>CP139507.1:269219492-269819492 GCA_021014915.2 Artemisia tridentata subsp. tridentata | reverse complement strand
AAGGACTCAAGGATTTGATAGTGTCAAGATTTCTATGTTCATATATCAAGAAAATATCAAGTCCTATGGAAGAAATCAGTGCTACAACCAAGGATAAAGCATGCAACGTGAAAAGAGAAAGAAAAATCAATATTGTGAGTACAGGAAGACTCCATCCGAACGGATGGAAGCCGCATCCGATTCGGATGGGAGGAGTTGGATTTTACCGAGAGAACCAATCGATCGGTTGGAGCTAATACCAATCGGTTGGCTGAAGCTGCTGTTACAAAATTTCATTTAATGACGAATTTAAGTTCCATAATCATGACGGCTGATCATTTCCTGCTTATTAACTCATTATGGTCGTTTTTACTTGAGCAATAAGGGTTCTTTTACTTATTTAAAGGATCCAAGGTTAGATACAAAAGTGTGACACCCCAAAAACTAATAAAGCTTACACCAAGTCCTTACTAACTTATTATCATTGCTCGAAAGTCTAGAAGTGCTGTAAAAACGTCCAGGAAACTTTGAGTTAAAGTCTTAATAGTTTGGTTCGAGTGTGGAGTTGTTTACTTGCAATAATAGGTGATTGGAGGAGTGTGGTTGCTATAGTTCCACAATTCTAGTTCTTGTAATCCTTAAGCTCGGTACATCTTTTTTTAATTACTATGAACTACTTTTACTTTTACTTTGAGTTCAATGAAAGTATTGTTTGTTACTTGTGTTTGATTATGATTGTTATGGAGTAATTTTTTTGTATACTTGTGTGTATGATGTAACTATTGTTGGAGTATTCTTATTGTAAAGTGATGCATGAAAACATTTCTTGTTTTATGAGTTAGTTGGAATATTATCTAATCTTGCTTAATTTGTTGGTAAAAACATTTTAGAGGATAAAAAGGCCGAAAGGATTTTCTTTATGTTTTCATTCCAAAACGTTAGTGCACGAATTAGTATGGGATATGGTGTGTGACAAGCACCATATTAACTCATTAAAATAGATTTGAAATGATTTCATCACGAGAAAGGGCCGAAAGGATTCGTAAGAATTTATAAGATAAGAAGTGCTTTTCAAACAACCAGAGTTTCATAGAGTTGTCGTAATAGTTAAAAAGGCCGAAAGGAGTTAACTAGGAGATTGAATTCTTAGTAATGATTTTTCAAGATATAAACAATTGATTGTTAATCATTCATATAAAATTGTGCATCATTACAAGTTACACCAAACTTAATAGAATACTCTATGCAATTAGTTAAAGAATTACACACAAGTATATGTTTTTGATTGATTGAATTTACTTTTCGAATTTGCACAAAATTGGATTGACAAACCTTTTTACAAAAGCTACACTAAATACAAATACCAAATCCCTTGGGACGATCTCGACTTACCCACCTTTACTATTACGGACGAGTATACTTGCTTGTATGTGTTAAATAGATAACCGGATAAATCGTGTTTATAAATTTTAAAACTTGTACACACACGTAACACATCAAGTTTTTGGCGCTGGTGCCGGGGATTTGATTGAAATTGTTTGTATTTGATAATTTTATCAGTTTTTGATATTAGAAATTCGTGTTTAAAAGAAAAGAAAAAAAAAGTTGGTTTTGGGACCAACCGAATCGGATGGTTGTGCATCCAATCGGTTGGAACCCTCGGTAAATTATGTTTTTTAGATTTTCATTTTTTTGTTTTAATCAGGTTTTAATGGTAAATTAATGATAGTTTTAATATAATATTGAGTATAGTTAATTATTAGTCTAATTAGATTATTAATAGTGATCATTAGATTAGGTTTAATGTTTTTAATGTTTTTAATGTTAGTTAATATAGTTAGTAAATTTAATTTTATGTTTAATAGTTAAGTAGTTTAAGAGTTTTCAATTATAATGCTTAGTTAATGATAATTATTAGATAATTTAATGTTTTTAATATGAGTTATTAATTATGTTTAATTTTTCATTTTTAGATAATTAGTTTTATTTTATGTATTAGTTTTTCTATTAAAGTTTTAATTTAGTTTTATAAAGTTTAAAAAGTTTTTTTTTAAATAAAAAAAAAAGTTTTTTAATAGTTGAGCCAACCGATCGGATGTAGCCCGCATCCGATTCGGTTGGGTGAATTTGGATTCTTACGATTTGTCCATCCGATTGGATGGATGCCTCGTTAAAGTTTTTAAATTTTTTTAATTTTTAATTGTTTTAATGTTTTGAGTGTTTGAACTTGTTTGTTTACTTGATTTGATTTCATTTTGAGTATGTTTCAATTATGACTAACCCTAATGCTAATGGTTTGGATGTTTGTGTTTGTGGTTATGTTATAGTTGACAATTGCTTTAGTATAATGGAGAGTTTAAGCGAAGTGTCGGAGTATGTGAGAAATTTGGAAGAAATGTTCAAGGATTCGGGTGATTCCTTGGAGCATTTAGAGAATATGTTGGAAGATGTTAAGGTTGATGTTGAAAAGATAGAAGAAGTTGGAGAAAACCGAGTTTGTTTTCCAAAAGAGAAAAGAGTTGTTGTGTTCACAAGAGCACCACCTAAGGAATTTGGTGCACCGTTCATGAGGTTCGCTACACCTTGTGGCGTAGAAGGCATAAAAGCTTAGGATGCTCAGTTGAATATGGAGTATGGTGACAACTATATTACGGAAAAGATGCTTGATAAGCTTGGGTTTGTTCGACTTGATTACGAAGATTATGGTAGAAACAAAGTGAAAGATGTGCGTGTCAATATTCACGGTCACATTTTCAAGGTAGATTTTGTTGTTTTGGAATATGGGAATGCCGATGAACCGGAAGTAGTGTTTGGAAGAGCTTTTCTGGTTTCAACCAAGTGTAAGCTTGATTTTGCACTTGGTGAGATGAGGATTGATATAACTGATTTAGAGGAAGAGAAGGAGATAGATGTGATGCTAGCGGAGTGTTGGGAATTATATTTTCATAGATTTGATGATCACAGAACAAGAAGAATGAAACATGAAGAATACTGAAATGATAAGCAACTGCTAGTACAAATGAAGCTGCTGCTGATCAAAGATTAAGTCTGGTACCTAGTTAAGTCTGCTGGTTAAGTCTGGTAGGTACCTAGTTAAGTCTGGTGGTTAAGTCTGCTTGCTGGAGCGATTAATTCTGGTGAGTACAAGGTTAAGTCTGCTTGCTGGATGGATAAAGATGAAAAAAGATATTTTATATTTGAGTCAAGTATATCAAATAGATAATATCTAGATATGTTTTCAGTCAACAAATTGTAAACAAAGATACATGTTGTATCTTATTGATTGACATACACAAGAAAGTAGTAGACAAGACTTATCATATTGTAAAAGATCTTCTTGGACTATAAAAGAAGATCTTACCCCTTAGATAAAAAGTGTGTGTCACTGAGTTCACTAGGTGAACACCAGAGTGCTTCGTATTTACAATTTACAACAACACCAAGTGTGTTAAAATGTAAAGCACCAAAAACAGTGAGTGTGTGTGGGAACATCAGACGTGGGGTCTGATGAACATTAGACATGGGCTCTAATTTTGTTAGGTTTGTTTAGCCTCAAGGATCTTTGATCCCTTATTAGATTGTAATCGTGCTATTCTTGATCACATAGCATTGGGGCTAGTTGGAATAACAAACGGTGAAGTTGGAAAAACGTTGTTGTGATAGTATTATTTCAGTTCACTACGTTTGTTCATCTCTTGCAAAGGCATGCTGATAGATGATTTCATTTGTTGAAACAAGCATCGAAGATACACAGCACCATTGCCTCTTATAATTCCTCCATCCAAGGAAATTGCACCATCTTTTAGGTCAATATTTGAAGACTGAAGAAGTGTATTGATATTGTTAAAGTCAAAGAATAGAAAGCAGATGAGTTACTGATCTCTCAGAACAGAGAAGTGTTTGAAAGATCCTCACAATCAGAAATTCAATTCAGAAAACATGTTGCAAAGGGTTCACATGTTTAGGGGAGGATTGTTGGGAATTAAATATTCTTAAGATTAAGTATCGGGAAATTCTCTAAGTGATTAAGTCTGGTGGTTAAGTCTGCTAGCATTAATCCTGGTTAAGTCTGCTACCTGGTTAAGTCTGGTCGTTGAAGATTTAGTCTGCTAGTGTTAATTCTGGTGAATACAGAATTAAGTTTGCTCGTTCAAGGTTAAGTCTGTTTGACTAAAGTCAAATATACACGGTAGATAATATCTTACCCCATGTGCTCAGTCCTTATCTTATTCTCACAGAACAAGTTGTAAACATAGATACATGTTGTATCTTTGTTTCTTACTCACATAAGATAAGATAGCAAGTAGTTCGATTAGACTTGATGTGACTTAACAATATATTGTAAAGATCTTCTTGTTCTATAAAAGAAGATCTTATCTTAGTGTTCAAAAGTGTGTGCTTACTTAGAACTTTGATAGAACTTTTCAAAAACATACAACAAACAACATCAAACCTTTGTATCATTATCAATAATATTAATCGTTTGGTGTTAACTCTAAATTGTTCTTTATCAAATTCAACAAAACACCATTGTTCCATTTCCATACAACAAATAACCTTCTAAGTGTGATTAAGTAAATTCCGCGTACTTGATCATATTAACTCAAGTATCACATACACAAAGCAATAAGGTTTAACCACCTTAAAGTGTTTCAATCATCCTCACAATTGGTATCAGAGCTCAGGCTGATATTTGATTTAGAATCAGAGAGAAGAAGAAATGGACGTTGAATCTATTCAGACAAATGTTACTGCGAAGATTCCACTACTACAAAATGAGCCTAAGGCAACATTTTTGAAGCAACACTTGTAAAATGTGTTGCTTTTTTTACAACCTTGGTTGTAATGCAACATTTTTCATATAAGTGTTGCATTTATATATCTAATGCCATACTTTTTTAGAAGTGTTGCAAATTTTACATGTTTGTGCAACATTTTTTTTAGCAGTGTTGCATAACAAAAAACTTAAAGGCAATCTTTACTAAAAAAATAGTTTTATCGGGATTAAATTTTCGTTTGGCGCTTCACCAAAATTTAGACACACATTTCCCCCAAATTTCTCCAAAATCATATACTCTCAACAAAAAAAACCCTAGGCATTTCTCCCAAAATTTCACAGCCGATTCTTCTTTGTGTATATTCATACCAGTTTGAGCAAAAAATTCCCTAAAATTCCCTGGCAAAAAAAGCAACCACCCCTACGATTCCCTTTCAATCGATCATAATCTTTTTAATTCCTAATCAACTTCACTTTGTGTTTGATTAATATTAAATTGATTCTTTCAATCGTGGGTTGGAGTTTACATCCGCTTTTGGTATTATTTATTTGATTGGTTCTTCGATTGCTTGGTATCATTATCATTAATTTATTTCAGATTGTGGGACGGTGGGTCTTCAATTGTCCATCTATTATTGTTTTACTAATCGCTAGGTAAGGTTTTATAATAGTCGGTTTGAGCAAAATTTCATCTATTTCATTTCACTCATTCATGAATTACATTATTATGGATCTTTAATTCTTCATGATTATTCTTTGTGTATATTCATACCAGTTTCACTCTAAGGTATAAACTTGAACATCGTTTAAAGGGTGTTTGTTTGTTGCGTTTTGAAAGTCATTATCGAGACAACTTGAGCAGATGGTTATAATTGTCTAATATATCGTTTGTGTCTAGTGAGAAGATTGAGGAAACTGAGGCTGATGATGTGAAGGCGCAAGAATTGATGAAGCGTTTAACTGTTCTGCTGCTGGATAGTATGGATCTGATAAGGGCAGTTATGCAGAGGGTAACTACTATAACAAACCAGGCTTCCATTGTTGATGAACAGAAGTCAAGGACTGTTGATGAACAGAACAGAAGCAGGCTGAGTGGTATTTTTGGAATATACAGTACTTTTGTAGTAATTGAATTATTAGGAGAGATGGAATAGAAGAGTTATGGATATAAACATACAAGTTGAAAATTGTTTTTGCGAAAGAAACTTTGTTTTTTGCTGTAGATATCCAGTAGTAATTGCATACCAATTACACCGGCTGGATGGATTAGGGTCAATGTAGATTGTAGGGATAAACTCTTTTTCATACTAACATAGCAATTTTGCCACGTTGGATAAATCAGGACTGATTTTGATGGGCTTAGACAATTGTAGGTATTTTGAAGTAACGTGCAAACGTCATTTGATGAATAGGATTTTGGGTATATGTTAAAACTTTACAAAATGAGCAGATGCAAAAATAAAATACATTAGATTATGTCTAGGAATGCGATGCGCTTATGCTCCATGTATCAATGTTCTCTATGTTAGGCTAGTGTTATATATGTATGACATGTTTGCAAGTATGAGTATTACTGTCAATACTATCTGCTACTTATGGATTTTTACAAACTAGTTTTTCTTCCCGTTCTCTTTTAACTTGTGTAACTGGGCTGTGATTTACTAACCTGGAAATAGCATACTAGTGAAAATTATTTATTCATTGTATTAGTTAAGAATTTAATTCTATGAAGTATATTTGTTTTGTGTTTTGCTTACGTTTATGCTATTGTTTAGCTGTTTTGCAATACTGACGTTCTTTCATGACAAATTCTGAATTCTTTCTCAAACTTTTGCAGACCTAGTGGACCAGAGAAGAAGATGAAAAGCTGCTTCATCTTGCTCAGCTTATGCCGACACAATGGAGAACAATCACTCCGATTGTTGTCCGTACTCCATCTCAATGCCTAGAGCGTTATGAGAAACTCCTTGACGCAGCTTGTGCTAAGGATGAAAATTACGAGCCAGGTGATGATCCGAGAAAGTTGCGCCCGGGGGAGATAGATCCAAACCCCGAGTCAAAGCCTGCTCGCCCTGATCCAGTTGACATGGATGAAGATGAAAAAGAGATGCTTTCAGAAGCATGAGCTCGTTTAGCCAATACTAGAGGGAAAAAGGCAAAGGGGAAGGCCTGAAAAAAGCAGCTTGAAGAGGCTAGAAGGCTGGCTTCTTTGCACAAAGGAAGGATGCTCCAGCAGCAATACTGCAAGCAAACAAAATGAATGATCCGGAAACCGTCAGAAAAAGGCCAAAAATGAATCTCCCAACACCGCAAATTCCAGATTATGAATTAGAACGCATTACAAAATTTGGTCTTCCTGCTTTAAGTGAGGAACTTTCAGAAGGCAGGTATGCAGAGGGTAACTACTATAACGAACCAGGCTTCCATTATTAAAACGTTTTGAGCGCGTGTGTCATTTAAAAAGTACTTTTATAAAACATGTATGTGGAGCATGATTCTGTAATATATTTCGTAAATCTGGTACACATGGACTCATGTGTGAGACATAATAGCTGTAACTTATTCCAAGTCTTTGTTTTTTCATATGATATTCTTATTAATTTCATATACTGTTTTGTATTCATTTGTTTAACAATGACACAAGTTTGAATATACTATAGTCATACAGACTTTGCAACGTGTTTTTGCAGACGCCTTACGTGTTCCTGATTCTTACGTCTTCCACAGGTCTTGACAATATTTCCTAGTGCTCTACTGGAGAAGCATATCGTGTTTATATGCTCTAATCTGGTTCGTATAAATTTGTTATTGCAAATTACTTTATTTTTAGGCTGTTTATAGTCTGTGTTTGGTAACTTGTTTCAGTCACACAACAACTACGGAGCTAACTATCTATTATGGTGGATCTGGTACAAAGATAACTGTGTGTAGTTGTAGTTTTACTTATTATTGAAGTCCTATATTTGCATCTCAAGGAATATTATCTGCGTCGGTGTTGTCGATTATCTCTCTAATTCGTCCCTACCAGTGGCAGAGCTTCTTTATGCCGGTATTACGCATAAGAATCTTTTAATTTATTAGGCACATCTGCTATAATGTATAGCAGTGCCCACTGAATTTTAGTGATGTACTGATGTTTTATTGATTTTGCTTCAGGTGTTGCCAAACGACATGCTTGACTTTCTGGATGCACCTGTTCCTTTTATTGTGAGTTTTTATTTATTTATTTATTTATTTATTATTTATTATCTTTCCATTTCCACTTACTACTATAAGAAAAAACTTAATTTTATTGGGTGGCTGATTGGGGGGATTATTGGTATTAAAATGTAGAAATTTAAGTAGACTTCCTAAGTAACGAATGTGCCGTGGTAAGTAGTTCTGAGATGAGTGCTAGTACATGAACAATGGATAGAAAAATCACATGGGTAGAGATGATAAAGATCCGTATAGTACTATAGTAGCTTGTAGCTCCAAAATATATTAGTAAATTTATTATATGAAGTGATTCAAATTATGTAGACCATAGGGGTGAGCATCGGATCAAAACCTGTATGACCCAACTAAAACCGCCCCGAAAACCAATTTTGTGGATGGACATCAGCCGAGAATCGGAACGAAGTGACTCAGTCGGTTTCGATTTTGTGCCGGTTGGTTTAAACTGTTTGTGTGTTTTCTCGGTTTTGGCTCGAACCAAAGACCTGAACGGAAACGAAAACCATTAATATATTAATCCGAAAACCGAACCGACTAGGGTCGGTTTCAGTTTGGTCGGTTTTGCTCAGCCCTAGACCACAACGTTAGAGATTTTACTGTTTCTAGTATCTCCCTTTTTTGTGAAGTATGAATAAATTTATGTCCAAAATTATTCTTGGGCTTCATCAAGTTTCACATATTATGGTTTCAGTTCTGCACTTCTGCTCTTGCACCCTCTTCTGTGATATATTCTTTTTCTTCTACACTTTTGCAATGTATACTGCTTTACTATTCCTTTAACCTATGATTTTGTTGTCCAGGTTGGTGTGAAGAGCAAAACTGCTGAAGTACAATCCAAGTCAGGAAATGTAATTCTTGTCGATACAAACAAGAACCAGGTGCGTATTCTTGTCGATGTTATATTAGAGGGCCTCGAAATGTTTAATATCTTGCATCTGTCTGATGCTTACAGTGGAATATATTTTTCTAATTTCTTATTTTTTCCGTTAATTAGGTCAAATCATTGTCAATACCACATTTCCCCCAATACAAAGAGTTATATGCAGCCTTAACTCCATATCATGCTTAGCTTGTGTGAGAAAGCTATTAAGGGAAAAGGAAACCAGTTTATGATTGCACAGATGTGCAGGTATACATACATTCTTTTTTTGGTTTATCATTATATCCATCTCCTTATCGACTTTGTTATGATATCTGCTATATTTGTATACGTTTAACGTGCTAAAGGTCAAATAAATGACAGTGTTTTTATTTTGTAGTACATGCATATAGATAAAGTTTGACATGATTGTTAATTTTTTATTGAACACAGGTAGAAGCTGCAAAGGGATTCCTCAGTGATTCATTTTTAGTGTAGATTTATAAGAGTTAATGTTGTAATAACTGAATATATGATAGCTAGACTTTTTATTCCTCATTAGGAAGAATAAAAAGTAATTGAATCATTTTCAGGTGTAGCAGGCAAGGTTGTTTTGACATACTTTAAGCTTTGAGTGAAGATTTGCAAAGAAGATATGTCAAAGATTCCTAAGATCGTAAATAGATGAATTTTCTATGTACTTGACAATGTATGTTATTATACATTGGATAAATTTATTAATGTACGTGATGATATTATTTATCGTATTTTATTATTTCTATGATCTAAATGAAAATATGTATTAATGTATAAGAAGTTTTTTCATCGAACATACTCTCCTCTGGATGCGGGAATAGCGACATAACATTGTGTTGCATGAAACAAATGTGTTACATATTTACTAAAAAAGTGTTGCACATGTATATGGTTAAAAACAATGAAAATGTCGCACTTAATGCATTAAAGTGTTGCAAACTTAGTGATGTGAAATGAAAAAGTGTTGCAATTCAATGCAAAAAGTGTTGTGTTTTGAATCTAAAAGTGTTGCACTTTCTGTTAAAAATGTTGCATGTGGGTATATAAGTGTTGCACTGGAGTGTAAGAAGTGTTGCGTTTGTGTTTAAAAGTGTTGCAAATCAAAGTATTTCAATTGCTAATCATAGGCAACACTTTAAAAAAGAGTCGCATAATCCAATATAAGTGTTGCATATACCTAAGGCGACGTTACATAAAGGAGCACTTGATAAAGTGTCACATTAGGCATAATGCAACATTTATAAGACATAATACAACACTTTGGGAGTGTCACCTTAACTTCATTTTGTTGTAGTGTTCCCATGCTCAAACAGAATGAGTTTGAGATGTGGAGGCTAAGAATAGAGCAATATTTCCAGGTGCAAGATTATACACTGTGAGAAATTATTGAAGATGGAGACTCTTTCAAGCCTACCACCACTACATCAACTGTTGACGGCAAAGTGCTGACAACTCTGCAGATGAAGCCAAAATCTGTAGAAGAAAATATACTTAGGAAGAATGATCTAAAGGCCAGAAGCATGCTGATGATGACCATTCCAAATGATCAACTTTTAAACTTCATCAAGTTCAAAGATGCAAAGTCTTTGTTTGAGGCCATTATTGCAAGGTATGGTGGGAATGAAGCCACCAAGAAGACCCAGAAGACTCTTCTTAAACAACAGTTTGAAACTTTCTCATCAATCAACAATGAATCTTTAGACCACATGTTTAACAGGCTTCAGAATATTGTGAGCCAACTCGCTATTCTTGGTGTAGAAATACCTCAAGATGATTTAAACTCAAAATTTCTGAGAAGCTTACCTAAAGAGTGGGCTATGCATGTTGTTGTCTGGAAGAACAAGCCAGACCTAGACACCATGGAACTGATGGACTTGTATAGCAACTTCAAGATTGTGGAACATGATTTGAAGAAAACTGGAGGTACTAGTTCAAGTACTGGGAACTTGGCATTTATGTCATCTCCTAGTACCTCAAAATCTAGTGAAGAGGTGAAAGTTGTTGATGGTGTTGGTGCTGCTAGTTCATCAAGCAGTACCATGAGTATTTTATATGAAAAGACTTGTTGTGCATTTCTTACAAGTCGAAATGATGGGTCCATGCTCACCTATGAAGACCTCCAAGAGATCAATGATGATGATCTGGAGGAAATGGATCTAAAATGGCAAATTTCTCTTCTTAGCATGAGAGCCAAGAAGTTCTATCAAAGGACGGGGAAGAAGCTCTTAATCAGCAATACTGATACTGCTGGTTTTGATAAGTCAAAGATAGAGTGCTATAACTGTCACATGATGGGTCACTTCTCAAGAGAATGTAGAAGGCCAAGGCAGCAAGATAGCAAGAACAAAGGTTTTGGAAGTAAATCCAAAACAGAGGAGGTTATTGAGCCAAAAGCTATGGTAGCTATTGATGGCTTAGGTTTTGATTGGAGCTTCATGGCAGATGAAGAAGAAACTCCTACTCAGATGGCACTTATGGCTTTTTCTACTACTGAGGTACAATCTCATAAAGCTTGTTCAAATGCTTGTACTGCTCTTAAAGAATTACAAACTTTAATCAAACATTATGATGACCAAAAGAAAGAGCTAAGCAGAACTTTTCAAGACTTAGTAGATTATAAGTGTGGATTAACATCCGTAGAAAAGCAGATCTTGTATTACAAAGAAAATGAGCTTGCTTTTTCTGATGACAAAGGTGCTCTTAAACAGGATATATTTTTTTTAAAGATGCTGAAATTAAACTTTTGAGAGAGGCTTTTGATAGGGTCAAAAAGGAAAATGGAAACATTCACTTGACTACACAGACACTAGAACATGCTTCTAGAGGTGTCACCAACATGATAGAATGTCAAGTGATTAATTGAGCCAAGTCAGGGTTAGGATATAAGAGTGTCTCACCTCCATACAGAGGTATCCCTAAACCCCCAGGGATTGACCTAGAGCATTCAGGCTTACCTGAATTTCAACTACCAGAGTTACTATATGATGTACAACCAAAGACCAATGTAATTGTTGTTGAGCCTAAGGATTTAAGTGAAAGTTTAAGTAAAACTTCACTTTCTGACGACAAGGTTTCCTCTGATATAAGATCAGATAAAGTAGTCATTGAAGACTGGACATCTGATGATGATGAAAATGATCAGGTTATGTCTAAACCTGAAGTGGTTAAGAAAGTAGGAATAAGTGTTCCTAAGTTGGTTAGAAATCATACTGATAGGCCTAAGTCCAATGTAAAACATGTTAGGCAACCAGTAAGATATTGTGAACAATATAGATCCACAAACAAGCCCAAAGGTGACCATAGAAAATGGAATACCTTTAAGTCTCACCAAAATGATGACTTTGGATTTTACAAAAAAGCTTGTTTCACTTGTGGAAGTTTTGACCATCTTACAGCTTTCTGCAACCAATGGGTATCTGGGTATGAAAACAATAGAGTGAATTACAAAAGGCAAACTCCTCAAACTCACTTTCACTCTAGTTCTAATTTTACTAGATCATCACCCAAAACAGTCTCAATTAAGTCTGGCTTAAAACAAGTTAAGTCTGTTAGGCCACTTAAGTCTGTTTACCCAAAACCAGCAGTTAAAAATGCAAAATCAACTTTCAAATATGCATTAAAAACTGCTAGAAGGCCAATTCAATCAAAGGCGGTGGTTCAAAAACAAGTTTGGAAAATTAAGGGTACAACTGCAAAGTCAGCAGTTAATTCTGCTTGGCAAGTAGTTAATATTGCTGCTTGGAAAAAGAAGGCAAATGCTGTTAAGACCTCAGCATGTTGGGTTTGGAGACCAATTAAACCCAATGGTGCATCAATCATTTTAAAAAGGATTGATTACATTGATGCAAGAGGCAGATCCAAGTCAGCAATGGCTTGGATCCCCAAAGAAAACTAATTTCTTTATACATGTGCAGGAACATTCAAATTCTAAACAAGGATACTCAAATAATGAATGTTCAAGACACATAACTGTCAACATATCACATTTTTAAATCATTGGATATGTTACCATCAAAGAAGGAATAGGTTTCAGAATTACTGGTAATGATACTAGTAAATTGTAAAAGTTCATTCTGTTAGTCATATGATAATGCTGCTATAAGACATATGCTTTGCATATTGTTTCTTGGTTTTGGACTAACAATTTCAGGAATGAACATTGAGCAAAAAGGAAGTTTCAAGTGAAATGGAAGCAGCAGAATGTTATACAAAGTTGCTAACATAATAGGTTTATGATAGAAAGAGTTTGGGAATTTACATCTCCTTAAAACTTCTTTCTTGAAACCTGATTATGAAATTTCACATTGAATTGATGACTTAGTTGATCAGATAGTAACTGATACAACTCACTTTCTATCATTTTATACTTTTAAGTATAATGAGCAAGTCTAAGGACATCTGATAGAAGGAACAACTAGTAAAAGTGAATCTAACACTTGTGTTAGAGGCAACAATTGCTATGAGCTGGAAACCCTGTCAAGAAAGCCTTTTGAATAGGTTTATCTTTACACAGGCAGTTATTTATAACTGAAAAACATTGGTTCTCACACAACCAGAGGTTGCTTTAAACCGAAATTTTGATTTAGTGTCTGTTACACACTTAATCCCTTCAAAATGGTTGAAAGCAGTATGATTTTTCAATTCTAAAAATCATGAACATACTGCTAAGTCAAATAATTTCTTAAAACAAGGATTTTCAAAGGATTCAGAAAAACCATCCATTGATGGATCATGAGTCAAATGTCCAATGAATCACCTCTCATAGGAGTTAACACACCTAGAAGTGATGAGGGCAGAAACTTAAACTCTTAAGAAATTGATGGCTTCATGTACAACATTGTCTGAAAACAAGTTCTAATTGGTAGATCAGATGATGATGGGATGATGGTGAGAAATCTTCCAAACAGGGGAGGAAAGACACTCACTGGGGAGGAAATGTTACACCCAGGGGAGGAATATCTCAAGGAATATTAACCAATAAAGGGAGGAAAAGACAAGAGCATACAAGATGATGATATGGAAGTTGAAAATGACAAGAACAGAAAGTTCACCATTCTGGTGTATTTTATATATTCAGAAGGGATGAAGCATTTGAAAGGAGAAAGTTCCATCTAGGAGCTTTCAGTTTCAAATATCAGCCTGATCTTTGATACCAATTGTGAGGATGATCGAAACACTTTAAGGTGGTTAAACCTTATCGCTTTGTGTATGTTATACTTGAGTTAATATGATCAAGTACGCGGAATTTACTTAATCACACTTAGAAGGTTATTTGTTGTATGGAAATGGAACAATGGTGTTTTGTTGAATTTGATAAAGAATAATTTAGAGTTAACACCAAACGATTAATATTATTGATAATGATACAAAGGTTTGATGTTGTTTGTTGTATGTTTTTGAAAAGTTCTATCAAAGTTCTAAGTAAGCACACACTTTTGAACACTAAGCTAAGATCTTCTTTTATAGAACAAGAAGATCTTTACAGTATATTGTTAAGTCACATCAAGTCTAATCGAACTACTTGCTATCTAATCTTATGTGAGTAAGAAACAAAGATACAGCATGTATCTATGTTTACAACTTTTTCTATGAGAATAAGATAAGGACTGAGCACATGGGGTAAGATATTATCTATCGTGTATATTTGACTTTAGTCAAACAGACTTAACCTTGAATGAGCAGACTTAATTCTGTATTCACCAGAATTAACACTAGCAGACTTAATCTTCAACGACCAGACTTAACCAGGTAGCAGACTTAACCAGGATTAATGCTAGCAGACTTAACCACCAGACTTAATCACTTAGAGAATTTCCCGATACTTAATCTTCAGAATATTTAATTCCCAACACGGAGTTATGTGAAGGAATGAAAGAAATAAAGGAAGGAAAGGAAGAGATTGTTAAAATGGGAAAAGCAAGTAGGAAGAAAGCACCACTTAACAAACTCACCCAACCCTCCACCCTAAAGAATGATAGTTCATCATCATCTAATTCACCACCCAAATCACCACAAACCGTTAAACTGTTAACTCAAGAGCAAAAGGAAGCGATTTTGGAGAATTTGGAGATGAAGTTTAATGAGCTTATGGAGAAGAGGCCAGTCATTGATGTATTGAATAATTATATGACATACCGCAAGAAGTTGGATGCGGTGATGATGGCTAGAGCTTGGTTAGAAGATAAAAGTTTTGATGAAGTTGAAAGAGAGAGAATAGTTGAGAATGGATTGCCTAAAAAGATGAGTGACCCGGGGAATTTCGTTTTGCCAATCAAGGTGAATGGAACAACTGAAATGTATGCATTGGCTGACACAGGGTTAAGTGTGAGTGTTAGGCCATATCCATTGTATAAGAGATTAGGACTTAGTAACCCTCAACCTAATCAATATAATCTCACTATGGCTGATAATTCTCAAGCGAAGGCAATAGGAGAAGTAAAGAATGTTCGAGTTCAAATAGGGTACCAAGCGTTTTTAGCCGACTTCCTAGTGCTTAACATACCGGTAGACAAAGAGTTACCACTTTTGTTAGGTAGACCATTTCTAAAGACTTGTGGGGCTATCATAGACATGGGTCGTGGTACTATGACTGTTGATGATGGAATCTTGAAACATACTTACTATCCAAAGCCAAGAGGAAAGATTGTGAAGGAAGAGTATGATGAAGAAGATGAAGAAGACCACTTGGGTTGTTTTGAAGTAGGGAGAGATGAAGATGGTAGGCCTAAATATGGGCCGGTTACTCCAAGTTACTTTGACATTGAAGATGAGATGGAGAGAGCTCTAGCAATGGAGGCTTTCTATAACCCATTTAAAAATGTTTTTGTGTTTAATAAGCTTACAGATTTTCTTGGATCATTACCGGTCCAACTAAAGAATTTGGAGTGGGGACCCGACGGTCCTAGTGTTTACAAAAAGGAAGAAGGAGACGGAGAATGGCGTGTGAAGTTTGACATTATTTTCCCGGATGGAAAGAACTTTGCATGACGATTTAAAATGTAAAAGACAAACCGGAAATTGTCCGGAAAGTTTCAAAGAAAAGATATCTTAAGGCATGAGTATTTTGAAGGATGAAGATCAAGTGAACAAGTTTGAAAAATAAAGCACAACACTTGTGCTAGTTGTTTGTTTTCTTTTCATTTTATACGTTTTTAATAATTTAATGTTTGTATTTTAAGTTTAAGTTTAAGTTAAGACCTTTGTTCTTTTTATTAAGTTTTTATGGAGGTTATGTTTTTAGTTAATATTTTTAAGAGTTAGTTTTGTTTAAGAGTTATAGAGATAGACTTGGACAAAAATTTGGTAGACTAAGTGTGTTGGAATTTTTATATACAAAAAGAATTTTTGGAGAAGAAAAATATTTTCACTTGCTCTCACAAGTATCACAAAGTGTTGGCAAGAAGAAAAAGTGAACTTTTTGCAAAAACTTAATCCGAATCGGTTGGATCAAAAGCTGATCGGATGGAGTTTGATATATAAGCTCAAAATTTCAAAAATCATAAACACACACACACAAAATCCACCAAACTTGGGTTCCAAAAATTCGACCACTAGAAGATAATTAAGAGTTACAGAAGTGTTTGTAGATCATCCATGGCACCAAAACAAGTAAGTAACATCATCAATTTGTTTTAATTAGGTTTTAATTCGGATTTATTGAATTAGGTCAAGATTTGGTTATTTTTGATAGACTTCGAATTAAGATGTAATTTCTCTGGAATAGATGGGTAATTGATAGAGGAATACATTGCAAAAGAATTAGATTGATTCATTAAGTTTTGAGGAAGAATTGGTTGATTAAATTTTCGGATTGAATTGGGTCAAAACTTTGAATCAAATTAGGTTGCAATTGATGATTCCCAGATATTATATGCTTGTTAGTGAGTGATGTTAGGATAATACATTGTTGAATAAGAACACTAATTGAAGAGTTTGATTAGATAGTGTTCTTGGGTGTTCTTGAATCAATTATGAAATCATGTGGATATATTATGGATTGCTATAGGGATGAATTGGAGATATAGAAACCATTATAATTGCTCAAATACAGGATATGAAAGAGTTGGAATTGATAGGAATCGATAGAAGTTGAATTAGAAGTTTTTGCCTTCACAGCAAACCTCAACCGATTCGGTTGCGGGTTAAAACCGATCGGTTGGGCGGGGTAATTTACTCCATCCGATCGGTTGGAACCAATACCGATTGGATGGAGGGCTCGGTAAACTTTAAATGGAAAATTTTAAAATGATCTTTTGGACTTCTAAATCATGTAAAGTTGGTTCTTATACTCTTATACTAACATATAATTGTGTTTTCTACATAGTTATGTTGCAGGTAGTTCAAGATTATCACGTGCGAGTGTTAACCCAATTGTGATAAAGTACGTTAAAAGGAATGTGAAGAGTAGGGTCACTTATGATGTTAAACCGGAGAGTAATGAGAATTTGAAGTTTAGTAAGCTTAAGAAGGAAGAGAAGCATGCTTTTCCTGAGCGACTTTCAAAGCTACATGTTCAAAAATTGCTAAACCGCGTTTGGTTAATTAGGATGTGTTTACGGACTATGAGTGTGAGGATGATTTGAGAAAGATAATGAGGATGTCTTATGTGTATGAGGGTGATGGAGATACTTTTGAAGATCTTTCATGGGAAAGAGCTTTCAGTATTTATGAAGATGTTTATAGAGAATGGTGTTTGGAGTTCTTCTCCACATTTTATTTTGAAAGGAAGGTTGTTGATGTTGTGAGGGATACGTGTATTTGGTTTAGGCTTTGCGGGAACGAGCACGCCTATACTTTGCCAGAGTTTGCGGTTGCTCTTGGTTTGTACGAACAAGGTGAAGTTGAGCATAGATTGTTTGAATCAGAGTTGGAGATCCAGGGTGTAATAGAAGGAACTCGTCCAAGTTGAGAAACCCTTTGATGAAAATACTACAAAAATTGATAGCTTGGGGGGTTTTGCACAGAACGGGTAGCCGAGACAAATGCAATCAACCCGAGTTGTGGTTGATGAAATTATTGGAGGAAGATAAGAACGGGAATGCGGCTTGGATTATAGCCGAATATCTTTCGAGAAGAGCACCGGGGATCAAGGATAGTAGTGATGTTTGTGGAGGTCACTATGTGACTGCTTTGGCGAGAAACTTAGGATATTTTGAGAATGAGGAATTGGCTAAATGTTCGGGGCCAACTGAGAGTGAAACGTGGGATGCTAAAAGTTTTGGGAAAGCATTGGATAAGAGAAGGACAATGTTAGGAGCTTGGACGGAGCCAACGATGGCCGCACTTCAAGTATCATATCAACCACCACCACCAATAAGAAATGTTCATGCACCGAGTAGTTTTGACTCAGGATAGGGGGATTGGAACCGTGAGTTGAACGATATTGAGCGTAGGGACGTATGGAGAGACTCAATGATGATGAGGAATAATTACAATTTTGATTATTCAATGCCGATGCTCCAACACATGGCTCGTGAAGCCAATTACGAGGTACCACCCTACAACCCACCAAACGTTCCACCATACCCATTTTAGTATGACCCATATCCTGGCCCATATCCTTACCCGTTTCCCGGGTACGCACCTTTTCCCCAACCAGTGCTGGTTTATGGTAGAGTTCCCAATGTTGGAGGTTCAAGTTATGATGTGGGTGGATCATCATCTGGAGTTGAAAAGAAGAGGCAAAAAGTTTTTACAGTTTTTGATGAGGAAGTGAACGAGGAGGAGGACGACGAAAGTGAAGATGAGAGAATTCATACTCCTGACGACATGGATGACGATGATGAGTGATCATCGGGATTTGATTATGATGGTTTGTGTTTCAAAAACAATTATGGGTCGAACAATTTCTATTTCTATTTTCTTAACTTAATTTTCTTTTAGGATTAATTTCATATGGTTTATTTTTTAAATTATTTTTTTTTAGTATTTTGGTTTTTGTTTTCTTTTGTTTCGTATATTTTTGCAGTTTTTGCAGGTGAGAATTACCGGAAGCTTATTGTTGATCAATATTTGGAGTTGGAGAACTCATTTGCGTATTTATGATCAAATATGCGTAGGCGTATTTACCTTGGTTGTACCTTTTTAACTAGATTTTTCTCATTTCCTTTACTTTGAAGTTCATTTTTATTACATTGAGGACAATGCATAACTTAAGTGTGGGGGAGGGAAGAAAATAGGAAAAATTGTGTAATTTTTAAATTTTTTAGGTTTAATAGAATTTTGGATTCGAGTAACTAGAATTTGTTCGCCCTTGATTTTCTAGTTGTTTTCTCATATAGTTTATATAGTTTAAAGAACTAGATTGATTCAATGGTAAAAATGAGGCTATTTGAAACTTTTTGGAACTTAATCAAGTTATGAGAGCTATTTCATTTTGGAATCGATAACATTTACTACTGCATGTTATAACCCACCTTAAATTGAGAGGATTTAAGCCTTTTTGTATAAAGCATTTCTTATGCTATATATTTTGTTATGAGTGTGCCGGTGATTATGTTGATTCTAGAACTTTTACTTGTTATGCATTACGGTTAAAATAATTTTCGAGTGATAAAATATATTCAAATGATAAGAGGCAACTTAGGATTTACATCAAATGGCCATCCGTTTACAGAAATATTTTTGCTAACCACATCGGTTAGTTATCCTAGTATTTGGAACCCATTTGTTAGCATTAATCTTTTGCGCTAGATACCCTTAGTTACACCTTCTGAGCCTATCTTTTCTTTTGATTAAATCCAGAAAATTACAAAAATATTTTACACCTTACACCTTAGCCTTACCCGAATCAAGTTCATTTGAAGTTCAAAACTATTTTTTTTTTGATGATTATGCGTTGGCCACACTTTGATGTGTGTATGTGTTGTTTCAATAAAGAATGAGGTCGCTACTCTTATTTGTATTTTTTGTAGTGTATGCTCATCCAAAGTGTGGGGGTGACGAGAGAGTTGTGAAAAAAAAATTGTGTGTGGAAAAAGTGAATAGCCAATGAGCTATAAGATAAAAGTGATTAGCCAATGAGCTATAAAAAGAAATAAGTGAGTATGTGATGCGGAATAACGATCGAAGAAGTTTGGAAGTAATCATTTGGAGTATAAAGAGTTGGGAACGGAATTTGGACTTGATTCTGATTTTTCGACTTTGTAGAAACCAATCAAAAATAATTCCCATGTCTTATCCCTACCCTTTACCAAATTACTTTATTCGTTGTTAGCTTTCGAGCATCTGGATTAAGTGATGGCTCTGTGAAAATATGTAGTGAATGGATATTATAGTGACCATCCGGTTTTTGAATAGTGAAAAACGCGCCAGCGAACTAGTGCGTATTTTGGTGACCATCCGTTATGCAAATAACGCGCCAACGAACCTAGGTACAATCTAGTGACCATCCGTTTTTTAGCAAGTCAAAATCCGCGCCAGCGAGCTATTATATTCTTGTATGAATTGTTTGAACATTAGCCAGGTAACCCTTAACCTTAAACCCGAATAAATGACCTCTTTGATGTTTTATTTTGTTGTTTTGATACTTGTACAAGCTTATGGTAAGACACATGAATCATGAATGAGCAATGAGTGATTTACCAATCAATCTACCCTTAGAGTGTTGTGTGAATTCAAAAATTCTTCGTGAGGTGCTTAGTTATGTTATCAAGCTCAAAATTAACTTGTTTATGTTACAAAAAAATTTAACATTTAAATTAAAATTAACAATTGTTCCTTCGGGTTAGTTGTTAGATTTTTGGAATCACGATGATAATGCCATTGAATTCAGTTTTTCTAAATGCTAGACTTGCTCGAGGGCGAGCAAAACTCAAGTGTGGGGGAATTTGATAACCCTCAAAATGAGCATGTTTTTAGTTGCGTTATCATTAGTTTTGTGCATCATATTTGTTTATATTTGTATATATTTGTTACTTAATCGTGAAAAAGTGTATATGCAAGTGAATATAGCCAAGTACAGGAAAAGATGATGAAAAGACAAAGAATTGAAGTGATTATGCACATTTGAAGATTCCCGAGATGGAAGCAAGTGAGAAACCACACAAGGACTCAAGGATTTGATAGTGTCAAGATTTCTATGTTCATATATCAAGAAAATATCAAGTCCTATGGAAGAAATTAGTGCCACAACCAAGGATAAAGCATGCAACGAGAAAAGAGAAAGAAAAATCAATATTGTGAGTACAGGAAGACTCCATCTGATCGGATGGAGGCCGCATCCGATTCGGATGGGAGGAGTTGGATTTTACCGAGAGAACCAACCAATCGGTTGGAGCTAATACCATTCGGTTGGCTGAAGCTGCTGTTACAAAATTTTATTTAATGACGGATTTAAGTTCCATAATCATGGTGGCTGATCATTTCCTGCTTATTAACTCATTAGGGTCGTTTTTACTTGAGCAATAAGGGTTCTTTTACTTATTTAAAGGATCCAAGGTTAGATACAAAAGTGTGACACCCCAAAAACTAGTAAAGGCTTGCACCAAGTCCTTACTAACTTATTATCATTGCCCGAAAGTCTAGAAGAGCTTTAAAAACGTCCAGGAAACTTTGAGTTAAAGTCTCAATAGTTTGGTTCGAGTGTGGAGTTGTTTACTTGCAATAATAGGTGTTTAAAGGAGTGTGGTTGCTATAGTTACACAATTCTAGTTCTTGTAATCCTTAAGCTAGGTGCATCTTGTTTAATTACTATGAACTACTTTTACTTTCACTTTGAGTTCAATGAAAGTATTGTTTGTTACTTGTGTTTGATTATGATTGTTATGGAGTAATTTTTGGTATACTTGTGTGTATGATGTAACTATTGTTGGAGTATTCTTATTGTAAAGTGATGCATGAAAACATTTCTTGTTTTATGAGTTTGTTGGAATATTATCTAATCTTGCTTAATTTGTTGGTAAAAACACTTTAGAGGATAAAAAGGCCGAAAGGATTTTCTTTATGTTTTTATTCCAAAACGTTAGTGCACGAATTAGTATGGGATATGGTGTGTGACAAGCACCATATTAACTCATTAAAATAGATTTGAAACGATTTTATCACGAGAAAGGGCCGAAAGGATTCGTAAGAATTTATAAGATAAGAAGTGCTTTTCAAACAACTAGAGTTCCATAGAATTGTCATAATAGTTATAAAGGCCGAAAGGAGTTAACTAGGAGATTGAATTCTTAGTAATGATTTTTCAAGATATAAACCATTGATTGTTAATCATTCATATAAAATTGTGCATCATTACAAGTTACACCAAACTTAATAGAATACTCTATGCAATTAGTTAAAGAATTACACACAAGTATATATTTTTGATTGATTGAATTTACTTTTCAAATTTGTACAAAATTGGATTGACAACCCTTTTTACAAAAGCTACACTAAATACAAATACCAAATCCCTTGGGACGATCTCGACTTACCCACCTTTACTATTACGGACGAGTATACTTGTTCGTATGTGTTAAATAGATAACCGGATAAATCGTGTTTATAAATTTTAAAACTTGTACATACACGTAACACATCACACATCTAGAGGTAATTTTTGATTTTTAGGTTTTCATAGGCTCGTTTAATTCTCGTAAGGGATCGTTTTTCAGTTTAATTTGCGTTTTTGCTTATTTGTGCTTTACTTACTTATTTTGTATCACAGGTGATACCTAATATGTTATTTTGTATCACCTATGATTTTGTATGTATCAAAGGTGATACCTCATATTTTGTATCTACAAAAACAAGTAGATAACTACAGTCTAACTATCACAGGTGATACCTAATATGTTATTTTGTATCACAGGTGATACCTAACAAGTTATTTTGTATCATAGGTGATACCTAATAAGCTATTTTGTATCACAGGTGATACCTCATAATATAAGTAAGTAACAACAAGTATTTAGCAAAAAAAATAAGCTTAAAAGTCTACACAATAAGCAACATGAAAATAGCTTATCAAATTCTTAATATTATGATAAAAACATTACATAACAAAAATATTATAACTAAAACATAAAATTCAATATTTCTTGTAGAAACATATAAACCATCTTCAACTTTGCGTAAGACTTCGAAACATAAAATTTACCATCTTCAATTTGTTGGTAAATTTTCACTATTTCTTGTCGAAACTCTTCTATCTTTTTATTACGATCGTCAATTCTGTTCTGATACTCGGAAATCATCTTTTCATCTTCTTTGTTTCTTGCTTCATGATTCTTGATACATTTGTTATGGATATCAATCATATGCTGTTCAGCACCATACTTACTAGAATGACAAATATTCCAAACTTCTGGCGAGATACCAAATTTTTTATATTTCTCTGGCATTGGAGGAGGAGATGAATCTCTTACACATTTTTTCTTTGGATCATTTTGAGAAGATGATGATGCCATTGAATTTGGATAAAGAAATATGTAGCAGAAAAGGAAATAGAAAGTGATGAATTTAAAATGATGCCATTGCAACTTTTTGTTTTGTATATATAGACACTAAAAAGGCATTGCAATGGATAGTGAAAAGTCATGACGCTTAGTATTTAACATGATATTAAATACTAACCGTCATTTTATTATATTACCCATAAATTTGTTGGTAAATTCTCATATATTCGTTTCTTAGACGCTTCAACTTGTTCTGAAATCAATTAATTCACTCTATTACCCATAAATATAATCATTACATATGAGAAAATTTTATTATATAATCTTTTTACATAGAGAAAAACACGCAAAAGAAAAGCTCACAAAAAAAAAGGAAAATAAAAATATGAGTAAGAAAAGAAAGCTAGATGATTACATTAAAGAAGAAGAAGAAGAATATAAGCAGGTATTTGTTATAAAATTTTTGTTACTTCTATATTAATTGTTTTTCATTCACTTATTTAACAAAACGATGAACAAAATAATTTTTTTTTTCTTAAAAGATTAATGATCGTAAAGAAACAAAGGATGAAAAACAAGAAGAAGAAGAAGTTGAAGAAAAAGAAGATGATAAATTTGATGATGACCAAAAAGAAGAAGAAGAAGATGATGATGATGATGATGATGATGATGATGATGATGATGATGATGATGATGATGATGATGATGATGATGACATTTTTAAGCCAATAAAGTATATTGGAGAATCGGATGAAAATGACTCTGATTTTGAAAAATCTCCAACACTTAAAGATTATGATAAAGATGAAGCAAAACATGCAAGAATGCGTGATCAAGGAGAAGAAGAAGATCAAGATTCCCAAGATAACTGTAATTCTGATGAAAAATAAATTAGTATTTGTGTTTAAAAGCTTTATATTTTGTGTTTTTCTTTAGAAAATATTAAGTTGTATCAAACTAAATATTTTGTGTTCATATTTTAAACTCAAATTTTTGTATGTATCACAGGTGATAACTAATATGTTATTTTATATCACAGGTGATACCTAATATGTTATTTTGTATCACAGGTGATACCTAATAACTTAGCCAAAACAGTTTAATGCTTTATCACAAGTGATAAATGTCAAAGTATTCCATAAAATTACAAAAATAAAAAATGAAAAATACACGAATCAGTAAAACTCATAATTTCAATTAGTAAAAAAATACAAGCCTTTAAACTTTTATGAAGAAAAAAAATCTCCTTGTGTGTGTCGTTCGATATCACAAACTGATCAACAGCAGTACTAACTCTTTTCAACAAGCAGAAGTACTAATCATGTAAGTGGCAGCACTAATAAAAATAACCAGTAGTACTAAGCTCTATTGAACAACATTAAAACCAACTAGCAGTACTAACCATTGTGTGATTTTGTATGTATCACAGGTGATACCTAATAAGTTATTTTGTATCACATGTGATATCTAATAAATTATTTTGTATCACAGGTGATACCTCATAATGTAAGTAGCTAACTGCAGTCTACGCAAACTCAGTAGTAATCAAACAATCATGTATAAGTCTGTTATTCAAATTTCATCAACACAATTTGAGAAATTAAAAATTAACAAAGATACTAAAAAAAAGCGGACGACTTATGTTGTAATTTCTGGTTGATCCAAGTGGTCCTCTTCTCTTGTAATTTCTGGTTGATCCAAGTCACCCTCTTCTCTATACTTTTTTGGGCACGTCCTCTTGTTGTGACCATCTGTAGCTCCACATAGTGAACATGCATTCTTGTTCTTCGAATTCTTATCAAGAGCTTGCTCTTTACCTCCTTTTATACGCATCTTTTTACGGCCTTTGGGGTTACAAACAGATGGATTGTTAACGGTTTTTACAGCCGGCTTCGGGACTCCAACAAGTTCCTCCAAATTATCAAGCTTGTTCTTAGATGGAGGATTTGGACAATCAGCCTCGACATCAATCTTTAGCAACCTCAACTTCTCAACAAAAGCAGACAACCTTGCCTCGTCTTTACTCAACATATGAACACAGTGATCAACAATACAACTTGCCTCGTTTACATAATTCTCAACAATCTCATTCTTCTCACCATATCTGTTCCTTTTGTTCCTCAAAGCAGCAGGTATAAGGTTCTTTGTCCAACGCCTCAATATGTATTGATTTGGGATCACTTCAATGTTAGCGTTCTTAAAGACACAGAAAATGTGTCTGCATAATATTCCAACTCGAACAAAAAGCTGACAGGAACATACAACTGATCCATCTTCTTGGTTACGCAACACCTTCATGGACAAAAAGTAATAAGATAGGTAAAAATCACATGTGATAATACAAAAAAAAACTGAACAATGTTTTTAAGAAACTAATATACCTTAAACAATCCATCTACTCTATAAAACAGGTTAATTGGCTCTTCTTCTTCATCTTTATCCTTATCCTTAACTTTCTTCTTAGCTTTCTCTTTCAACTTAGCTTTCTTCTTCTCCATAAAATCGTCAACAAATTTCGTCTCTTTAAAAATAGACACCTCAGATCCTTCAACCAAACTTTTGGTATCTATTTGGCAAAACCATGTGCCTGCAAATATCTCTGCCTGAACCAACTCAAACAGAGTACGAGTATAAACCTTCGATGCATGACGTTCAATCTTAAGATAGGTTCTAAACTTCAGAACAGAATCAATAGTCTTATGATCTAACCTCACTTGTATATGCCTCTGCTTTTCCATTGCCGTCTCAAAACAATTCATAAAATTCATAAGAGTAGAAGCTGAATTCGTAAAATGAGAGAAAAAAGAGTTCTCACTCTCAGACCTAGATGTCGTCCTCATCAAACCACACAACAGGGAATCAATAAAATAAGGAGGAATCCAACATGAACGTATACGAAACATCTTTGTTAACCACTTATGATTCTGCAAACTAAACTCCTCCAATAACTTTGCCCATCTATCCTCAAATTCCTCCGGACCGATATACATATTCCATACAATTTTGATTGAACTTCTTTTTAAAGTCAGTGTGATCATAGATTTTTGAACATATCTGAAAACAATATATCACATGTAATTTAACAAATGATTTGAAAAAAGATATGCATTATCATATGTGATAAATCAATAAGAACTACAAAGAGAATAAAGTATCACATATGATATAACAAAAGAAATACAAGAAGGCAGAAAAATACCTTTCCTAAAAGCTTTTATGTAATATGCCACATGCATAGTCTGTGTTTCAAACCAGCAAATTCAGCTTCTATAGCCTTTCTCATAGCCCCATCCTGATCAGTAACAACAATATTTGGAGCTTCACCAAACGCTTTTATGAATGCTTTTAGCAACCATATATAAGAAGCTGTAGTTTCGTTTTTCAGCAAGCCTACAACAACTGTAATACACCTCCGATGATATCTATGCCTGTAAAGGGAACAAACACCATTTGTACCTGAAAAAAAAACAAAAATAGTTAAAATAACAGATTAAACAATAAAACGCAAATCATATCATCAAAATCTCATCTTTAACCTAGAAATACTTACTTGTTTGTTCTGAAAGTAGCATCAAACGAAACAACATCACAAAACTCTATGTAATTGTACTTAGAAACTTCATCAACCCAAAAAATTGCAGAAAGCTCAGCGTTTTCAACCAAATAATCAAATGAAAAATCTGCCACATGCTTTTTCCTATTCTCCATCTTAGATATAAGCATCTGTGCATCACTATCGCCTATATAGCAGTTCATACCCCTAAAAAAGTTCTTGAAATCAACAGTTGTACCATGAACAAGCAAATAAGAACCCTTCAAACCGGTTAAGATGTGATGAGCTCTCGTTGCACCTATATTTACACTAGTAGCTTTAACAATAAACAATTGCTCAGCATAGGTTAACTGCCTCTCAGTCTTTGACAAATGCTTATACTCTTCACGTTCAAGCTCGTGATTATGAATACTATAAAAAACACTCAACTTGTACTTAGTAGTACCAGGAATCAAATAAAATATAACACGTTCTTTGCAGCCTGTGATATGCAGGTTCGAACTTCTAATCTACTTGTCACTATTCTCTAAGTCTAACGTGTCCACATGTATTCCCTTAGGACAACCTTCCCTATTACACACTAAATACTTTTGTTTCACAATACCATTCCTCAATCTTTTCTGGCATGATTTCCTAACCACAAACCCTGCTTTAGCAGCATATTTCAAATAGGCAGTAATGCACTCATCAATCGAATTATAAACTTTGCCCTTAACTAGCAAAACGTCCACAAGAACTTTAGGAATATAATAAACAGTTCTACCAGGAGTATCAAAATTAGAGTGAGTAGCAAACGATTCATGAGTTTTCAAAGCATTCAAATCTTAAAAAAAAAACGGTGATTAACTAAAAATGAAATCACACACATGTTCTTAATATCACATGTAATATTTCACTATGTGATATATCACATGTGATACATCACTTTTATGATATATCACATGTGACATATCCAAAGTGCTTATTATTATCAGCTACTAAGATAGCTTATTCAAAGCTTAAAACTACTTATTCAGAGCTTAAAACTGCTTGATTTAATCAAAACCTAACTAATAGCTTATTCAGAGCTTATAACAGCTTAACAACATAGCTTATTACACTGACACACGAATTATAGTAAAAATTAAAATAATCAAAAAGCTTACTCTTAATAGCTTCGGATTCATCACCGTGTTCATAAGCAAGAATCTCCTCAACATACTTAGCTGAAACATCATCACTAACAACAATCTCTTCAGAAGTAGTAGAAGAATCATTAACAATGATCTATTCAGAAGTAGTAGAAACAGAACTTTGAAGCGAATCCATAAAACCTGAATATCAGATGAAAAAATTGAATCAGTTAGCTTATAATTGAGCTTATTGAATCAGATAGCTTATAATTCAGCTTAGAATTCAGATTACATAAATTAAACGATAAAAAATTAGGGTTAGGTGATCTACGGGATGAAGAAGGTGATCGATTGATGAATTAAGCAGCAAAAATTAGGGTTTGTTGATGTACAGGATGAAGAAAGAGATCGATTGATGATTTGAGTAGCAAAAATTAGGGTTTGTTGATGAAAAGGATGAAGGAGAAGCATAGATGAGAGAGAAGAAAGAAACACACACTTTGTGTGTGTGAAAAAAATGACGCATTAATTGAGATGGTTGTAAAAAATAATATTTATATAGTCCAAAAATACCCTTGTAGTGTAAATGTTAAGTTTAATCTCAGCCTTTAGATTAAAATGAATGGAAGGTAGGGATTGATCCCTTTGTATGTAAGCAATGTTTAGTCCTCAAATGATCTTTTATCAAAGTATATTGTAATCAAATTAAAAAGGGTTTTTCTATCTTGTGTCGGGCCACATAATAAGAAGTTAAAAAGGACACAAAAAGACTCAGGGATTAACAAAAAAAATACATTTTTTATGGGTGTCTGAGTTTTTTTTTACAGGTCACTGACTTTTTTTGTGTCATTTTTGACATATTATCATGTGCCCCTAGTATGCTGAGATAGAAAAGCACAATTAAAAACTACACTTACCTTTTACCACCTTAGAGCATGAGCAATGCATCAAGTCATAAACAAGTCATAAAAGACTTGATGCATTTAAACCAAATTAAATATTAGGTGTAAAAAGCTTTGTAAAAAACTATCACTCAAATGTAAAAAGCTTTTGCAATAGCTTTTATGGTGAGTGTGAAATGGATGTTTAACAAATACAAACTCTTGTCAATTAATGTTCTAACCGGTTGAAGAACTCCAAGCTTTTGAGAATTTTTTTGACAAGTCATGTATTGGAATGTCAAAAAGTCATACAAAAACCTTTCAAAATAGTAAATCTTTTGAAAAAGTCCTCTATTGCATATTGCATATGCTCTTATTTTTCCATTTGATAAATATACGACATTGTACCCTCCATTGTTTTACGCAACTCAACTCCTTCTCTTACATCACCGCCTGCGGAAAGCATTCACCACTGCTGAAAAATCAAATCTCCTTTTTACTGAGTATATAAAGAAACTGTAGCAGACTTTCAAATTGCTTTTTATTAAAATGATAATAATGTTTTCTATATTTTTAAATCAGTATTCCTTGTGTTTTATTATTTCTAAATAAATACTGTATATGAGCATATATATCTTTTCGAAACTGATCTAAAGAGATACGAATAATACGGATAGAAAAATCAGATAGAATATATGGTACTTTTTCAGTTAAAACATGCATTTACCTAGAAAACCCTACAAAATTTGGATCCTAGTTAAGAAGGGAGGGGTTATCCCCACCCTTCCTATAATAACAAAGCAAACCCTCCCTACTAAGGAGGTTTTTTTTTTTTTTTTTTTTTGGTAGTGTTGTTATGTTTTTTATGTTATGTTATTTGTATTCTTCTAATGTGTTTCTATTTAATTAAACAGCAACAACAATAACACGTTAAATATTAACACATTAAACAACTACAAAAACAACTGTTATTATTCAATTAAACAACAACATAAACACATTATTTAAAAACAACGACACCTACTGCACATGAAAATTATTTATCTCATGTAAAAGCTCATGAAGCATTGCACCCGACTGACATGCGTGATCCTCAGGATTCCTTGCCAATTCCAGTGATGCCTCCAGCGTCTTTATTCTTGTCATCAACATCTTGTTTTGAGATAGTAACATCTTGTTTCTTGTTTCAAGCTTGTCAATCTTATTATCTTTAACTACGCAGTTTGAGCACTGAGTTGAAGAAGAGGCTTGACTAAAGTGCTTGTTTTGAAAAGCATCCTTCCACATAAAGTGTCCACACCCATAGTCTTCTGTTCCTGGCTGTTACATGTTAAAAAAATTATAAGAAATGTATTCTTAACAAACAAATTATTTACATAACTAAGCAAACGTCTGATTATTTACCACTGAAAAAAGGACATGCATAATATGCTTGACCATAAGTAGCGTCCGTACGAGATGTCCTTTCTATAATCAATCCTCTCCAACAGCGACACAAGAAAGGATTTTTTCGTTCCACCTGGCCAAAGAATTTATATAATAATTTACAACATAAATCAGTAATGTTATTATTAATTTAAATAATACAAATAGTTATTTACAACATAAATCAGTAATCGTTCACTATGTTTTGTCGGTATAATTATTTACAACATAAATCAGTAATCATTTACAATGTTTTGTCTGTATAATTATTTACAACATAAATCAGTAATCATTTACTATGTTTGTCTTCGTCTATTCTCAGTATACATGTGTTGTCGATCGGAATATAAAGTTGCCCATTCGGGTGCATTGCTAACTCTGTACGTCCCCCATTGTGGGTAAGTATCCGGAAGTGGTGAATTTTCGTCTAGCGTCACATAAATGAGTGAGCACAGGCGTCATCCCCCACACGGGCAATCACAAGGGGGCCAGTTCCTTGTGATAAGTCCGGACCGGAAAAAAGCGGAAAACACGTATGACTTTGTCGATGGGATATAAATACAACAGGCCGGTTAATCACTGAAGCAATAACCAACCCCGTGCTTGGCATACTCATCCAGTATTCTCGCGGTGCAAATCCATTTTCAAACCAGCCCCTTGTTTTGACCCCCCCCCCCACACACTCTCAGCTATCTCTGCCTACCACACACTCTCTGCTATCTCTCTCTCTCAATCACTCACACATTTCTCTCTCTCACTGATAATCTCTCTCTTTCTCACAAAACTGCTAACTTCTTTTTTTAGATCTAAAAATCACACGTAGATCTTAAATGAGTGGTGATGATGGTGGTTTTGCTCGTTATAGTGGTTGTTTGGTTTCTGTGAAAAAACCATGGTTCCGTTATAGTGGTTGTTTTGTTTCTCTGAAAAACCATGGTAAAAACCATGGTTGTTTAGATATGTGAATCTTTTTTAAAACTGGTTGTTTTAAAAACCATGGTTGTTTTGAAAACTGGTTGTTTTTGGATATTTTTATTGTTAGATATTTTTAGACCTAAAAAAATTGATGGTGGTTTCTTGGTTACAAAAGCAGTTGGTATTTAGTTATATCTTTTTAGATCTAAAAAAATTGATGGTAGTTTCTTGGTTAGAAAACCAGTTGGTGTTCTTGGTTAAAAAATTGTATCGTTACATCTTTTTAGATCTAAAATAATTGATGGTGGTTTCTTGGTTAGAAAGGCAGTTGGTGTTCTTGGTTAAAAAATTTTATCGTTACATCTTTTTAGATCTTTTTAGATCTAAAATAATTGATGGTGGTTTCTTTGTTAGAAAAGCAGTTATGAAACTGCTTTTGTGCTTATGTGGTTTGTTAGATCTTGATGTTCTTGGTGAAAAACTGTTTTTGATGTTCTTGGTGTTCTTGGTGAAAAACTGTTGTTGATATTCTTGGTGTTCTTGATGGTGGTTTGTTAGATCTTGGTGTTCTTGGTGAAAAACTGCTTATGTGCTTATGTGGTTTGTTAGATCTTGGTGTTTCTTGGTTTGTTAGATCTTTTTAGATCTTAAAAAAGCAGTTATGAAACTGCTTATGTGCTTATGTGGTTTTATCACTGCTAGTTTTTGTTTTATGAATGCAAGTTTGATCACTGCTAGTGGTTTATAATCTCAAAAGTGAATATTCAATAGTGAAATCTCGTACTCAACAAAAACGTTATGAGTGGATTAGATCTTGATGGTGATGCTTTTTCATAACTGTTTTTTTAGATCTTTTTAGATCTTAAAAAAGCAGTTATAAAACTGCTTATATTCTTATGTGGTTTGCTTATGTGATGGTGTTCTGGTGTTCTTTGATGGTGATGGTGTTCTTGTTAGAAAGGTTTGTGTAAAACTGTTGGTGATGATGGTGTTCTTTGATGGTTTGTGATGGTTTGTTGAAACTGCTTATTATCAAATAAGCAGTTGTTTTCTAAACTTGGTTTTTTAAAATGGTTTCTTAAAAAAAACTGAGATACGGCGATGATGATATAAAATAAAAAAAAATAAAAATAAAAAAAAAAAGAAAAAAAAATTCTTGTTTTGATTGGCATGACATAACCGAATGGACGGTAAAGTGAGTTTTTCCACTTTGCAACCTTCAAATTTGCAGCCAAAATGATAAAACGATAATAATCTGAGCCTATTAAAAATCTCGATTTATCATTTTTTTATAAACGTTACACATTTTTTAAAGTAATATGTGTAATAGCGTAAAATTATACTTCAGTCGTGTAAAACGGTGATGTATTCATTGTAAACTTTTAATAACCAAACTTTTATAAACCCGTAATAGCCGCACTTGTTCCTTTCTGCAAGCAACTATTGATATGCTAGTTTTTGTTTTGTGAATGCAAATTTTTGTTTTATGAATGCTAGTTTGATCACTGCTAGTTTTTGTTTTGTGAATACAAGTTTGATCACTACTAGTGGTTTATAATCTCAAAATGAAATATTCAATAATGAAATCTCGTACCAAGCATGTAATCCTCAACAAAAAACGTGTTTTCACATAAAACACTATGTAAAAAAGGACTAAGTGAGACTTGATATTAAAAAAAAAAAAAAAAAAAAAAAAAAAAAAAAAAAAAAACATTTGATATAAACTGCCCCTAAAAAATGAAAGAAAAGAAACTGCCCCTAAAAAGAGAAAAAAAAGAAAAGAAAAAGTAAATTACAAGACAAAAACACAAAACATAGATACACCCTACATTAGAGAGGGTTTTGATATAGGGGTTTGTATAGTATGACCCAGATAAAAATGGTTGAGCACTTACATTTTAGCTCATTGGGCGTGCTAGCTATTTGTCTTTGTCTCTTTTTCTTAAATGGGCGAGGAGGATCGACACGTAGTTTCTGTTAAGATTTATATCATGAATATATTCATACCATTTGAATATATATTTTCTCCATCCCTACTGCTTTGGGGTTTTGGACGTGCATCAAACATTAAGAATCAAATTATACTCTCGCTTTTTAAGGTTTGTGGCCGTCCACGTAAGTAAATTTCTTACATCCTCTTAACACGTTAGGATGCACTTAGCCACACTGTGTATGTCCCAAAGGAAACGCATGTTTACATGATTTACATAGTTTTAGAAATATGCAATTATATTATACACTACAGGTATTTCACATGTTTATTACTCTATTCACCAATTAAAGTGGCGTTTAAATTTGATTTAATTGTTTTATTATGAAAAAAAAAACTAATTACGAAAGTAATGCGAAGTTGTTTGTATATGACTTAATGTGTCTGTAAATATAAAGTGATAAAATAGAGAGTGTCTGCATTAAGCTATCTTTTATTTACACACGACTTAAGGACTTAGGGTATGTTTGGCAAAACTAGCTGTAAGCTGTATGCTGTAAGCTGTAAACTGTAGGCTGTAAGCTGTAAGCTGCAAAACTGTTAACATGAGCTACAAACTTTATATTTTTTTTTTAATAAAAGTGTTTGGTAAGTTAGCTGTTAAATGTAATTATAAGATGTAAAATGACATAAAAGGACATATCTATAATTGTTAACAAATGTTTGGAGGGTATACTAGTAATTTAAAGTTTTAACAGCTCCAAGATGTTTAAAAAGCTTCATGAATCAGCTTTTCATTTAGGAGCTATTTGTTTGAAATAAAAGCTTGAAGTTAATGTATTCAAACGGAGCTACTTAGTTTAGATGAGATTATTTTGTAATAAAAAACTAACAACTCCCCCAAAAAGCCCTTACCAAACGGGCCCTTAATAAAAACTATAAACAAACAAACCCTAAATGCCATATTTACATTCGTTTTCTAAATCAAATTAAAATATAACACTAGTTTGAAACAGAGAAACAACTCTCACAATTTCCATTGGATTCTAATAGTTAAAGTATGATTCTCACACCTACGAACAACAACTACTTCTCTTTTCTAAAATCGTAAGTTCTTACAACCTGCACAATGTTATATCACACATGTCTTCAATAAGACTTGAACCCATAATTTCTTAGGTTGATATAGTGGCAGTGATTAGCATGTGCAAGTGGGGCAGCCGCACAAAGCCTCTAATTTAGTATATGCCCATTAGTATTTATATATGTTTAACTATATTTATACATGTTTAACTTGAATTTTTATATCATTTTTTAAATATTATGTGAGGGGACCTCTAATTTAGTATAATGTCCATTAGTATTTAGGCCAAAACACATATTAGTACCCCGAACTTGGCAAACTGTATCATTTAGTACCTTGAACTTTTAAGGGTGCAGAATGATACCCTGAACTTGACAAAATGGAATTTCTACTACCCTATACTAATTAAGTCAACAATTAATTGTTTATTTCTTTCTAAAAATTAATTTAGTAAAGGTTTTTTTAATAAATAATTTATAGTAAAACTTTTGCTAGATAAATTATATATATATATATATATATATATATATATATATATATATATATATATATATATATATATATATATATATAATATATATATATTAAAATTTAATTAATTTTCATTTTTTATTAATATACTATTTGATTGATTATTTATATCTATTTCTAAAATATTTCTAACGAATTACTTTTAATATATCTTCATATTACATTATTAAATGTTTGTTCCAAATAATTTTTAGATCAATTTATACATAACTATATATGAGTTTTTGTAATTTTTAATTTAACATATGCATATGAAGAAATAAATAGTTAAATTGTTATGGTCTTAAAAATATTTGAAACAAACACTTAGTATATAATACGGATATTTATATATCAAAAGTAGTGCACTATATTCATTTTTTTAAAGTATTATTTCAAATATATTTATTCTCAATAACTAATTATAATATTATATTAATTAAAAGAAAAATAAAATTAACTCAATTTTAAATGAAATATGATTAGTTATCCTAAGTTTACTATAAATCATTTATATTACATTAGGCTTTAGTAAATTGATTGTTTAGGAAAAATTAATTTATAATAAGTTATGGAGTTAATTTAGTATATAGGGTATTAGTAATTTCAATTTGGCAAGTTCGGGGTACCATTCTGCACCCTTAAAAGTATAGAGTACTAAATGATCCAGCTTGCCAAGTTCGAGGTACTAATATGTGTTTTGTCCTAGTATTTATACATGTCTAAGTATATTATGTTTTGAATTTTCCATAAGACCACACACAACGGTTGAGGTCAAAGCCACGTTAAGGGCTTGAATTCTTGCCTTAACGCACGTTAACATGGCGTTAACCGTTGGGACAAGCTGCGTTAACGCAGCGCTAAGGGGCTGCGTTAGCCACTTAACGCTACGTTAAGGGGGCTTTTTGTAAAAAAAAAAAAAAAAAAAAAAAAAAAAAAAAAAAAAAATTACACTTTCGGCCCTTGTCCGAAATGTTTTTATATACGAAGAGTTGTAAAGTTTTCTAAATTAGGAAATTAAAATGCATTAAACATCAAATACAAATACATTAAACGACAAATATAAATTACATTAAACTCATTAACGGAAATTAAAACCAAACTACAAATGAAAATACTATAAGGAAATTAAAAAGAAACTACGAATGAAACTACGGCTATCACTATGGCTAACGAACCAGCAGAGGTGCAAATGGCTATCCTCACCCGATTACGCACTAAACAAGAAAAAGAACTCAGACTTATTAACAGTTTGTTTGGCGAGATATCTCGTATTATGCTACAAATGCATAATCGTGCTCCAGAGATCGAAAGGTTGTATGAGTTGCCTCAAGACCATCCAGCTATCAGGGTTGGTCTAGAAACTCTACTAAGAAATGATGAAACAGATTTGGAACTTCAGGTCGCCTTGAAAATGGTTAGGGAGCAGGTGTTACAAGTGTGGGAGGAGAAGTTGGATCTTATCGACAATTACCAGGCTATATAAAATTTCGTATCGAAAATTTCGTTGTAATTTTTTTATTTAAGTATGTAATGTTATGTTGTTTAATGAATGTTATGTTTTTAAAAAATGAAGTAATTTATAAGTTAGGGGTTGAATTTGAAAATTTATGTATAAAGGTGAGTTAAGGTGTGTTAAAGCTGAGTTAACTGTTGTGAGTGTTAAAGCAGAGTTAAGTTAAGGTGTGTTAAAGCTGACGTGGCATGCCTTAAAATTTAAGGCTAAGTTAACTGTTGTGAGTGGCCTAATAATTAAGCTTTTCGTGAGGCCTTATTCGTAGTTTCGCACCAGGCTACAAAAATCAATGAGACGGCCCTGGGTTGATAGAACACTTGCGTTTCATAAGGTCAAAGTTCTTCGGTCACAGACCACAACTAATTATATGCTTATACTAAAAAGTTTATAGTATAGTGTATTTGTGATATAGTGTGAGAAATCTAGTTGTTGTTACTTCAAGTCTCACCTTAAACATATGTGTGGAATACTTGTGAATAATGAGATTGTTACTTTGGCTTCTAAAAAGCAATTATCAGTAGGATTGAAGCACTTGGAATAAATAATACAGGAAAAAAAATAAAATGTATCAAGCAATAAAATCATATGCTTAGTCATATGTACTAGGTTCCTGTATCACTATTACTCATTTAAATATTGCTCCATTAGTGCCGAGATGTTAACAAAAATGAAAGGTGATTTGCAGACATTGGTTTATAAGCAGATGAAGCAGGATATAATTACGACACACAACTATATATTTAACGCATGAATTAAAAGTAAATGGGTGTAAATCATAATTCAATTTGAATACTTGCCAACCATGGAGGACCAAATTATGACATTTGTTCTAAATTTTGAGCATCCGCTACCGTTTCATCTTTCCGTGTTACCTAAGATCATTAAAAAATTGTAATATAGAAATTCAACAAGATGGAGAAGACGAAATAAAGGGAATATATATGTTATTGCCAGATTGGCGGTGGACGCCGCGTTGCCGGCGTGCCTGTTTATCTGGCTAAATGTTTTTTTAGTGATTGCACGCTTGTTAATTTCTTAAATTTTTAATTAAGTCGTTGGTGACAGTTTTTTTTTTTCTGTTCTTGTATAGGCAAAGTAATGTTTAGTTAGTTTCTCAGTTATTGCAATTTGTTACAAATTATTGTTTAGCCGGATACAGACCCGTTTAGTTTGCTGTTACAGTGTTAATCTTCGGTAGTTATGTTACATTTTTTCTTTGCTATAGCTTACACAAAAGAGTTTTATGGTAGCATTTGATATACATTTTTTAAAACTTTAGTAAACGCAGGCATATGGGCTACCCAAACAGGCCAAATTTTGGCAGAAAAACTGAGTGCAAAACGACGTCGTTTATGGTGGGATTTAATATAAACTTATAATGGCAGTGGTATTTGGTTATGCTATTGGATGTACTGACTGGTAAACATACATGCATGCAGTGGCAATTTTCTTGAAATTTCAGATACTTAAACAATATAGCAAGGTAATTTTTTTGCTCCACATAGAAAGTCAATTTCAGACACCCAAGAGTTACCAGCAAAAAAAAAAACTAATATCATCATCATATTTAAATATTAAAATACCATAAAGTGATTTTAGAGCACTCAAGCTTTGGTCAGGGGGTATTCAAAGACATCATCTTTCCCTGAAAGCTTCCTGTAAACTCCAGTAAATGTCTCCAGTTTGTATTCATTGTCGTTGCGGGCCTTTGGGTTCAAGTAGACCTGAACATGACAGAAAACCAATCAAAATGATGGATATTAAAACCATAAACAGTAAATAACACACGTTGAGCAGGTCGAGTGATGGCCAAAGCTAGAAAGCTTGGCACGTCAAAATTGTTCAGTAACTTTCAAAAAGAAATGGGACAAAACAAAACCTCCAGTGAAAATGCAACAAATTTACCTTGATGATTTTGGAGCTATCGAGTCTATATCGAATTCGTTTTCCAACGATCTCAGCAGGCCGGATGGACGATGTCCTCAAGCATGGGCTCATGCACAGCAGTATGCGTTCGGGATCGGGGTTTCTGAGCTGCAGACCCTTTCTTTGGTGGCCTCACAATCCTTCGAATGGCAAGGAAAACCACATCCTGACATCGTTTGAGCAACCATGTACCAGTTTCATTAATGATGGCTAAAAAGTAGGCACTAATATAAGTGGCACTTTGTTGCAAAAAATTCTGTTAGAGCTTCAAAATACGTTTCAAAATAAGTGAGGTATTTTCTAGATAATCTTCGATATTAAATTGTTTAGATACTCAACTGCCATTTGCAAGCAATACATCTTAACTCTAACACAATCAGCCATGTCACTGAAATTTACCTGTTTCGACCCACCGTGCAGCGGGCACATGCTGACGTAAAGAAGAACACAATGCTTAATTGTTGCTGCGTGCGTGTTTATTTTGCAGACATAGATGGCAGCACGGCATATTCTTCGAGCGTCAGTTATCTTCTTTACCCCTATTTTTTAGAGTCCAAAGGCACAACCCATTCGTTAGTTCTGTATAAACACGACCCACTTTGACCTGCGTTGGTTAATTACTGAAAGATGGAAAAGAGAAAGTGAGAAATGACCTGAATATTATTCAAGGATTGTGTTTTCATTAAATGCTAATGCTGATCCTTGCCAAATACATTCATGTGACAATTTAAGATGTTTTTGTAAGTCTCTTTAGCAATGACCACCTGCAAATATTTTAAAAAAAAGTCAGTATCATAGTTCATAAACAATTAACAAATGAATAAAAAAGCCATACCCTCTTACACATACGGCTGTGCTCATTGGGCTTAAACTCATTCCTAGCGGACCCGTCAAGCCTAAGCACGAAAAACTCTTTTCAAACCAATATTTTTCTATATACCTGGTCCGGAACAATTCCATTTTACAGACATCATTGGCAAAGCAAGCGACAATAAATGTAACGGAACATATACCTTTCAACAACTTGAAACATTTTTTAGGAGCTTCATAAATTCTCGCACGTCTGTCCCAAATTCTCGAACTGTTTTCAGCTTGTCTCAGCCCTGCATTTTTAGTTTAACACCAACAGTATACAGTAGCGTGGGTATAAAATTGCTCTTCCTCCCATTTTGTTGTAAATCTTAAACAATATATAGGTTACATCTTAAGGGGTGTTTGGATATATTGTTATAGAAATATCTAAATCAACCATAAGGGGTGTTTGGATATGCTCTTTAGCGTGTCGCTGCATCTATGTATGGCATCTAGGTTTCCTCATGCTTTGCCGCCTAATTGTGCAAATCAATGATGATATTTCATTGAAAATGAACCATTAAATCTGCCATTATTTTAATTACTAATCTTCCAAAACCATATCTACATTAAGCCTAATTAAAAAACAACTTTAGAAATAAATGCATTTTGCGTTTTTTGGATGGCGAAAACAAACTGTCGGAAACTATAATATCTAAATCTCTTAACCTGTAATACCAAAATATCGAGCACGGTTTTCCATAAAATCAGTGAATTAACATTTAACGCTCAATCACCTAAGTGAGGAGAAGAGAGCATGACGTTTACCGGCCATGGCCTATACAAACTATTAAGATCAAATCGACACAAACATCATGCTCTCTTCTCCTCACTTTTTTTTTTCCAACAGCCCCTATTTCAACAACCAAACACACACACCCCTCTTTTAACCGCAATTTCAGTACCCAAAACCCCTCCTTCCAGTCCCTTTTTTGTACCTAAGCACCCTTCTTTCAGCCCCTACAGGTTGCATAGCATGTACAGTAAGATTATATGACGCCCGACACTTTGGTTAAAAAATTTTACATGTTCACGTCATTTAAGCATTTAGTCATATTTCTATCAGTTGTTCTTGTCGCATCATTACTTCTTGAAATGTCGAAAAATAAGCAATCTGAAACACCCCCTTATTAATGAAACTCATTCATAAACATACTAATGGCTTAAATTTTTACAAACGAAAGTAAAAAAAGTTTAGAATTTTACTTGTTTGCGTTTGAGATGATGATGAAATATTTGAACTTTAGCCTTTTAAGCTGCCTGCCATGTGACAGACTCCGCAAACGTTTTTGCCTTTTTAGCCCTCTGGTATTTTGTTCCTGTGCCTTCAGCTTCGTTCTCAAAAGACCCGGCAGGTCTGTTTTTTTTCAGTTAAGGAAAAAAAAGTTGGACTCCCACAAAAGTGGGATTGTATGTAACCAATTCGGTTAAGGAAAAAAAAAAGTTGTTGGAAAAAGTTTAACAATATTTACCTTGGACTCCCACAAAAGTGGGATTGTCTTCTACTGGAATTGTCGGTGGCTGGTGCTGCTGTTGCGATGTGTTTCTAACCAACACGCTTGTGCGTGCTGCGGGTCGCACTGTGAACGCCTGAGGAGGAGGTCACCAACCTTCGTGATGCTGGCCTTTTTGGTAGCCTTGTAACCAAGTAATTAGAAGCGGTAAGCTGGGCTGGTACATATGAAAATGAACAATGAAGGCATGACAACACAAAATAATAAAAATGTGGTCGTATGCAAACCAAATCAACACATCAGCATGAGCGAGAAAACAATGTGTAAACATATACCTTTGTTCATGTTAGAAGTGGAACTTCTTCGTCTGTGAAGATAATTGGTCGAGTAGTGATTCCAATCTCACCTGATACAACAGACGGTCTGAGATTTCTTTGATCTGCATAATCGTACGGCTGAGAGTGTCGTCGTCGCTGCTAAACTCTACCTTATATATGTTCAATGGAATTGTTGTTTCATTCATTCTACAATCTGCACATTGGGCCAAAGAAAAAAAGATTTCATGTATTCAATTAGCACATGTTAAAAGATAACACAATCAAGGACAGTTATGTGCTAATAAGATTTTAGTGTTCCCCCATCAACATGGGCAATTGTATAAAGTACTAATTAGCATATAATAAGATAAAACCTACCTGTGTTACCCTGCCACCACTTCTTCAACCATCATCAGATACAAAATCCTTGATGAATACATAGTGAAAATCAACCACTTTCCCCTGCATTGGCAAGAAAGATACGGAGTAATATTTATTTCATTTGTGCAACATGGAGGAAAGGAATGTATCGTAACACAGAAGTAAAGGTGGCAATTCCGACCCATTCCTTAAATGGGTCAATTTCAGTTTTTTGTTCTTAAATTAGCTAGAAAAGAATGGGGTCAAACAACAGTAACTGATTATTTGGGCAAGGAGTATTACTTATTCAAATTACAATATTTACTATGTGCAAAACTGTATTGCAAAAATATTGTTCTGTGATTAAATATGACAAAAGATTAATAAATCTGTAGTTGCTTAATTTTAAGCAAAAACCTTTATCACATTCGGGGTGAAATGGATCCGAACCTGCCATGGCTGCAAACTCAGGGTGGAGAGGTTTGGTGTAGTGATTGCATGCATTTCATACACAGGATATCCATGTATACTTGTAGTGTCATTTTGTATTAGATTTTAACCTGCCAACCTGCACAACAACAGCATTCATGACATCAATGAAAATGTACCCGCTAGTTTATGAAAAAAATGACTCATTAAAGGTGCCATTCTACACCATGATAAGCATAGCACGATGATCGGATTCCCTTTTATTTATTATATCTCGTAAATGCTTGAAGCATTACATATAATACACGCACCCGGCAACGCCAAGCAGTCCCTCTTTCTAAGCCGGAGAAGTGAATTGTTGGAACCATATTTTCCTACTATTTGTTCTTACTTATCCTCCTACTTCTATGATCATGACAAAAAGAAATGACACATGTTATATGATTGTGTGGCCGATAGAATGATGAACAAAAATATTAAATATGAGGATATAACAATACTCATTATAAAAACAACCTTCTCGTAATGAAATTAAAGTCACTCATATTTGTAAGCATATGTGTATATCATTTTGACATTGTAGCTTGGTAGATCAGTCTAAGTATTTTAACCTTCGTTTCGGTTGATCAAATTTTACTACTCAGACATATTAGTGATTAATAAGTACTCCAAATTTGTAAAGCATATGAAAATAATAGCTTAAACTCTCATTTGAACATGTTGTCATCTTCAGACTTTTGCTCTTAATTACGTAGGTAATTGTAGACCTATTGAATTTAGTTTTTCACTTTCAGGGACCCTAATTCAAGCACATAGATGAAAATTTCGACCCTCAACAACGTAAATATCTTCAAATTAATAAAACCCTAAATTGAATTTAAGTAGTAGTACCAAATTCCACCGGTGTACGTAGCGTGCCTCTGTAGCTCCATATAACACAGCATGATGGAATCGAATTGAAACCCTAGCTCTTGTGTTTTGATTAATTGCAACCGAACATGAATGAAGCATAACCGGCACCAAAAAACCCCAAAACTGAAACCCTAACTCTCGCGCATCAATTATCTGATTTGATTGTGTTTGTCTGTGTGTGAGAGTTTTGATACTGAACGGGGCTACGGAGTATTATTAATGGGATAAACGATCGGATGTGTACAAAGCAGGCTGGAAACGCAGGCCAAAAGTGGCCCAACGATTGGGCCGTAATTTTGGCGGGAAAAACGGGAGGGTAAACGGTGTCGTTTATAGTGTGGTTTAATAAGATGGAGAAGACGAAATAAACTTTAGGGAATATATATGTTATTGCCTAATTATCATTAGAGCATGGACAATACTGATTTGACAATAGACTTTTTACTATTTAAAATTTAATTAGCTTTTTATTTTCCTTAGGTGTAAGTGTAAAAGCTCGCCAATAATTTTAGTCTAGCCCATTATTAGTCTATGAGTTGGCTATTGGGCCATTGAATTTATTGTAAGTTTGCAACTAATTATCATTAAGAAATAATACTGGTTCACAAAATAGTCGTTGGAGATGAAAAATTAATTATATTTTGATCACTTTCTCAAAAGTGTTGATTGTTGAAAAGCTTGTGGAAGTGTTTTTGCATTGGTGAACATTTGTAGAAATAAGTTTTTGGTAGTAGAGAATGGATGTGTAAGAGCTAAAAGTATTTAGTTGGTCGGAGCATTGTGATTTGTGGATGCTCTTAGCTCCAACTAAGAATGACCGGATCTAGGCTAATAATCACGCGATTCGAAAGTTTAACTTGTGATACTCATAATTTGACGAGGAGAGGTAAGGGTTTCAAAGATGACGGGATTAGGGATTTATAAAGGAAGTGAATGAAGCGTTAACAAAATGTGTATGGCTATACTTGAAATATTTTGTGTGGCAGCTCGACTTACATGCATGTTACGTGGAGTGTGACAAGCAGATTTTTAATGTTGGAAACAGTACGGCCTTTAGATTTATGAAGAGAAGAACACTTAGAGAACATTACAGTTTTATTGATCGCTTAAGTTTTACTTGATTGCTTACAAATGCATGTCACTAGCTAACACTTATTTATACTAGTGCATGAAAGTTTCTAGACTCGATAAGTTAACGTAAACAAATTATTAATCGTAGAATACCATTTCGACGTAAATCACTCAAGGTATGTACAAACAAATATCACACTTAATGGATGATCAAATAAATTAATTTTTATCTTAAACCTCACATTTTTATAAATATGACAAAACATTTTTTTTCTTTCACAAATTGATTTGACAAATTATTTTTTTATTATTAAAAAATGTTTTAATAGCTAATTAATTCAAATTTGTAACAACCATTCGGGGGGGGGGGCCCCCCCCCCCCCCCCCCACCACCACCAAAAAAAAAGAAAAGAAAAAAGAATTAGACAAAACTTGTAACACCCCTAAAATATCGCAGCGGAATATAATGTCACTGGGGTATTACATCATAGCTCACAGTACAAGTTATAGAAAACGAATCTAAATGAGACGTTTTGAAATAATTTATCATTCGATTAAATAAAACATCAGAGTTTAAGAGGTCCCAACCAGTTTATAAGAAATAGACATAAGAGTTTAAAAGTTTTATCGAATAATAATGATGCATTGTCTTCAAAAATTATCCGTGTGCCTTCACATGCCGACTAATAGAAACCTGAGATAAACATGCTAAAAAGTCAACACAAAGGTTGAGTGAAATTCATAGATTTATAATTAAATAATGGACCACAAGATTTCAAGTTTAAGAGACAATTGATAAAGTAGTTATTATTGCACTAAGCTCATGACACTCAAAATGTTTGTATCATAGAGATGATAATAAAGCTCTAGTAGTAGGTAATTTGCCATTTTACCTAGGTATTCAAATATAGTGTGTTTGTGATATCCATCTGATCAACACAAACGGGATTCGTCAATCCCAATAGGCCTATTCACAATATTCGCGCTCACATGAAAATGATTAATGGTTCATGATGCTAGGGACTTATTTTTGGCAATAACGGTACTTAGGCAATAATACATTCAGGTAAGCATACAGTTCAAAGCAGTTTTGTCCAAATTGTAAAATAGCATGTATCTCCCCCAATGGGTTTATAAATAGTATAAAGAGTTAAAGTGGGGCTATGAACTCACCTCGAAGTGAATGAGCAAACAACATGAGCAGATAATCAAGGAGCACAACACAACAATAATCGGACGGATCGACCTAGAAGATAAGGTGTAACTTAACGACTATGACACATTAAGAATAGAACAATGGATTGAGTTTTCCGAAGGATGGTTACATCAATGTGATATTTTGATAAAAAATTTAGTTTTCAATTTGTAATAGTTTGGTTGTTGGTTAAATAAATCAAGAGAAAATAGCAAGGTATGTAATATATACCCATATATATATTGCATACGGAAAAATAAGTACATATATATAATACATGGTGGGTATTATATATATATATAAGAAAAATGAGGAAAAAGAAATAAAATAGTTCAAAATATATAAGACATCGCATGTATTATATAAGAAAATAGAAAAATAAATAAAACTATATAATTCGACACGAATCCGGAAACCTCTAAATATAGAAATAAAGAGTTCACGTCCAAAAGAAACATACGATCTAATGTTACGAATTAAATGGAAGTAGTTTTAAAGTTTTTATAAAGGTTATGACTTTCGTCTTTTTGTCGGAAATTATAAAATAATATTTTATAATTTAATATACCGTTTTCTTATCGGGTTTTAGATAACTAGTTATCTCATTTGTAAAAGTATAGTTTTTGTTCGTTTGCCGGTTTATTGTATAATCATAAGTCGTTAATTATAAAACACTATAATTTCGTCCCTTTATCGGGTTTTTAAGGAATTAGAAATTTAAATGAAAATTTACTAAGTATAGGTATTTTTATAAATTTCGGCATGACCTATACGTTTATACAACGTTTCCCATATTTATAATTCAATATTTACCATTTAAAACAATATGACAAATCAAGTATACTTATAATGTTTAAAACAAATGACGCCCCTTTTTGGTTTGTGAAAACCAAAAGTGCAATTAATATCAAATGACAATTCCTACGTTCAATATATATAACCAAATACCAAATAAGTCATATATTTAAAATAGTTTTAATTAAGTCCATAAGCTTTAAGTTTAACCAATTAATCAAGTCGCAAAGCAACCAAACACACCCCTGCGTGTTAAAACATAACCGAACCAAACTCACCTTTATGGGGCTCCTTGTGAGGCTCGAATCTACAAAAGAATCCCACCAACACCACCTTTGGGTAGGCTGTTGGTACGCAAAACAAACACCCCCTGAGTGGGTTCGACACAACAACATACTACCACAATGACAACCCTCTTGGGGCTGCCGTGGCTCGGACCAAACACAAACACACCCACAGGGCTAAACATAAGTAGAACCAAACACCCCTATATGGGCTGAAAATAAACAACACCCAACACCCACTCGGTGGGCTGTGGTGTGGGCTGCAACAAGCCAAACGGACCCTTATTGTTGTCGGGCCGAGACAACCAAACAAACACGCTCTTGTGGGCTGTGGCGGGCCGAGAACCAATCCAAACGGACCCTATTGTTGGGTCGTGGTGGTGTGAGCCGAAACCAAAACAAAAGAAAACTAAATAGTCCATAAGTCCGAATAAGCTATAAGCTTATTAAATAAGCTAGGAAAGGAAGAAAAACAAAAATAAATCAAATGACCCTATGTGGGTTTCGAACCTGAGACCTCTCGGTCGGGTCTTTGTACCGGACACAAACCAAACCGCAACCCAAATAAGCTATAGATTAGCTTATTTGAATAAGGTTTAGGCCCGAAAATAAACTAATTAGCAATATTCATTTTATTTAACCAAATCAACCACCATTAATTAACTATTAATTTTTATAAAAAGTGTACATAATAGATCCGATTCGTATGAGGCATATAAGCTCTCGATCCATAGATTAACATTACAAAAATTCGTATTTTGTTATTTAACCATCCAAATCGAAAAGTAAAAGTAAGGAAATGATAGTTAATCAAAAACCTACTTGTGCATGTTATTAAATCACACGGATCCGACCTTAACACAATATATTTTCGTTGTAGATACAGATCCGTGTACACAAAGGGTGTTAGAGGTTTAGATCTAGAGATTGGTGATGTGGGAAAGTGGTGGAGATGGCGGTGGCCAGCAACCCTATGGAGGTGGCGGCTGCTGGATTAATAGGAGGAGGAGGGAAGGCATTTTAGGGTTTGTGTGTTTATTAAAAATGAGGGGAAACCCTATTATGTTCTTTATATAGTAAAGTATTAGGTTAAAAAGTGTGTAGGGACCATAAGTGACAACCTACAAAGTATAGGGTCGGCGTTGAAACTGTTTCCCAGGGACCATATATGTAATTTTTGTTATCTTTTATAAAATTAAGGTTCGGGACTCGTTTAGGCTCGATAACTATTGATTTTGGACACGAAAGTTACACCATTATGTTTGTAATAATTTTTCCAATAAAAGCAAGTATTCACACGACTAGTCTTTCAAAAATAATATAATAATTGAATTAAATGATTTATTAGGTTTACGATTGCCAAAACGCGTTGTATGTAGTTTTTCACGTTTTGCGAGATAATCCCTCGTTTTCAAATCAAATGAGTTCGAAAAAGTTTGAAAATAAAATATAAGTAATAATAAATATAATTTATTATAAATGTGAGTCCGGAAAAATTACGGGTGCGTGTTATGACGTATGCAATTTAACTCTCTCGGTAAATGAAATTTACTTAAAGTAGGATAATAAGTAAACGTAAATAGTAAAATAATGACTCAAAATTTCACGGTTGTTACATCACCCATCCGTTAAAAAGGGAATCACGTCCTCGTGATTCAGTTAGTGTTAGTGCCGAAGCGATGTCAGTAAGGAGGAAGTTGGTACTCGTAAGGAATGAAGTCTGGAATAATTAGCGATGCAGTTCGATTCTCGTTGACTCGGAATACGGTGTGGAGTAAGGTTAACTACACGGGGTAAGGATAGAGTAAGAATCTGCTTAGATGTTGTGCTCGATTGTATGAATACCGCTGAATTGTTTATACTCACACAAGAATTTTTTGATTCTCGGAAATCAAGTAGAAAATCAATTAGACATAACCCATATATAACTATTCTCAGTATTTTTTAGGAATATAAATATTCATATGAAAGACTCGGTCACCCCGAGTATCTTTTGGCATTAGATAGCTCGTAGGCTTTATAGTTATAGTTTAGATATCGTTTCACCATGGAGTCGGGTCGGGTCTTTACCCACTGTATCCCGTTCCATAGCCCACGTGGGGCGTTAAGTAAGTTGTATAAATACCCTCTCCCACCATAGGGAGAGGGTTGGAGCTTTTCACATTTTCTTAATCTAATCCACACAACTTTCTCTCACTAGAAAACTCCCATTTCTTTCTCTCTCTAAACTCTCTTGAATTCGGCCAAGCTTAGATCTTTAGTGTGTGTTATGATTTCGTGTTATTTACAATTATCAAGAGCCATGGTTGATTAGATAGGTTGTGTGTGCTTAATTCGTGATTGTTAGTTTCTTGTGTTCTTTTCTTTGGCTCAAATTGAAAAGAAAGAAACAAATTTGTGGTTTGATTCATACAAGTGTTGTATTCTCGTGTTTAGGATAGTTGTTATTGCTCACTTTGGTTATAGGATAGCTTATTTCATAAGCTTATTGGATTTTGTAGGCTTATTCGTGGGATAGAAAGGCTATTTCTTGGTTGCGGTTTGACACTTTTCTTGGCTGCGGTCTGTTGTTTTCGTGTTGAGGTTTGTATTATAAAAGGTAAGTTAAAGTTGAGGTTTGCTGAGAATCTCTTTTGCGTTTTGGCTAGTAGCAAAAAGGGGAAAAAGACAAAACTAGTGGATAGCGACTTGTGAAAGTGACATCCGTTTTGGTTTGTTGCGTTTTGCCTAGTTCCTGCGTTTTGACTTCTGCGTGTTGGTCACTGCGTTTTGACTCAAGTTACTGCATTTTGGTGACTGCGGTTTGACCAAAGAATCTTGCGGTTTGATCACTGCGTTTTGCCTCTGAAGACTGCGTTTTGGTCATTGCGTTTTGTTCCCTTCAAACGGCCATAACTTCTATTCCGTTTTGACTTTTGCGTGTTGGTCACTGCGTTTTGACTCAAGTTATTGCGTTTTGGTGACTGCGGTTTGACCAAAGAATCTTGCGGTTTGATCACTGCGTTTTGCCTCTGAAGATTGCGTTTGGTCATTGCGTTTTGGACATTGCGGTTTGCCTCTGAAGACTGCGTTTTGTTCCCTGCGTTTTGGTCACTGCGTTTTGCCTCAAGAAGTTGCGATATGCCTACTGCGTTATGTCTACTTGAAGACCTGCATTGCGTTTTGTCTCAAACATTGATTGCGTTTTGACCAAAGTTGACTTTTTACGTCAAAACTTCAAACGGCCATAACTTTTGAACAGTAACTCCGTTTTCAGAGAAATACCTGTCAAAATGACCAGAACAGCTTGAATATTGTGAGGTTTCACCACAAAGTTGTGAAACGAATTTTTCGAAGCCCAAATCCCCTCCGGAATGAAGTTATTGAGGTTTTAAGTTTTCAGACCAAAATTTCACCATAACAACTTGCATCAACCAAACCAAATCACAACTAAACAACTTATCACCTAGTCTATCAAACGATCATCACTTTTAGCACACAATTACTAATCATTGTACCCATCCAACAGTTATCATAACACATATCAATTCTCATTTCACGAATTCTTCTAGATTTTGTAAAATCCCGCGAAAGATTCTATTTCTCGGTTTAAATCATAGATTTGTAAAATCTCGTGCTCGTTAATATCATGTCAAAAACTTCGGATTCAGTCATAGCTGAGGTACTCAAATTGTACGACATGATCGATGAACATAAGATTCCCGAAAAAGTACAACCGACAAACGTAGTTGAGTCAGATACTGCTAATATGGGAAATAGAAATGTTATCCCATAAGAACAATATGTGAAACACAACGAAGCATCTGTTGTACCTAGTAGTGCATCTTCTGTTCTAAATGATGGTTATGTGATGCATGAGAACACTGCCGTTATCCCTGATGACTCATTAACCACTAAACATAATATCTATAAAGATCAAGTGGCCATACATGAACAACGTGCAGAATTGGAACTTACTGAACGTGAACAGAAAATGGATAATCAAATGGGTACACCTTTGTACTCGAGTTCACAAGAGAGAGAGTTGCATCAGTTACAACAAATGCAAGATAATGCAAAGGAAAGTTGCATGAACTACTTTCGACTACTTCATTCACATCTCAAGGTTCTCTTAGAAAGACCTGGATCCATGGGAGGATTCGAACGAGCATTTGCATCACTCTTTGGTCAAGATGTTCAGACTTTCATAGGCACTATGTTCCTGAACTTAGATCAACTAGAACAACAACTTGGCAAAGAAGAATTTCTTGAAATTGGATCTATGGCTGATTTTTGGGTGATCAACAAACAACTTCAATTGTTCATCAATTCGCAATACACTGGGGAATATGACAGTCAAATGACAGAAAAGTGCTTTGCTGATTACACTGGAATCTAAGTTGACTTGTTCAGAGAAACATTACTCCAATACATGGGTAATGTTAAGATGTGCATTGATGAAACAACACAACACAAATGAAAGTATGACATCAAGATGAATGAAAACCAGTGATTAAGGTTAATTCGAGTAAAGCATTGGATGCTAGTTCAGTTGTCACAGAATGCAGTGGGACAAAGTCAGATAAGCATGACACAAGCAGCAGTTCAGAGAATTATATCACACATGGTGTGGATGCAGATAGCAGACCAGCAAATGACCAAGTGCCATTTGCTGAGGTACATTTAACTGTTCAACATAATGTCCTTGCTAGTGAACAACAACATACTGATCAATTTGAACCTATTTATGACACAAATCTGTTGGAAAAGGCTGATAGCAATACCACTCCTGATTCAACAAATATGAGTCATAAGGGGGGAGAAATTGACCAGGATGATGAACATGATCATGTTAAAAGTCCTTTGCTTAAGGCTGAGCTTCTCAAAACGAATGATATGGTTGAAAAAGAGGTTTATAATGAACTTTCAAACAGATTCTTACAACTTGAAAAACATTGCATTTCACTTGAAATAGCAATACAACATAAGGAAGAAAGTCTTCAAACTAACAAACCATGTAAAAATCTTGAATTTCATGAATTTTTTGAAATAAACACTTTGAAAGCTCAGCTACAAGCCAAAAACTCGACGATCAACAATTTGAAAGAATGGATTCTAGATATGCATGAGAAAAGTAATGTATTCAAGGCTAAACATGATATCGATGCAATTAAAACAAGAAACATCGAATTGGAACTTAAAGTGGCTAAATTACTTAAGGAAAATGAGACTTTGAAAAAGCATTACAAAGACCTGCATGCTTCAATCAAAGAAACGAGAACTAAGAATATAGAACAAACAACTTCTTTGATTGCCAAAAATGATGAATTCAAAGCTCAACTTCAGGAAAAGGGTTTTACAATTGCAGCATTAAAAAACGAGTTAAGAAAATTAACAAGAAATAGTGTGAACACTAAGTTTGAAAAACCATCAATCTTGGGGAAACCAGCGTTACAACCACTGAGAAACCAATCAGTTGTTAGACAACCGACTGCGTTTATATCTGAACGACCAAAATTTTCAAAACCACGGTTTGCCTCCCAAGTTGATGCGAAACAAGTTTTGTCAAAACTAGTCACTTCACAGTCTCGACCTAATGAAAAGAAATATGCTTGTGCAAAACCCTATCATATGAGTGCTTCTAGCTCTTCTAGGATTAGTTTAAAGCATATGTCATTTGTGACACCAAAGGAACATGTTAGACATAAAGACCTTGTTCAGAATCACAACCTAGAGGATGCTAAGAAAACCACACATGAAAACACTAGGAATTTGCCTGTTTCTAAGAGTAGTTGCGCATCGATTAAAGCGATTCCCGTAGCAGATCACTCTAAGAATTCTAGATCCTTTTCTGAAACCAAACACTATGTCTGCTCGACTTGTTAGAAATGTGTTTTTAATGCAAATCATGATGATTGTATAACAAAATTCCTGAAGGTAGTGAATGCTCGTGCTAAGGTTCAATCCCCTAAGACTAGAAACAACAACAAGCCCGTAGAACCAAAGAGTTATACTCAGAAACCTGGTAGGCAGATTACTATAGGACAAAGGTTTTCTCTCAATAAGACTTCTACTATACATGAGAAACCAAACACTCCTAGATCTTGCCTTAGGTGGATACCAATGGGTAGAATTTTTAAGATTTTCGGTCTTAGATGGATACTTACTAGGAAGATGTTCACTGAGTGCAATACCAAGGTTGACAACAAAACCCCAAATGGTTTAGATGCTGATATCACTAACCCATATAAATGCGAACAAACTCTTAATGTTTGTGTAAGTAGTCTTTACTTAAGTGCAGGTACATCGTTCACTCCTATTATGGAAAGACTCAGAGTTTAGTTGCCGAAAAGACTGATATCTCATAAAATAGGGGTTCAACAAAGTCAGATTTGATGAACATGAATGATGACGTTTGAACACATCAGTTCAAGCCTCGTTCTTCTACGACAATGACGTTTGAACTCATCAGTTCAAGCCTCGTTCTTCTACGACAATGACGTTTGAACACATCAGTTCAAGCCTCGTTCTTCTACGACAATGACGTTTGAACTCATCAGTTCAAGCCTCTTTCTTCTACGACAATGATGTTTGAACACATTAGTTCAAGCCTCGTTCTTCAACGACAATGACGTTTGAACTCATCAGTTCAAGCCTCGATCTTCAACGACAAATGATGTTTGAACACTGCAGTTCAAGCCTCGAGCCTCAATGTCAACATAATGGCGTCTACTGAAAACACTCCAGGCCCCGTTCCTCAAAGAAAAGAAAGGTGTACGCTTGATTGCGCTTTATCTTCGAAAGAAGAGAAATCTTCTTGTTTCTGACTATTCTCATCAACAAGCTTCATACTTGTTCCATGCTCGTTCAGTCATCAAGTGGATCTACTTTCATTAGATTGTATTTTTATTCACTCGATCAAAAATGGCAACCTCAAATGCAATTTTTGAGGGGGAGAAGTGTGAACAGTGGATCAACCTCATATGCACTTGTTCAATCAAAAATGGCAACCTCATATGCAATTTTTGAGGGGGAGAAGTGTGAACAGTGGATCGATGTACATTTGATTGTATGTTCACTCACTTGTTGGGCATGTGACTCTAATTGTGACTACGGAGTTGATCAGGCATCACTTATTTGAGATTGAAGTTGACTTTCACAAAGGCGTGATCTTATTTTATCTTGAAGTCGGGGTTGGTTGGATGCATGACTTTCAATGATAACTTGCTCGTGCTTAAGATTTAAGTTGAAGACTTAGTTTATCTAGTTACCAGCAGTCGGGCTAAATGTTTGAAGACCTGGTTAACTATCACTTAAAGGAGTTATGTTGTAGTACTCAGTGTCACACGCCGATGACGTTGTGGATAATCGCAAGAGGTGTTAATGTCTTATACTTTGGTTGGGTATTGAGTACTTAGAGATTTGCTTGGAGCATAAATTCTCTACACCGTTCTTCCAACATTAGTGGAAGCTTAAGTCACGAGAACAGGGAATTCTACTTCAGTTTCAAGTTTGGTATATCGGGTTTGCTCCATCAGTTATCACTTCAAATAGCCTACTTAAGGGTTGGTAAAGATAGTCAGATAGAGTTTCGGTAGCGGTTGATTCTCACTTGATACATTTGAGCCAATTTTGTTCTTCTCACAAGATTTCAAGTATATGTACGTAAAACGTGATGTTGATTCTGAGGTATCAAAACCAGCAAGGGGGAAGGAGACATACATCTGAACGCACATCGAGTACACGTGATGAACTTTATACTTCTTCTTAATTGATGTTATTTCGGGAAGACAAATGTCATAACCGCAGAGAAAATCAGTGTTTTAACTCGTGGCTTTTGGTGTATTATTCCAACTATGTGAGGGAAGAGATGTAAGAAACAGTTTATGTTGATTAAAGAGGTACACAATTGTATGATGATTCCTCTAGTTAGTCGGTATCCTATAGAAGGAAATGTGTTCATCCGGGACTTACTTGATTTTTACGGTACTGTTTTGGTGTTATCATTTCGACTACATCCGATACTCAGTTGCTTTTGTGGTACTGTCTTGGTGTTATCATTTCGACTACATACGGGATAAATTGCTTACACTCGGGACTTAGTTGACTTTGGTGTAACAATTCTCATCTGCAATTTCCTGAAAGGAGAAAAGTTCATTTTCGGGTCTTAATTGATTTTGATGTTACGTTTTCGACTTCACTAATGGGATTAAGTTTGTACTTTGGGTTGTTTTTTTGAGCTTCATATAATGAGACTGATTGCATCACTTCAACTACTTGGGAGAAGTGGTCTCCTGATACCTTTGGTATGCATTTCTTCAGCCTTCAGTGGGAAGAAATATGATAAGAATTATTAAAGCGTGAGATGATTCGTTGCTGATCTATTTGATGATTCCCCGAACGGATAATCACGATGATTATTCTTAAAAGGAGCAGCAATATTTGATGTGGTGTGCTACGAATTCCGCTGTGCACTTAACTAATGTAAGCTTGAAAGAGAGCTTTGAAACTGCTCAAAAATTAGATTGTCGGTTTGGGGGGAAGCTATCAAAGCCTCACATTGAGAAGGCTCAAGTTCAGTCGATTATTCAGGAGCCTCGAAAGCTTTGGTGGTGAGAGTTTAAGAGATGTTGACTATAGACTACTACAACGTACAGAACGATATCCTTATTTCGGTATTCATGTCAACATCTTCTTAAATTGAATAATATATTTTGTACATATCTTAAACCAAAATGTAAATAGAAAAATATAAAACCAATAAAAACCATAAAAAATCAGAAAAATAGAAAATACAAAAAATAGTTTTTTCAAGGCATGTCTTCTGGTATCGATAACATTTACGGTCCTAGAAATGTCATTCAATAATGACACGGGTCTTTAAATGAAGTTCGAACAGAAGTTCAAAAAGTTCTTCAAAACATGCCTATAAGGTTTGCTATTATTTCAGATACGCAACCCGTTCTTCATAATGAGGAAAGCATGTCGCCAAAAAGACGGCTGTTCCTGTCAACGGGTGATTAATTTATTCCGGGCGTGGATTACTTTACATCCATGCACCCTCGACTTGATGTACGTTTCAGTGCATCATTTCTCGTATTAGAAGAGAAGTCTTCTTTACATCGCAAATACTTTTCCATCTATGATTCTTTAGGAAAGTATTTATGCTAAACTTGGTGGTACCATGACTTTTTTTGGAAATCAATCAGACTTGAAGTCTTTCATAAAATTTGTCACTCAATCAATGACTACAGCTCTTTAAATAGAAAACGGGTCATCGATTGAGGGGGAGAGTGATTTCAAAATTTTATATCATCAAAACACGTCACTTTGTACATAATAAGCAAGTGAATAAAAATTTGTTGTTATGTGTCAGTGTATGAGTTTCATTCAAATATCTATCAAACCTATCATACCTGACACTAACATTCTCCTTCATTGATTGAGGGAGAGCATAATAATGTTCCATTATCAGAAAACATTGAATCAGACCACATTGTCTCCCAAATTTTCTAACTTATTTAAATCAACTGAGATCCCAAATCTCAAAAGGTTTGAAATTTTTGATCGGGGGAGAGAATGTGATTTAAATATGAAAACTGATAACATGAGATCTTTTGGACTCAAGTGTAGGCTCTCTCATATGTGCTAAACTCTTTCGTATATCGATGCACATATTGAGGGGGAGCGAATGATTTATGATGGCAATTGTGGAAGAATACCAAAGACCAACCATTTTATTTAATGTACTGGAGTTATAAGGATGGTAAGGTTAGGTATCAGTTCCCATGATCTAGCCAGAACCGGAAGGATCTTCCCAGGGACAATCCTCTAGTTAGAATAGAAGTCCTTAGGAACAATGAAAAAAGGAGAAAAATGAGAATAAGGGAAGAGTGCCGACTGAGATGGAACTGGTACTGGATCAAACCCAACAAGGTATTAGTAATGAAGTCCCGGTAAGCGCTGAAGGGGTTGAAGAATGAAAAAGAAATGTAAAGATAAAGGGTGAAAAGAAAGAAGCCCTCCTTACACTTTAGGCAGAAACCGGGTCAATACATATGTTGTCAGAATCACTTAGTTGATTGCTGACATTGAAGACAAGTATCATGGACTCAGTGATACGCTACACAACCCTCCCTAGCCACTCAAGGTCCCCCAAAGGACTCTTGTTTCATTTGTCACGGAGATCAATACATTTCTATCATCTCTCTCACTCCGAGTTAGACGATATTGAAAAGGTGGCAGTCCTCTTCAGCCTCCGATCACTAAATCAAAACGCACTGTTGAGTCTAGAGCCAAGAGATCATCCATAAATCTCATTAGGACACATTTCCAATATGCTTGCTGTTTCATACACCGTGAAAAGTAAGAAAACATATATTAAGAGTCCTACGCATTATCCTTGTGGTATTGCCAGAACATCCGAGTGATACGTAAAGTATTCACAATGAAGATGGAAATCCTTCTAGAGCGAACATCAAACAAGCTCTTGGTAGGTGACATGTGAGATCCTTCATGGATCAAACTAGTGACAACTGGAAAGAAATGATGGGGCGATTCACATTTGAATCAAACTTGTTCCAGGAAATGGATTGACGGATGCTTTTGGAAAACCTTTCAATGTGCTCACCAACTGAGTTTCAAGCACATTGATTGTGTAAATTTTCAAACAAAAGTGTTTTTGACAGAAATGTGATTCAATTTATAAAACCCTCGTCGTGTTGCATAAAATGTTTATCCAGTGACACGCGAGTGATTTTTTTAATCAATTTCTCATCAATCAGTGGGTATTTAATTCACTTATTCACTCTACCGTGTTGTCTGCTTTGAGGCGTTCCGGTATGAGAACATGCTTAGTATGATGATTCAGATGTTAATTCGTTAGATGATTCTTTACAACAAGCTGGAATGTCCTGTCAAGGGGAATTTTCTTTAAAGGGGATTCTACCTGATCACAGGTCGGTCCTCACGGAACCGAAGGTTAATCCAACCACACCAAGCGAATGACAAAGCCATATTCGATCTCCAACTTTATTGCTAACTGTTTTATTTCATATTTATATAAAGATGGTGATGGTGGTACCTAATTTCAGCAGAGACATGTCAATCCACACCCCATGCTCACACGACCAATTCATTATCAAAGGATCATGAAAGTTGAGAGACTTACAACAATGCTTACGCAACTCTGATGCAAAGTCTCCTGATCCAGAAAAGAGTGAGCATGTCGGTCCAATGGTCACTACATCACATGAAGGCGATACTACAAAGGATGAACTTGGAGATTTACGGTGGCTGATGATCTCAAAGAATGCTCAAAGATCACATATGCCAAAGGAACATTAATCACACGATCATTGCTTGAAGTATAAAGTGTGCTGAACTTGAAGAATCAAAAGACTACGAGCTAGGAATTTACAGTCATGTAATAGAATGCTAGAATTCAAAGTGTATTTTCCGTAGTGACCTCCCTTAGGGGGAGATTGTTAGGAATATAAATATTCATATGAAAGACTCGGTCACCCCGAGTATCTTTTGGCATTAGATAGCTCATAGGCTTTATAGTTATAGTTTAGATATCGTTTCACCATGGAGTCGGGTCGGGTCGGGTCTTTACCCACTGTAGCCCGCTCCATAGCCTACGTGGGGCGTTAAGTAAGTTGTATAAATACCCTCTCCCACCATAGGGAGAGGGTTGGAGCTTTTCGCATTTTCTTAATCTAATCCACACAACTTTCTCTTACTAGAAAACTCCCATTTCTTTCTCTCTCTAAACTCTCTTGAATTCGGCCAAGCTTAGATCTTTAGTGTGTGTTATGATTTCGTGTTACTTACAGTATTTGAAAATTTTAAGTTGAACATAGGTAGTCAGACTCTGTTCCACTGTCCCTAGGTTAAATATAGGTAACTAGACTATATTTAACCGAGGTTCGATAAAATTTTCAAGTACTTAACTTAGTTATACTCGTGATATGTCCGTTGTTGGACAAGTATGGAGTTTGTATAAGTATCTTATATACAAAGAGTGATATAAGTTTGTACGTACATAAGAATCAATTATAAGTACGTAGTATGAGTGTGTAACACAAGCGAATAAGAAAAATACGCGTAGAAAGGAAGTTTTAAAGAGTTCTAAAATAGTCCACACCGGGCCAGAATCACGGACCTTTAATAATGATGGTTTCGGAAGAGAACTTGATGAGTGTAGAGAAAGTTGCTGAACTTCGGCTTTTGTAGATGATGAATCAGTTTATAAGAATTATAGTAAAATGACGAACAATAAAATAATAACAAAACAATTCTGATTTGTAAGAAAATATCAAAATGGTTTATAGGGTGGTGAAAATTTTGGTATAAGGTAAACGACAGAACGATTTGTAAGATGATAAAAAAATTGTTTATTCGGAACTAGTCCAAAACAGTTTATGTAGTAGAAGTATATCACTGGTTTAGTTTAAAAGATGATGGTAAAGTTGTTTGTAAAAGGGTGGCAAACATTTGTATTAAATTTTTTTTGCGAAATTGTTTATAAAGCGATAGTAAAATAGTTAAGTTAATGGCAAAACTGTTTGTAAGGTGCTTGCAGAATAGTTTATATGAGACCAACAAAGGTGTTTACAAAATGATAGTAAGTCCGGTTATTCATTTACAAGGTATTAGTAAGGTAATTCTTTGGGGAGTAGTAAATCCAATTGTAATATTGTGAAAGAAAGTTTATATGATAATAACGGAGTTGTTTATAAAATGGTAGTTAAATTGCCAAGGTAAATAGATAGACTATGACGGTTTCATGTAAAATACTGCTGTGTAAGGTCATGAAAAGTTTTTAAAGATCATGGCATCACTGACTATTTTTGGGAAAATAAATGAGACCACTGTGTCAACCACATCGTATGAGAAAGTTTTAGGAGATCATCAAAATGAATAAATGTGTATTTAATAGTTTAGTAATCTTGGTGAAATAGATACATAATTGGGATAAGTATAGTTTGACGTGATGTTCTGGAGGCTGAGTATATAAAGGGTAAGAATCGGTAAAATAATTTATAGAAATAACCTTTATATAAATAAGGAGTGACGCTCTGGTAAATAGATATAAGTAGTCGAGAAAATCAAGTGTATATAAATAGTCTTTATATATATATATTATCAATAGTGGTGCTTCAGAAAAATAAGCAAAAATGCTCAGAAAAATATAAGTGCACGGGGAGTGAGGCAATCAAGAGAAATTGATAAACTGTAACGAGTTTCATCATCGTATGAAATGATATTATATAAGGTTATGAAATAGTTTAGAGACCATTGTAATGAGTTACAATGTCCGAGAAATAAGAGAGACAATCGTGCAATTTACAATGTCAAAGAAATAAACGAGACCATTGTGCGGCTCACATTGAATGTCTTGAAAAGGTTTTATGGATCACAAGAATGTAAGAGTAGGTACATGATCGGGGAAAACAAGGTTCGACATGAAGTTCAGGAAACAAACGTAAGAGGTTAAGATTAGTCAAACGTTTATATAAATAGTCTATATATAGATAAACAAGTGATATGTTAAAGAGTAAGCATGACACACGGAATATGAAGACAATAATGAGTGAAGCAGGTCTTAGCGTAAAAAGTAGTTATAGTCTAGGTTTAAATGCAACCTGGTTATCTATAACTGTAGCTCTTATACCATTCTGTAACACCCCCAAAATATCGCAGCGGAATATAATGTCACTAGGGTATTACTTCATAGCTCACAGTACAAGTTATAGAAAACGACTCTAAATGAGACGTTTTGAAATAATTTATCATTCGATTAAATAAAATATCAGAGTTTAAGAGGTCCCAACCAGTTTATAAGAAATAGACATAAGAGTTTAATGCATTGTCTTCAAAAATTATCCGTGCGCCTTCACATGCCGGCTAATAGAAACCTAAGATAAACATGCTAAAAAATCAATACAAAGGTTGAGTGAAATTCATAGATTTATAATTAAATAATGGACCACAAGATTTCAAGTTTAAGAGACAATTGATAAAACAGTTAGTATTGCACTAAGCTCATTACACTCAAAGCGTTAACTGGGTGTATCATAGAGATGATAATAAAGCCCTAGTAGTAGGTAATTTGCCATTTTACCTAGGTATTCAAATATAGTGCGTTTTCAACCATTGGTAGGGGTAAGGCTGTCTACGTCTCAACCTCCCCCATATACCGTGGAAGACGGTATTGGGACCCATAACCCGTGAAAGACGGTATTGCGAGTTACTTTACTTTTTTTACCTAAGTATTCAAATATAGTGCGTTTGTGATATCCATCTGATCAACACAAACGGGATTCGTTAATCCCAATAGGCCTATTCACAATATTCGCGCTCACATGGAAATGATTAATGGTTCATGATGTGATGCGTGGTTTTGCAACCTTACAACAGGTTTTACCTCTCGAGGGATCTCAAGAGGCTTACAACCCCACCAGGCAGTGTACCTGACCGATGTAGTATAGTGTAGTGGTAAGTACGGGGGATTGATCGTTCTCCACAGGGAATAGTGTTCGTTAGGTATGAAAAATAACTCTAATAGGTCTAAGGGTGAGAGAAGATTCTTTTTATGTTTTTATATTTTTATGAAAGCAAGTAAAATCTCGGGTTTGAAAGAGTGGGCGGAATTAGTTGCTAGTCAACTAACCCAAATTACTACGAATGCAAATAAAATAAAATAACAAAAATGAAAATGTTGGTGAAAACTTATGTGGAGGGAAATGTGTTTACTTAGATTTCCTTACTCCCTAACTATCTTTTACCGGTTGATTAGTGTGTATTAGTCGCGTGGATGACGGGTGTATTCCTTAATACCATTCGTGGGGTGGCGTACGTACTTCCCCAACTCTACAAGCTCCTACTTCACTCCTATGTCGAGCCGGCTAGGAAACTCCTAACATGGGATCACTAGAATTCGCTTGTGCATTAAATACAACCATAAAAACCTTTAGTACGCATTGGTTCATGTTTCTTAAGACGTTCAAGCAAGTTACCGAATAGGAAGTTAGCCAGTTTTCTTAAGCCTAACATAGATGAACAATCATCCAATACAACTAACAACACACTAATAACCAATAATCAATAGCTAGGTTTCATTAGATCTAAGCAAACACAAGATAAATCTAGCCTAACATGTTAAACAAAAGACAAGAATAAGATAGAATCAAACAACACATAGACATATTGAATGATTAATTGATAACTTATCTTCAATGTAACATGGAAGATCTCAAGGAAAAAGCCTTGAAAGAGCTGCCAAATTCGTCCTAGGGTTTTCACACACAAAGTTCCCCAAATAGTTCCACACTAATGACAAAAAATTAGAAAACTATATATAGACTTTTGGATTTGACGGCGTCACGTTATGGAGTGTGACGCCGTCACCTCGCCGCTTTTAGGGTTCTCGGATGACCTTCTTGACGCCGTCCCTCTTTAGCTCTCCAAAATCCGTTCTGGCTTATCAAGGCTTGACGCCGTCAGACTATGAACGTGACGCCGTCCCTCTTTGAATTATAACGTGACGACCTTGATCAGATTAAAGCGTGACGCCGTCAGAATTTCCATGCAATTTCTCTGGCTTATCATGAGTAAATTTCACATCCACCACTTTTGCCAAGCCATGACGCCGTCCAGGGTTAAATATGACGCCGTCAAAGGTAACTTTCAGCCGATTTTTGAGACTTTGCCGTTTTCTTCACTTTTATGCTCCAAAAACGTCCAACATGCTTCCTTTTCCAGATTTCTTCTCAAAAGTACCTAAAATGACAAAAGGAACGATTTAGGGCGATATTTGATCAAATAAATACGATTTAGGGCTTAAATGACCCCTTAAAAGCGGTACACTTTTCGCTTCATCAAATACCCTTACACTTGAGATTTGTTTGTCCTCAAGCAAATGCGCTTTTATTCTAATCAAAATACAAGTTAGGGGTCATTTAATGCTAACATAAAAGTAATTACAACAAATATTCGTTCCACTTTAATCATAATAAGCACGGAGATTACAAACTAGCACCTCACAAGTACTGTTTAGATACTCACATCTCTCAAGTGTCATCAAAATAAATCTCATAAATGAAAACGGATAATATCTCTCACTACCTGTCATAGCAAATAGATTACTATAGGCTTGGGAAAGGATCAAAAACCTCCTCCACTCGGCGTAAGCACCTAAGATAAACTATCAAAGAGGGCTTTTAAATGGGTTATAATGTTAGGTGTAGGGAAAAGGAAAACACGGTTTTGTTGGATAAAGGATATTTTACTGGTGGCGAGTTAAAGATCTTGATCAATTACATGTACTATACAATGTTGCTAAGCCAAGACTCGACTCAATCTTAAGCTAATGAAAGAAAATAACAAAAACATAAAATAAACATAAAATAAAACGGGATGGTAGTCCGTATGTTTTTTCTACTTTTCTTTTTCTCATTTTTTTTTGTATATATATATATATATATATATATATATATATATATATATATATATATATATATATATATATATATATTTTTTTTTTTTTTTTTTTTTTTTTTTTTTTTTTTTTTGCATACACTTTTGCCCTACCATCCAAAATAATACATCATAGGGGCATTGCATTCCCCTTACACTTGAACCTTTACATAACTTTACAAATAACTATTCTAATGACTCGAATTAAGATAATTGAAAAACTTGGAGTACTTTTAAAACATTTAGCACATATGGGGGTAATAAATGATGTTCTTCCCCATTACTCTATTACACTAGTACTTTACCCATGAGTCCCAATCGTCCCAAAACAATATGTACAAAGATATGACTCGACTTAGCAACCATGTAATCAACTAGATAATTAACTTGGGTTTAAACAAATGTTGTCACAATAATGCACTAAAAATGAGTGCATACAAGGTAGGCTAAGTCGATTTGGGTGTACATTTTAGTGGGGTGTAACAAATTCTTCCTTTAAGTAAAATGCTTAAAGGTCGAAACGAAAAGATAGGCTCTGAGGGGTATACTAGGGGTATCGTGTACTAAAAATGAGTACAACGCAAAGGGTGTGGGAGAATTACTTGACCAATGTAGCCAATGTAATTATAACAAAAACACAGGTGTAAAACAATGGGTTAATCCTAATGCCTATTATCATGTAGTAAATCTAACTACATGAATGTAGTCTCACTTGTGGCCTCGGAATGGTCCTAACGCAAGTTCTAGAATCTAAGTGCTACCGGTACACACATCATAGCAAAATGCTTTTCCTACCAATTCTAGGGGCGAACCTCACATATTTGGGGGTGGAAATTTTTTTTAGTGGTACGGTTTTTGTGCTAGTCATATAACTCCTATCCGTGAGACGCTCATTAAGATCAAAGTTTCACTCCTATATGTTGTAAAAAATTTTAAATTTGGCACTAAAATTACCCTAACAGGTATTTATCTCAGTTTTATTACACATCCACTATTAAACAAACAAAAATCAAGCGCACTTGTATTCTCTAATCGTACTTTTACCCCCCCCCTTACACTTAAGATGAACATTGTCCCCAATGTTCAAATAACAAGATGTAAAAGTATAAAGTAAAAGAATGAAATCAAATACTCCCCTGATTCGTTCGGTGGATAATGAAGTAACATGGTTAAATCTTCTTCCAAGAGAATGTAAAAGCTCCAAGACTAATGCATCGCCAAAAGCTTGATCCAAAACATTTCCTTGTCCAAAATAACCTGTTAAACCTGAGAAAACAAACACGAAAACCTGCATAACATCGGCGGGATAAATCTATGTATATAAGGATATAATGCTTGTGGAATGATAATTTTGCAGATTCCTGGAGATTATAAGTTATAGATTTAATAAAAACTTTTTATGAAAACAAAACTTTCAAAAATTTTCAGAAAATTAAACCTGACGCCGTCAGGTTGTAACTCCTGACGCCGTCAGAAATGATCTGACAGAATTCTCATGTTACGTTTCCGGAAAAATTTTGGAAAAAACCTATACCTTACTTCCTGGAAATCCTGCAAAACATCATTATGACTCGATACAAGCATTTGACTCAAACAAATACTAATATGTATGTTAATTTATTATTATTATGATTCATGTTCATTTGTGTTCTAATAAACCGATTTAGATTTCCCTTACACTTAACTTTTGCAAAATACCTTTATATGTAGTTAAGACGAAGTTAAAAACAAGATAAAGCATTTTCACAAATTAGTTTTGAACATGAATCAATAATAATAAAATTTAAACATACATACGGAAGCAAATAAAATCAAACAAACAAATAAATAAACACACAAAGCAAATAAAGCTTGGGTTGCCTCCCAAGAAGCGCTTTTCTTTATTAACGAGTCTTGTAGCTAGACTCAAAGTCACGTACATTACGTGATTCCATCATTCATAATGACGTATCCCTGATAGATATAATCCTTGTTATCAGGGTGGTGGTGTCTCAATCGCTTGACATTCACAGTCACATCACCTCCTCCCTTGCTGGTCAAGCTTACTACCCCATCATAGTGTAGACTTTCAATTGTGAATGGTCCGTACCACCAGGGACTTGGTTCATCGGTAGGTGCTTTTGTTTCTGAATGCCTTAGAAGCACTGAGTCTCCTTTTGTAAATTCAGCGGGGATATTAGGCTGCTCACCAGCCTCAATATAATCGTTATTTCCACCCTTACATTCTCTAATCTCATTTTCATTGTAATTCTTAATCCTTGCCTCCCATGCAAGGATTTTCTCTCGAACATTACCACGGATTACATTGGGGTTAGCCTCCATCTTCTTTTGTAGAGCAACATCTCGTGTATGACGTGGAATCGTCGGGAAGTTTATCGTCTTCTTCCCCTTCTTCATTTGGATGGTGCTTTTTTCGTAATTGATTTGTGCCCTAGTGGTCGCGAGAAAGGGTGCCCCAAGGATTATTGGCATATTCATGTCATTTCTTTCAATAATCATGAAGTCGACCGGATATAGGAATCCGGCAACGTTGACCAACACATCTTCCGCAATTCCTAACGGGTACTCGTAAGAATGTTTTGCAAAGGAGAGTTTAGTACGGGTGATGGATGGCAGTTCGTCGGTTAACTGGACATAAACGGATAAAGGAATCAAATTTACGTCGGAACCTTGGTCAGCTACCGCATCCAGATACTTGAGTTTTCCAATGCTGCATGGTATTTCGAAGACCCCGTAGAATTCCTGCTTTTCCACTAACTTTTGTCTTATGAGGCACTCATACAATTACCCTCCGGGTAATGTGTCGGATTCATCATCCGGTTCCATCCTCTTGGACTCCTTGTTGGGTAGATGAGTACGTCGATAGTTTCCCACCCAATTGTTTATGGTTTCCTTGTTTATTTCGTGCTTCAAGTAATGCCTCACTTGTTGTGACTTTGGTGGTTCTTCCAATTGGCGCTCCTCAGTGGGCGCCTCCTTTCCCTTTTCGGAATCACATGTGTAGGCATTGGTGTTTCCGTATTTAAGTGGGACGAGGTCAATTTTGTTAACTTCCATAGTTATCAACTTTCCTCTTCCATCATTTTCGCCCTCTTGGACGACGGAGACGGCATTAACACATTTAGTGTTGGGAACTTCAACATCTTTCCGCACTAGCACATTTTTAGGAGCCCTTGTATTTGCGTATTCTTTCAAAAGGTTCATCATCTCCGCCATCTTCTCTTCCATTTCCTCCTTCTGTTTGTAGACGGCTTCCTCAAATTTCGCCAACCGTTCGGAGTGTTTTGACATGTATTCTCTCATTCGAGCTTCGAATGTTGGACTAAGTTCCTGAGGTGGTGGGTTGGGTGGAGCGTGCTTATGGAAAGGTTTAGTATTTTCCCTACGGGGTGATTCGGACAATGGTATTTGCTTAACGCTTGAGACCGAGTTAATTGTTGCTTTTTATGGACTTAAGGGTCTCTTTTGCTTTTCCATAAGATATGCAACCCTTTTCTCAAGTTCACTCACGCTTTCCTCAGTAATTTGATTGGCTGTATCGGGTGACGAATATGTCTTGACCACCGAGCGTACATCGTGGGAAACTTGCCACAATTCATCATCGTCGGATGCAAGCTCATCAATGATCTCCCATGATTCCTCGGCGCTTTTGTCGCGCAATCTGCCCCCGGCGGCTCGATCGATGGCACGCTTGGTATGGTAATCAACATGGTCATAGAAGATTTGGATTTGAAGCCATAGATTTATGCCATGATGAGGGACTTTTTGGAGTAAGTCCTTGAATCGAATCCATGCCCCGTAGAGGGTTTCGCCTCGACGTTGTTCAAACGTCAAGATATCCTTCCTTAGCTTGGTAGTTCTTCCTGGTGGGAAAAACTGAGCAAGGAAGCGAGTGGTGAGATCATCCCAAGAGGTGATGGATCCTGCGGGTTGACGTTCTAGCCATTGACTAGCTTGGTCCCGCAGAGAGAATTGAAAGAGACGCAATCGGGTCGTCTCTCGGGTGGCAACATCAAGGTCTATAGAATCAACAATTTTGAGAAAGTCCTTGAGAAGTTGATTAGGATCTTCAGAACGAAGTCCATGGAATGCGCATCCGCTTTGCACCAACCGGATGGTGTCGGATCGCAAGGGTGTGACATTGGCTCCTTGAGTGAGCTCAATGGTGTTTCGATAGCCATGGTGGCTAGGACGGGAGTACTCTCCTAAAGTACGGGCTCTAGGAGGTGGTGGTTGTTGTTGTTGGGTGGTGGGATGTTGGGATCAAGGATATTACCATCTTCCATGATGTCGAATGGTAATGGTTACGAACAAAGAAACGAAGAAAATAGATAGACTAAAGAAAACCTAGAAAAAGAAAATAAAAATCTCACTAGAAAGGAATCTAGTGAGTAGACCTATAAAATAAAAATTCAACCTAAACAATAACTATTCCCCGGCAGCGGCGCCAAAAACTTGATGCGTGGTTTTGCAACCTTACAACAGGTTTTACCTCTCGAGGGATCTCAAGAGGCTTACAACCCCACCAGGCAGTGTACCTGACCGATGTAGTATAGTGTAGTGGTAAGTACGGGGGATTGATCGTTCTCCACAGGGAATAGTGTTCGTTAGGTATGAAAAATTACTCTAATAGGTCTAAGGGTGAGAGAAGATTCTTTTTATGTTTTTATATTTTTATGAAAGCAAGTAAAATCTCGGGTTTGAAAGAGTGGGCGGAATTAGTTGCTAGTCAACTAACCCAAATTACTACGAATGCAAATAAAATAAAATAACAAAAATGAAAATGTTGGTGAAAACTTATGTGGAGGGAAATGTGTTTACTTAGATTTCCTTACTCCCTAACTATCTTTTACCGGTTGATTAGTGTGTATTAGTCGCGTGGATGACGGGTGTATTCCTTAATACCATTCGTGGGGTGGCGTACGTACTTCCCCAACTCTACAAGCTCTTACTTCACTCCTATGTCGAGCCGGCTAGGAAGCTCCTAACATGGGATCACTAGAATTCGCTTGTGCATTAAATACAACCATAAAAACCTTTAGTACGCATTGGTTCATGTTTCTTAAGACGTTCAAGCAAGTTACCGAATAGGAAGTTAGCCAGTTTTCTTAAGCCTAACATAGATGAACAATCATCCAATACAACTAACAACACACTAATAACCAATAATCAATAGCTAGGTTTCATTAGATCTAAGCAAACACAAGATAAATCTAGCCTAACATGTTAAACAAAAGACAAGAATAAGATAGAATCAAACAACACATAGACATATTGAATGATTAATTGATAACTTATCTTCAATGTAACATGGAAGATCTCAAGGCAAAAAGCCTTGAAAGAGCTGCCAAATTCGTCCTAGGGTTTTCACACACAAAGTTCCCCAAATAGTTCCACACTAATGACAAAAAATTAGAAAACTATATATAGACTTTTGGATCTGACGGCGTCACGTTATGGAGTGTGACGCCGTCACCTCGCCGCTTTTAGGGTTCTCGGATGACCTTCTTGACGCCGTCCCTCTTTAGCTCTCCAAAATCCGTTCTGGCTTATCAAGGCTTGACGCCGTCAGACTATGAACATGACGCCGTCCCTCTTTGAATTATAACGTGACGACCTTGATCAGATTAAAGCGTGACGCCGTCAGAATTTCCATGCAATTTCTCTGGCTTATCATGAGTAAATTTCACATCCACCACTTTTGTCAAGCCATGATGCCGTCCAGGGTTAAATATGACGCCGTCAAAGGTAACTTTCAGCCGATTTTTGAGACTTTGCCGTTTTCTTCACTTTTATGCTCCAAAAACGTCCAAAATGCTTCCTTTTCCAGATTTCTTCTCAAAAGTACCAAAAATGACAAAAGGAACGATTTAGGGCGATATTTGATCAAATAAATACGATTTAGGGCTTAAATGACCCCTTAAAAGCGGTACACTTTTCGCTTCATCATGATGCTAGGGACTTATTTTTGGCAATAACGGTACTTAGGCAATAATACATTCAAGTAAGCATACAGTTCAAAGCAATTGTGTCCAAATTGTAAAATAGCATGTATCTCCCCCAATGGGTTTATAAACAGTTTAAAGAGTTAAAGTGGGGCTATGAACTCACCTCGAAGTGAATGAGCAAACAACATGAGCATATAATCAAGGAGCACAACACAACAATAATCAGACGGATCGACCTAGAAGATAAGGTTTAACTTAACGACTATGACACATTAAGAATAGAACAATGGATTGAGTTTTCCGAAGGATGGTTACATCAATGTGATATTTTGATAAAAGATTTAGTTTTCAATTTGTAATAGTTTGGTGGTTGGTTAAATAAATCAAGAGAAAATAACAAGGTATTTAATATATACCCGTATATATATTACATACGGAAAAATAAGTACATATATATAATACATGGTGGGTATTATATATATAAGAAAAATGAGGAAAAAGAAATAAAATAGTTCAAAGTATATAAGACATCTCATGTATTATATTAGAAAATAGAAAAATAAATAAAACTATATAATTCGACACGAATCCAGAAACCTCCAAATATAGAAATAAAGAGTTCACGTTCAAAAGAAACATACGATCTAATGTTACGAATTAAATGGAAGTAGTTTTAAAGTTTTTATAAAGGTTATGACTTTCGTCTTTTTTGTCGGAAATTATAAAATAATATTTTATAATTTAATATACCGTTTTCTTATCGGGTTTTAGATAACTAGTTATCTCATTTGTAAAAGTATAGTTTTTGTTCGTTTGCCGGTTTATTGTATAATCATAAGTCATTAATTATAAAACACTATAATTTCGTCCTTTTATCGGGTTTTTAAGTAATTAGAAATTTAAATGAAAATTTACTAAGTATAGGTATTTTTATAAATTTTGGTATGACCTATACGTTTATACAACGTTTCCCATATTTATAACTCAATATTTACCACTTAAAACAATCCAACAAATCAAGTATACTTATAATGTCTAAAACAAATGACGCCTCTTTTTGGTTTGTGAAATCTAAAAGTGCAATTAATATCAAATGACAATTCCTACGTTCAATATATATAACCAAATACCAAATAAGTCATATATTTAAAATAGTTTTAATTAAGTCCATAAGCTTTAAGTTTTACCAATTAATCAAGTCGAAAAGCAACCAAACACACCCCTGCGTGTTAAAACATAACCGAACCAAACTCACCTTTATCGGGCTCCTTGTGAGGCTCGGATATACAAAAGAATCCAACCAACACCACATTCGGGTGGGCTGTTGGTACGCAAAACAAACACCCCCTGAGTGGGTTCGACACAACAACATACAACCACAACGACAACCCTCTTGGGGCTGCCGTGGCTCGGATAAAACACAAACACACCCCAAGGGGCTAAACATAAGTAGAACCAAACGCCCCTATATGGGCTGAAAATAAACAACACCCAACACCCACTCGGTGGGCTGTGGTGTGGGCTGCAACAAGCCAAACGGACCCTTATTGTTGTCGGGCCTAGAAAACCAAACAAACACGCCCTTGTCGGCTGTGACGGGCCGAGAACCAATCCAATCAGACCCTATTGTTGGGTCGTGGTGGTGTGAGCCAAAACCAAAACAAAAGAAAACTAAATAGTCCATAAGTCCGAATAAGCTATAAGCTTATTAAATAAGCAAGGAAAGGAAGAAAAACAAAAATAAATCAAATGACCCCATGTGGGTTTCGAACCCGAGACCTCTCGGTCAGGTCTTTGTACCGGACACAAACCAAACTGCTACCCAAATAAGCTATAGATTAGCTTATTTGAATAAGCTTTAGTCCCGAAAATAAGCTAATTAGCAATATTTATTTTATTTAACAAAATCAACCACCATTAATTAACTATTAATTTTTATAAAAAGTGTACATAATAGATCCGATTCGTATGAGGCATATAAGCTCTCGATCCATAGATTAACATTTAAAAAATCCTTATTTCGTTATTTAACCATCCAAATCGAAAAGTAAAAGTAAGGAAATGATAGTTAATCAAAAACCTACATGTGCATGTGATTAAATCACATGGATTCGACCCTAACACAATATATTTTCGTTGTAGATATAGATCCGTGTACACAAAGGGTGTTAGAGGTTTAGATCTAGAGATTGGTGATGTGGGAAAGTGGTGGACGTGGCGGTGGCCGGAGGCCCTATGGAGGTGGCGGCAGCTAGATTAATAGGAGGAGGAGGGAAGGCATTTTAGGGTTTGTGTGTTTATTAAAAATGAGGGGAAACCCTATTATGTTCTTTAGATAGTAAAGTATTAGGTTAAAAAGGGTGTAGGGACTGTGGAAAACTAGAAGGGGGGTTGAATAGTTTTATGTCTTTTTAATTTTATTATGAAAACCTTTGTTTATTTTTAAAACACTTAGATTCAAGTTTGTATGAAAAATAAAACTTGAACCTTATTATTAGTTATGTGAGGTTGATCTTGGATTGTACACGGTTAAGGTGGTTAAACCTTGTATCTTTGTGTATGAGATATATTGACTTAATATGATTAAGCACGCGGAATTTACTTAACCACACTTAGAAGGTTATGTATGTTATGGAAATGGAAGAATTATGTTTGTTACTTAACAATGAACAAAGAAAGTATTTCACTAAACGATTCAATATTATTCCAAATAATACGAGTGATCTTGAGTTTTTCACTAGGGTTACAAAAACCTTGAATCTTAAGTTACAACTTGTGATTTGTGTTTGTTCTATGTCTTAACAGTTATGAGTCTATGTTATGCATGTGTGTCACTTTTTAATCACTAGTCTAAGATCTCTTTTATAGTTGCAAAAGATCTTTACAAATTTGCTAAAAGTCTTGACCGACTTACTTTGTTAACTTATGCATGTTGGTGTCAGTACATAAGATACAACATGTATCTATGTATACAACTTGTTAACTAAGCACATGGAGTAAGATATTATCTACCGTATATGTTTGACCAAAATACAATAAATATCTTCTTGATCTTATCCTCTTAAACAGCAGAGTGTTCTCTATCAGCAGGAACAATCTATCGCTATCAGTAGAATCATCAGCAGAGTCATTGCACTAAACAGCAGAGTCAATGTACTAAACAGCAGAGTTAACATCATCAGCAGAAACATACTTGGAGTATTTCCCGATTAAGAACTTCATGAATATTTAATTCCTAACAATCCTCCCCTAAACATGTGAATCAATTCAAACATGTTTTCTGAATTAAATGAGGACTTATCTTTAGAAGATCTTTCAAACACTTCATGAATCTGAACTGATCTGCTCTATTCTTCTTTGACTTTAGCAATATCAAAACATTGTACCAAAAGATGGTGCAATTTCCTTGGATGGAGGAATTGTAAGAGGCAATGATGCTGTGTATCTTGGATGCTTGTTTCAACAAGTGAAATCATCTAACCAGCATGTCTTTGAAGTGAAATTGAAACTTTTCTTCGTTTGATCTAGATAGAACTTTCTCCTTTGGAATGCTTCATCCCTTCTAGATATTTGATCTGTTCTAATCATTTTCAACCTCTACATCTTCTTGTATGCTCTTGTCTTTTCCTTCCATATATTGGTTTATTCTTCCTTTGCTGGGAAATTATTTCCTCCCCTGAAGCAAATAACTTTTGTTTCCTCCCTTGTTTGGAAGATCTCACTATGTACTAAAGAACTTCTCTTCATATCACCTGATCTATCAGTTTGAACTTGTTTTCAGACAATATTGTACATGAAGCCATCAATTCCTTAAGAGTTTAAGTTGCTGTCCTCATCACTTCTAGGTGTGTTAACTCCTATGAGAGGTGAATCAGTGGACATTTTGATTCATAATCCATAAATGAATGGTTTTTCTGAATCCTTGAAAATCCTTTTAAGAAATCATTTAGCTTAGTAGTATGTTTATGATTTTGGAATTGAAAAATCATACTACATTCAACCATTTTGAAAGAATCAAGTGTATAACAAACACCTAATCAAAATTTCGGTTTAAAAATAACCTCTGGTTGTGTGAGAACCAATGTATTTCAGTTATCACTAACTGCCTGTGAAAAGATAAATCTATTCAAAAGATTTTCTTGACAGGGTTTCCAGCTCATAGTAATTGTTACCTCCAACACAAGTGTTAGATTCACTTTCACTAGCTGTTATTTCTATCAGATGTCCTTAGACTAACTCATTATACTTGAAAGTATAAAATGATAGAAAGTGAGTTGTATCAGTTACTATCTGATCAACTAAGTCATCAATTCAATGTGAAATATCATAACTAGATTTCAAGAAAGAAGTTTTAAGGAGGTTTAATTCCTAAACTCAGTCCATCATAAATCTATTATGGTCAGCAATATGATAAGAATTCTGCTGTTCCCATTTCACTTGAAACATCCTTTGTGTTCACATATTCATACTGAAATAGTTAGTCTAAAACCAAAAGAACAATGTACAAAGTACTTGTCTTGCATTAGTATAATCATAAAACCAACTGTATGAATAACACAAATCAAATTTTGATATATTAGCAGTACCTTATAAATCCAGTAGTACCAACAAAAATTTATGTACAAAAACACATCATATTGAAAATTTAAAGATTAAGCATTCCAATACTTGCAATTAAGTACTGAAACCTTGAAACATCAAAAGCTTTGGTTAACAGATCTGCAAAATTATGCTCTGAAGCAATTTTAAGAACTTGAATTAATCTTTTCTCATTGCAATCTCTTATAAAGTGATGCCTAATTTCAATGTGTTTTGTTTTAGAATGTTGTACAGGATTTTTAATAATACAAATTGTACTACTATTATCAATATAAATAACAGTGTTTAAGAAATTGTACCCATAATCAAGGAGTTGGTTTTGAAGCCATAGAACTTGACTAGAGCAACTTGCAGCAGCTATATATTCAGCTTCAGTTGTTGAATTTGCCACGCTTGTCTGCTTCTTACACTGCCATGAGACAAGTCTACACCCAAGGAATTGACATCCTCCAGTTGTTGACTTTCTGTCTAAGCTAGCACCAGCATAATCACTATCCGAATATGCTACCAAGTCAAAAGGAGATTCTACTAGAATACCATATACCCAACCTTGGTTGACCTTTGAGATATCTAAAAATTCTCTTGACTGCAATTAAATGAGAAACCTTTGGAGTAACTTGAAATCTTGCACATACACAAACAGGAAACATGATATCAGGTCTAGATGATGTAAGATACATCAGAGAGCCTATCATAGATCTGTAATTGTGTACATCTACATTTTCTCCATCTTCATCTTTCAGAAGGTGCTTCTCTGGGTCCATTGGTGTGCTTGCAATTTTTGAATCAGCAAATTGAAATTTTCTAAGTATCTCTGCAACATATTTGTCTTGACTAATAAATATGCCTTCAGATGATTGCTTAACTTGCAAACCCAAAAAGAATGTAAGTTCTCCCATAGAACTCATCTGAAACTTATCTTTCATAAGCTTCTCAAATTCTAAACACATTTCCTTCCTTGTAGATCCAAAGATAATGTCATCCACATACACCTGCACTAACAGAAGATCCTTCTTGTGCTGTTTGATGAAAAGTGTCTGATCAATCTTCCCTCTTTGAAATCCATTTTCTAATAAGTAGGAAGCAAGTGTTGCATACCAAGCTCTTGGTGCCTGATGAAGGCCATAGAGAGCTTTCACTACTCTGTACACTTTGTTTGGATGTAATGGATCAATGAAACCAGGAGGTTGTGAAACATACACCTCTCTTTCAATTTTACCATATAAAAATGCGCTTTTGACATCCATTTGATAGACTGTGAAGCCTAAAAATGAAGCATAAGCTAGAAACAGCCTAATTGCCTCAATTCTTGCTACTGGAGCATAAACTTCATCATAATCTATTCCTTCTTCTTGTGTGTACCCTTGTGCTACTAATCGAGCCTTATTCTTGATCACAATTCCTCTGTCATCCCTTTTGTTCTTAAAAACCCATCTAGTGCCAATTAGCTTCTCACCTGTAGGTAAATCAGCTAGCACCCAAACCTTTTGAATCTTGAACTGAAGAAGCTCTTCTTGCATAGCCTCTACCCAGCTTGAATCATCTAGGGCTGTAAGAATATTCTTTGGTTCCTTTTGAGAAAGAAAACATACAAATAAACATGAGTTTGAAAGTTCATGTTGTTTTGAAGCATAAAGGGCATCAAGAATCCCTTTTTGGTCTGAAGAGACTAGTTGTCTTCTTGTCTTCACACCAGATTGTATATCTCCAATCACATTATCTAGGGAATGAACTTTGTGAGTTCTTGTGTGTGGGGTTGTTGGAACTTGATAGTTGAGTGGAAGATTACTAAAATCCACTTCGTCTTCAGAGAATTCTGCTTCTTTTGTGTGTGATGGCCCTATATCAGAAGTATTTGGCCAATCAGCAGAGTGTTCTGGCTTATCAGCAGAATGTTCTTGCTCATCAGCAGAGTGTTCAGCAGGAACAAATGTACTATCAGCAGAAACATTGTGTTGATCCATAGTTCCATCATCTTTTCTTTGAGCCTCAACATCTTCTTTTGCTTTATCAGAAGAAGATTCATCATTGTTTGAAGCTAAATCCACACTGGTACTTGACCACAATGGCATAATGACATCAGATTGATCTTTATCTAACTCCACCTCATTTGTTGCTTGTGAACCTGAAAAATTATTATTTTCTGCAACAACAGGTAAATAATTCATAGAGTTTGTTTAGATAATCAAGATCAAATATCCATTTTGGTCCTTGACCTACTACATTGGATTTGTTTTCTTGAAACTCCACATGTAGTTCTTCTTGAACTTTCTCAGTTCTTAAGTTGTAAACTCTAAAAGCTTTGCTAACAAGAGAATATCCAACTAAGAAACCTTCATCTGCTTTACCATCGAATTTTCCTAAATGGTCTAAGGTATTGAGAATTGTCACATGACATCCAAAAGGTCTAAGAAATCCTATTGCAGGAGTTCTACCATTAAAGAGTTCATATGATGTCTTATTGTGAGACTGCACAACTAAAACTCTATTTTGAACATAGCAAGCAGTGTTGATTGCCTCTGCCCAAAAGATTATTGGTAGCTTAGAATCAGCTAACATTGTTCTAGCAGCTTCAATTAGTGTTCTATTCTTTCTTTCAACCACTCCATTCTGTTGTGGTGTTCTAGCAACACTATATTCTCTCCTAATACCTTTTTCTTTGCAGAAATCATCCATAACTCTATTTCTAAACTCTGTCCCATTATCACTCCTAATGACTTTTACTTTCTTGCTTACTTGATTTTCTATCAGTGTAATGAATTCCTTAAGAATGCTTGATGTCTCATCCTTAGAAGCTAAAAAGAAAACCCATGTAAATCTGCTATAGTCATCAGTTATAACAAGACAATATTTTTTATGTTGTATACTCCTTACTGAAACTGGTCCAAATAAGTCCATATGCAGCATAAACAATGACTGATTGATAGAGTTAAAAGTTTTGGGCTTACAAGTGGCTTTGTGTTGTTTGCCTTTTAGACAAGCAATGCATGTTTGATCATTTTCAAATCTTTTGTGAGGTAAACCTCTTACCAAACCATTCTTAACAATTTTATTTATGGTTTTGAAGTTAATATGACCAAGCCTTCTATGCCATAACATTGATTCATCCAATGTGGCCTTTGATACAAGACAAGTTAAATCTTCTTTAGGAATGATGTTCTTCATATCAACACTATACATGTTGGCCTTTCTAGGAATTCTAAGAAGTACTTGATTTTCATCAGGCATCTTAAAATCCTTAGATAGAACAAGACATTCAGTGTCAGTAAAAAGGACATTATTCTTTTTGTCACACATTTGTGAAACACTAAAAAGATTATACTTTAGCTCTTGTACATAGTACACATCTTCAAAATCTAAATTTCCGGTTTTAATAGTACCTTTACCAGAAATTTTGCCACGAAAACCACCTCCAAAGGTAACATATCCTCCATTGAATTTTTGAAAATCTGAAAGATAAGACATGTTTCCTGTCATGTGATTGGAACATCCACTATCTGAGTATCCTTGATCTTGATGATCAATAGAATGTCCTGCACACAAATAAGAAAGTTAGTTTTCTTTGGGGATCCAAGCCATTACTGACTTGAATCTGCCTCTTGCATCAATATAGTTTAATCTTTTAAGGACTGTTGATGCAACATTGGATTTTTGAATCCAACATGCTGAGGCCTTAACAGCATTTGCCTTATTACCCTTAGCAGCAGAGTGAATAACATGTTCAGCAGAGTTTGCTAACTTTGAAGTCACACCCTTTGGTTTCCAAATTTGTTTGTGAACCACTGCTTTTGTTTGAATGGGCCTTAGAACAGTTTTAGATGCATGAATGAAAGTTGTTTTTGCATCCTTAGCTGTTGATTTTGGGTTAATAGTCATAAATGGTCGAGCAGCAGAGTAAAATTTGCTATCAGCAGGATCATTTGGTCTATCAGCAGAATCAGATTTTGAGATAGACTTGCTTTTGACTACTCTGGGGTTTGGTTTCTTATAACTAGAGTGAAAGTGAGATTTAGGTGTTTGCCTTTTGTGATTCACTCTATGGTTTTCATACCCAGATACCCTTTGGTTGCAGAAAGCTGCAAGATGGTCAAAACTACCACATGTATAACAAGCTTTATTGTAAAATTCAAAGTCATCACCTAATTGGTTAGACTTGAGGTTGTTCCAATTCCTTTGGTTACCTCTGGGCTTGTTTGTAGTTCTATATTGTTCACAATATCTAACTGGTTTCCTAACTGTCTTAACATTTGACTTAGGCCTGTTAGTGTTGTGATTGACTATCTTAGGAAGACTTGTTCCTACTTTCTTAACCAAGACAGGTTTAGACATAACCTGTTCTTCTTCACTATCACTATCAGTTGTGCAATCTTCCACAACTATAGCATCTCCTTTCTTAACAAAGGACACCTTGTCCTGATAAGATAAAGTTTTATCTAAACTTTTACTTACCTTTTCTATCTTTGGAGATTTAGTGACCTTAGAACCATATTCCATGATTGGTTCTTGAAACTCAGGTAACCCTGTGTGTGCTAAATCAATACCTGGAGGTGAATGAACACCTCTGTATGGTGGGGGTACAGACTTAAATCCAACACCAGAATTAACTTTATCAATAACTTGGGCTTCCCAAAGCTTATTGAATCCTTCTGAGGAATGTGCTAAAACATCTACAGAAACCTTTACATTTTCTCTTTCATTTTTGTGTTTAGCTAATGATTCATTCAACTCAACAATACACTCATCTCTGATCTTAATGTCATTTTTTAGTATATTGATGTCATCAACAAAATGAATTTCATTATTTTTAAAATGTAAGACTTGTTTTTCTAAAACACCTAGACCTCTTTTGTGATTAGCCAAATTAAACAAAGAATCAAGCAATTCTTGTTTATGAGCTTCAAATCTCTTATTAAGGTCTTCATAAGCTTTAAGATTAGGACATGATTCAGTACAAGATGTAATATTGTTTACCTCTGAATCAGAATGAGCCATTAGAGCAAATTCATTGGCCAAAAGAGCAGCATTCGGTGGTGCATCCTCTTCAATAGCCATAGAGCTCCAATCATAACCAATACCATCAATAGCCAACATAGCCTTTGGCTCTTCAACAGTAACTTCCTTTTTCCTATCTTGCTTATACCATGTGTTTCTATTCTCCTGCTTTCTTGGGCTTCTACACTCCTTAGCAAAGTGTCCTAACCTATGACAGTTGAAACACTCCACTTTCTTCTTATCAAACCCAGCAGTATCATTACCATTTATGGTAATCTGCTTCCCAGTTTTTTGCCAATACTTCTTAGCCCTCATGCTAAGCAAAGCAACCTGCCATTTAATATCCATAGCTTCCAAATCATCACCATCTACCTGCTCAAGGTCTTCATGGTTGAGAGGAGAGCCATTAGATTGACTGGTAATAAAAGCATAGAATGTTGAATCTCCAAGACCAGCAACATCCTTGTGAGAACTTGTAGAAGGAGCACTTTCACCTTCATCTACCTCTTCACTCTTACTAATACTAGGAACTGACAAGAGTGCCACGTTTCCAGAACTAGTACCATAAGTTCCAGACTTTCTAAGACTTTGTTCAACAATTTTGAAGTTGTTGTACAAATCATTGAGTTTCATTGTTTCAATGTCTGGCTTGTTCATCCAGACAATAACATGAGTATGGAACTCATCAGGTAGACTTCTTAAAAACTTCATGTTGAGATCTTCCTTCTCTGTCTCAACACCTAACACAGCTAACTGACTGACAAGCTTGTGTAATCTTGAGAATAGCTTATCAAGAGACTCATTACTAAAAGCAGTAAAGTTTTCAAATTGTTGCTTTAGTAGTGTCTTCTGTGTCTTTTTGGTAGTTTCATTACCACCAAAATATGCACAAATCTCTTCAAAAAGAGTTTTTGCATCAAGATACTTGTTGAAAGATAGCATCTGCTCACTAGGAATGGTCATAAGCAGCAAATTTCTTGCTTTCTGATCATTTCTCTTCAGTATCTTCTCTTCATTTGACACTGGTCCAATATTTCTTTTTCTACTTGTTTTACCTTCTAGGACAACCTCTGAGTAGCTTGGTGAAAAGGAGTCACCATATATAATTATGTCCCAAAGAGTATAATCTTGGACCATGAAATATTGCTCAATTCTCATCCTCCATAACTCAAACTCATTGGGTTTGATTATGGGCAACTTTGCAGCAACATTTGTTTGAACATCATGTGGATCCATTTCTGTTTCTTCTAATTCAAATATATCAACCCTAAGCTCTGATACCAACTGTGAGGTTGATCTTGGATTGTACACGGTTAAGGTGGTTAAACCTTGTATCTTTGTGTATGAGATATATTGACTTAATATGATTAAGCACGCGGAATTTACTTAACCACACTTAGAAGGTTATGTATGTTATGTAAATGGAAGAATTATGTTTGTTACTTAACAATGAACAAAGAAAGTATTTCACTAAACGATTCAATATTATTCCAAATAATACGAGTGATCTTGAGTTTTTCACTAGGGTTACAAAAACCTTGAATCTTAAGTTACAACTTGTGATTTGTGTTTGTTCTATGTCTTAACAGTTATGAGTCTATGTTATGCATGTGTGTCACTTTTTAATCACTAGTCTAAGATCTCTTTTATAGTTGCAAAAGATCTTTACAAATTTGCTAAAAGTCTTGACCGACTTACTTTGTTAACTTATGCATGTTGGTGTCAGTACATAAGATACAACATGTATCTATGTATACAACTTGTTAACTAAGCACATGGAGTAAGATATTATCTACCGTATATGTTTGACCAAAATACAATAAATATCTTCTTGATCTTATCCTCTTAAACAGCAGAGTGTTCTCTATCAGCAGGAACAATCTATCGCTATCAGTAGAATCATCAGCAGAGTCATTGCACTAAACAGCAGAGTCAATGTACTAAACAGCAGAGTTAACATCATCAGCAGAAACATACTTGGAGTATTTCCCGATTAAGAACTTCATGAATATTTAATTCCTAACAATCCTCCCCTAAACATGTGAATCAATTCAAACATGTTTTCTGAATTAAATGAGGACTTATCTTTAGAAGATCTTTCAAACACTTCATGAATCTGAACTGATCTGCTCTATTCTTCTTTGACTTTAGCAATATCAAAACATTGTACCAAAAGATGGTGCAATTTCCTTGGATGGAGGAATTGTAAGAGGCAATGATGCTGTGTATCTTGGATGCTTGTTTCAACAAGTGAAATCATCTAACCAGCATGTCTTTGAAGTGAAATTGAAACTTTTCTTCGTTTGATCTAGATAGAACTTTCTCCTTTGGAATGCTTCATCCCTTCTAGATATTTGATCTGTTCTAATCATTTTCAACCTCTACATCTTCTTGTATGCTCTTGTCTTTTCCTTCCATATATTGGTTTATTCTTCCTTTGCTGGGAAATTATTTCCTCCCCTGAAGCAAATAACTTTTGTTTCCTCCCTTGTTTGGAAGATCTCACTATGTACTAAAGAACTTCTCTTCATATCACCTGATCTATCAGTTTGAACTTGTTTTCAGACAATATTGTACATGAAGCCATCAATTCCTTAAGAGTTTAAGTTGCTGTCCTCATCACTTCTAGGTGTGTTAACTCCTATGAGAGGTGAATCAGTGGACATTTTGATTCATAATCCATAAATGAATGGTTTTTCTGAATCCTTGAAAATCCTTTTAAGAAATCATTTAGCTTAGTAGTATGTTTATGATTTTGGAATTGAAAAATCATACTACATTCAACCATTTTGAAAGAATCAAGTGTATAACAAACACCTAATCAAAATTTCGGTTTAAAAATAACCTCTGGTTGTGTGAGAACCAATGTATTTCAGTTATCACTAACTGCCTGTGAAAAGATAAATCTATTCAAAAGATTTTCTTGACAGGGTTTCCAGCTCATAGTAATTGTTACCTCCAACACAAGTGTTAGATTCACTTTCACTAGCTGTTATTTCTATCAGATGTCCTTAGACTAACTCATTATACTTGAAAGTATAAAATGATAGAAAGTGAGTTGTATCAGTTACTATCTGATCAACTAAGTCATCAATTCAATGTGAAATATCATAACTAGATTTCAAGAAAGAAGTTTTAAGGAGGTTTAATTCCTAAACTCAGTCCATCATAAATCTATTATGGTCAGCAATATGATAAGAATTCTGCTGTTCCCATTTCACTTGAAACATCCTTTGTGTTCACATATTCATACTGAAATAGTTAGTCTAAAACCAAAAGAACAATGTACAAAGTACTTGTCTTGCATTAGTATAATCATAAAACCAACTGTATGAATAACACAAATCAAATTTTGATATATTAGCAGTACCTTATAAATCCAGTAGTACCAACAAAAATTTATGTACAAAAACACATCATATTGAAAATTTAAAGATTAAGCATTCCAATACTTGCAATTAAGTACTGAAACCTTGAAACATCAAAAGCTTTGGTTAACAGATCTGCAAAATTATGCTCTGAAGCAATTTTAAGAACTTGAATTAATCTTTTCTCATTGCAATCTCTTATAAAGTGATGCCTAATTTCAATGTGTTTTGTTTTAGAATGTTGTACAGGATTTTTAATAATACAAATTGTACTACTATTATCAATATAAATAACAGTGTTTAAGAAATTGTACCCATAATCAAGGAGTTGGTTTTGAAGCCATAGAACTTGACTAGAGCAACTTGCAGCAGCTATATATTCAGCTTCAGTTGTTGAATTTGCCACGCTTGTCTGCTTCTTACACTGCCATGAGACAAGTCTACACCCAAGGAATTGACATCCTCCAGTTGTTGACTTTCTGTCTAAGCTAGCACCAGCATAATCACTATCCGAATATGCTACCAAGTCAAAAGGAGATTCTACTAGAATACCATATACCCAACCTTGGTTGACCTTTGAGATATCTAAAAATTCTCTTGACTGCAATTAAATGAGAAACCTTTGGAGTAACTTGAAATCTTGCACATACACAAACAGGAAACATGATATCAGGTCTAGATGATGTAAGATACATCAGAGAGCCTATCATAGATCTGTAATTGTGTACATCTACATTTTCTCCATCTTCATCTTTCAGAAGGTGCTTCTCTGGGTCCATTGGTGTGCTTGCAATTTTTGAATCAGCAAATTGAAATTTTCTAAGTATCTCTGCAACATATTTGTCTTGACTAATAAATATGCCTTCAGATGATTGCTTAACTTGCAAACCCAAAAAGAATGTAAGTTCTCCCATAGAACTCATCTGAAACTTATCTTTCATAAGCTTCTCAAATTCTAAACACATTTCCTTCCTTGTAGATCCAAAGATAATGTCATCCACATACACCTGCACTAACAGAAGATCCTTCTTGTGCTGTTTGATGAAAAGTGTCTGATCAATCTTCCCTCTTTGAAATCCATTTTCTAATAAGTAGGAAGCAAGTGTTGCATACCAAGCTCTTGGTGCCTGATGAAGGCCATAGAGAGCTTTCACTACTCTGTACACTTTGTTTGGATGTAATGGATCAATGAAACCAGGAGGTTGTGAAACATACACCTCTCTTTCAATTTTACCATATAAAAATGCGCTTTTGACATCCATTTGATAGACTGTGAAGCCTAAAAATGAAGCATAAGCTAGAAACAGCCTAATTGCCTCAATTCTTGCTACTGGAGCATAAACTTCATCATAATCTATTCCTTCTTCTTGTGTGTACCCTTGTGCTACTAATCGAGCCTTATTCTTGATCACAATTCCTCTGTCATCCCTTTTGTTCTTAAAAACCCATCTAGTGCCAATTAGCTTCTCACCTGTAGGTAAATCAGCTAGCACCCAAACCTTTTGAATCTTGAACTGAAGAAGCTCTTCTTGCATAGCCTCTACCCAGCTTGAATCATCTAGGGCTGTAAGAATATTCTTTGGTTCCTTTTGAGAAAGAAAACATACAAATAAACATGAGTTTGAAAGTTCATGTTGTTTTGAAGCATAAAGGGCATCAAGAATCCCTTTTTGGTCTGAAGAGACTAGTTGTCTTCTTGTCTTCACACCAGATTGTATATCTCCAATCACATTATCTAGGGAATGAACTTTGTGAGTTCTTGTGTGTGGGGTTGTTGGAACTTGATAGTTGAGTGGAAGATTACTAAAATCCACTTCGTCTTCAGAGAATTCTGCTTCTTTTGTGTGTGATGGCCCTATATCAGAAGTATTTGGCCAATCAGCAGAGTGTTCTGGCTTATCAGCAGAATGTTCTTGCTCATCAGCAGAGTGTTCAGCAGGAACAAATGTACTATCAGCAGAAACATTGTGTTGATCCATAGTTCCATCATCTTTTCTTTGAGCCTCAACATCTTCTTTTGCTTTATCAGAAGAAGATTCATCATTGTTTGAAGCTAAATCCACACTGGTACTTGACCACAATGGCATAATGACATCAGATTGATCTTTATCTAACTCCACCTCATTTGTTGCTTGTGAACCTGAAAAATTATTATTTTCTGCAACAACAGGTAAATAATTCATAGAGTTTGTTTAGATAATCAAGATCAAATATCCATTTTGGTCCTTGACCTACTACATTGGATTTGTTTTCTTGAAACTCCACATGTAGTTCTTCTTGAACTTTCTCAGTTCTTAAGTTGTAAACTCTAAAAGCTTTGCTAACAAGAGAATATCCAACTAAGAAACCTTCATCTGCTTTACCATCGAATTTTCCTAAATGGTCTAAGGTATTGAGAATTGTCACATGACATCCAAAAGGTCTAAGAAATCCTATTGCAGGAGTTCTACCATTAAAGAGTTCATATGATGTCTTATTGTGAGACTGCACAACTAAAACTCTATTTTGAACATAGCAAGCAGTGTTGATTGCCTCTGCCCAAAAGATTATTGGTAGCTTAGAATCAGCTAACATTGTTCTAGCAGCTTCAATTAGTGTTCTATTCTTTCTTTCAACCACTCCATTCTGTTGTGGTGTTCTAGCAACACTATATTCTCTCCTAATACCTTTTTCTTTGCAGAAATCATCCATAACTCTATTTCTAAACTCTGTCCCATTATCACTCCTAATGACTTTTACTTTCTTGCTTACTTGATTTTCTATCAGTGTAATGAATTCCTTAAGAATGCTTGATGTCTCATCCTTAGAAGCTAAAAAGAAAACCCATGTAAATCTGCTATAGTCATCAGTTATAACAAGACAATATTTTTTATGTTGTATACTCCTTACTGAAACTGGTCCAAATAAGTCCATATGCAGCATAAACAATGACTGATTGATAGAGTTAAAAGTTTTGGGCTTACAAGTGGCTTTGTGTTGTTTGCCTTTTAGACAAGCAATGCATGTTTGATCATTTTCAAATCTTTTGTGAGGTAAACCTCTTACCAAACCATTCTTAACAATTTTATTTATGGTTTTGAAGTTAATATGACCAAGCCTTCTATGCCATAACATTGATTCATCCAATGTGGCCTTTGATACAAGACAAGTTAAATCTTCTTTAGGAATGATGTTCTTCATATCAACACTATACATGTTGGCCTTTCTAGGAATTCTAAGAAGTACTTGATTTTCATCAGGCATCTTAAAATCCTTAGATAGAACAAGACATTCAGTGTCAGTAAAAAGGACATTATTCTTTTTGTCACACATTTGTGAAACACTAAAAAGATTATACTTTAGCTCTTGTACATAGTACACATCTTCAAAATCTAAATTTCCGGTTTTAATAGTACCTTTACCAGAAATTTTGCCACGAAAACCACCTCCAAAGGTAACATATCCTCCATTGAATTTTTGAAAATCTGAAAGATAAGACATGTTTCCTGTCATGTGATTGGAACATCCACTATCTGAGTATCCTTGATCTTGATGATCAATAGAATGTCCCTGCACACAAATAAGAAAGTTAGTTTTCTTTGGGGATCCAAGCCATTACTGACTTGAATCTGCCTCTTGCATCAATATAGTTTAATCTTTTAAGGATTGTTGATGCAACATTGGATTTTTGAATCCAACATGCTGAGGCCTTAACAGCATTTGCCTTATTACCCTTAGCAGCAGAGTGAATAACATGTTCAGCAGAGTTTGCTAACTTTGAAGTCACACCCTTTGGTTTCCAAATTTGTTTGTGAACCACTGCTTTTGTTTGAATGGGCCTTAGAACAGTTTTAGATGCATGAATGAAAGTTGTTTTTGCATCCTTAGCTGTTGATTTTGGGTTAATAGTCATAAATGGTCGAGCAGCAGAGTAAAATTTGCTATCAGCAGGATCATTTGGTCTATCAGCAGAATCAGATTTTGAGATAGACTTGCTTTTGACTACTCTGGGGTTTGGTTTCTTATAACTAGAGTGAAAGTGAGATTTAGGTGTTTGCCTTTTGTGATTCACTCTATGGTTTTCATACCCAGATACCCTTTGGTTGCAGAAAGCTGCAAGATGGTCAAAACTACCACATGTATAACAAGCTTTATTGTAAAATTCAAAGTCATCACCTAATTGGTTAGACTTGAGGTTGTTCCAATTCCTTTGGTTACCTCTGGGCTTGTTTGTAGTTCTATATTGTTCACAATATCTAACTGGTTTCCTAACTGTCTTAACATTTGACTTAGGCCTGTTAGTGTTGTGATTGACTATCTTAGGAAGACTTGTTCCTACTTTCTTAACCAAGACAGGTTTAGACATAACCTGTTCTTCTTCACTATCACTATCAGTTGTGCAATCTTCCACAACTATAGCATCTCCTTTCTTAACAAAGGACACCTTGTCCTGATAAGATAAAGTTTTATCTAAACTTTTACTTACCTTTTCTATCTTTGGAGATTTAGTGACCTTAGAACCATATTCCATGATTGGTTCTTGAAACTCAGGTAACCCTGTGTGTGCTAAATCAATACCTGGAGGTGAATGAACACCTCTGTATGGTGGGGGTACAGACTTAAATCCAACACCAGAATTAACTTTATCAATAACTTGGGCTTCCCAAAGCTTATTGAATCCTTCTGAGGAATGTGCTAAAACATCTACAGAAACCTTTACATTTTCTCTTTCATTTTTGTGTTTAGCTAATGATTCATTCAACTCAACAATACACTCATCTCTGATCTTAATGTCATTTTTTAGTATATTGATGTCATCAACAAAATGAATTTCATTATTTTTAAAATGTAAGACTTGTTTTTCTAAAACACCTAGACCTCTTTTGTGATTAGCCAAATTAAACAAAGAATCAAGCAATTCTTGTTTATGAGCTTCAAATCTCTTATTAAGGTCTTCATAAGCTTTAAGATTAGGACATGATTCAGTACAAGATGTAATATTGTTTACCTCTGAATCAGAATGAGCCATTAGAGCAAATTCATTGGCCAAAAGAGCAGCATTCGGTGGTGCATCCTCTTCAATAGCCATAGAGCTCCAATCATAACCAATACCATCAATAGCCAACATAGCCTTTGGCTCTTCAACAGTAACTTCCTTTTTCCTATCTTGCTTATACCATGTGTTTCTATTCTCCTGCTTTCTTGGGCTTCTACACTCCTTAGCAAAGTGTCCTAACCTATGACAGTTGAAACACTCCACTTTCTTCTTATCAAACCCAGCAGTATCATTACCATTTATGGTAATCTGCTTCCCAGTTTTTTGCCAATACTTCTTAGCCCTCATGCTAAGCAAAGCAACCTGCCATTTAATATCCATAGCTTCCAAATCATCACCATCTACCTGCTCAAGGTCTTCATGGTTGAGAGGAGAGCCATTAGATTGACTGGTAATAAAAGCATAGAATGTTGAATCTCCAAGACCAGCAACATCCTTGTGAGAACTTGTAGAAGGAGCACTTTCACCTTCATCTACCTCTTCACTCTTACTAATACTAGGAACTGACAAGAGTGCCACGTTTCCAGAACTAGTACCATAAGTTCCAGACTTTCTAAGACTTTGTTCAACAATTTTGAAGTTGTTGTACAAATCATTGAGTTTCATTGTTTCAATGTCTGGCTTGTTCATCCAGACAATAACATGAGTATGGAACTCATCAGGTAGACTTCTTAAAAACTTCATGTTGAGATCTTCCTTCTCTGTCTCAACACCTAACACAGCTAACTGACTGACAAGCTTGTGTAATCTTGAGAATAGCTTATCAAGAGACTCATTACTAAAAGCAGTAAAGTTTTCAAATTGTTGCTTTAGTAGTGTCTTCTGTGTCTTTTTGGTAGTTTCATTACCACCAAAATATGCACAAATCTCTTCAAAAAGAGTTTTTGCATCAAGATACTTGTTGAAAGATAGCATCTGCTCACTAGGAATGGTCATAAGCAGCAAATTTCTTGCTTTCTGATCATTTCTCTTCAGTATCTTCTCTTCATTTGACACTGGTCCAATATTTCTTTTTCTACTTGTTTTACCTTCTAGGACAACCTCTGAGTAGCTTGGTGAAAAGGAATCACCATATATAATTATGTCCCAAAGAGTATAATCTTGGACCATGAAATATTGCTCAATTCTCATCCTCCATAACTCAAACTCATTGGGTTTGATTATGGGCAACTTTGCAGCAACATTTGTTTGAACATCATGTGGATCCATTTCTGTTTCTTCTAATTCAAATATATCAACCCTAAGCTCTGATACCAACTGTGAGGTTGATCTTGGATTGTACACGGTTAAGGTGGTTAAACCTTGTATCTTTGTGTATGAGATATATTGACTTAATATGATTAAGCACGCGGAATTTACTTAACCACACTTAGAAGGTTATGTATGTTATGGAAATGGAAGAATTATGTTTGTTACTTAACAATGAACAAATAAAGTATTTCACTAAACGATTCAATATTATTCCAAATAATACGAGTGATCTTGAGTTTTTCACTAGGGTTACAAAAACCTTGAATCTTAAGTTACAACTTGTGATTTGTGTTTGTTCTATGTCTTAACAGTTATGAGTCTATGTTATGCATGTGTGTCACTTTTTAATCACTAGTCTAAGATCTCTTTTATAGTTGCAAAAGATCTTTACAAATTTGCTAAAAGTCTTGACCGACTTACTTTGTTAACTTATGCATGTTGGTGTCAGTACATAAGATACAACATGTATCTATGTATACAACTTGTTAACTAAGCACATGGAGTAAGATATTATCTACCGTATATGTTTGACCAAAATACAATAAATATCTTCTTGATCTTATCCTCTTAAACAGCAGAGTGTTCTCTATCAGCAGGAACAATCTATCGCTATCAGTAGAATCATCAGCAGAGTCATTGCACTAAACAGCAGAGTCAATGTACTAAACAGCAGAGTTAACATCATCAGCAGAAACATACTTGGAGTATTTCCCGATTAAGAACTTCATGAATATTTAATTCCTAACAAGTTATATATGTATTCTTTTAAATTGATTGTAAAAGTTTTGGTTTCTTGAATGGAGTTTCAATTTGATCTATATATGAAGTCAACTGCTAATTATTACTAACAGTTATATATGCCTACATGTAATAAAAGTAATGACGATATAAATAAAGATGTAAGTAAGAGATGGAAAGATCTAACTGAGACACGAGGGATTTATAGTGGTTCGGCTACAAGGACACCTTCCTTGCCCTACTCCACTCCCCGAGCACCAAGCTCGAGAGTTTTCTTCACAACTTCAATAAGCTCCCTTATGGCGGAGAAAATCGTACACAACTTTGGCTTACACGGGTTTAACGACACAAAGCTAAATGTCGAGTTCTAATCGTAGCTAGAACCAATATCACAACTTCACAACACAACTTCTTCACAACTTATTCATTACTACTTCACAACGGCTTCACGACTGCTTCATGACTTTTTCACGACTTCAACACGACTGCTACACAACCTCTATGCTGCGGCTTCACGACTCCAACACTAGGACTTCACGACTAGGACTTCATGGCTTCAACACGACCGCTACACAACCTCCATGCTACGGCTTCACGACTTCAACACTAGGACTTCACAACTAGGACTTCATGGCTTCAACACGACCGCTACACAACCTCTATGCTACGGCTTCACGACTTCAACACTAGGACTTCACAACTAGGACTTCATGGCTTCAACACGACCGCTACACAACCTCTATGCTACGGCTTCACGAATTCAACACTAGGACTTCACGACTAGGACTTCATGGCTTCAACACGACCGCTACACAACCTCTATGCTACGGCTTCACGACTTCTAGGCTATGGCTTCACAACGGCTTCAAGACTTCTTTACTTCACAACTTTACAAGACTTCTACTCTACTTCTTTACTCCACAACTACTTATCCACCTTCTTCACTACTTACACACTACTCTAGCCTAATCACTTATGTTTACAACTTATATACACACTTTACACAAATGAATGAAAGATTTTCAAAGTATACAAAACAAATAACTTGAGTAACAAGATGCTACTAAGTTATAATACTTCTAGTCTTGATTGATAGAAGTATTCTTCTTTTGCACTTGGATGGTGGAAGCTTAGATCACTTGGAAACCAATGCTTAAGATTACATGATCAAAGGTTTTTGAAGATATGAAATGAGATCTACAACAGAAAGTTTTAGTGCAAAAGGTTGTGTAAAAATCCAGGGGAAGGCTGGTATTTATAGGCAAAAAAACTGGACAGCTGGGAGCTACTGGAGCATGGCCGGCCCCCTTAAATAGGGGGCGGTCCCCTTAATTTTAAGGGGGCCGCCTAGTAAAATTATGGGGGCCGCCCTCCCTAGCCGTTGCCCAGTTTTGTCTTTTTGTGGGGAAGGTTTTTCTGGAACATTTTTACTGATTTTGGTTGAAAATTTGAATTCATAAATTTATAATGAATTAAACATTTTTATTTATTACCAAAAAAGTTTTTCTAAAAGATACAAAATGTTTTTGACATTTTATAAAAATCTAGTATTTAAGAAAATGTTTCTTTGATCATATAATGCATTAAGCATTAGTTCATTCATACCTTAAGTGATTTTAGTTGTAGAAGTGAATATTTACAACTAAGTACTTGTTTATTTTATAAGTTTATGTTTTAATGAGTTTACATTTTGTGATCATCAAAACATAGAGATATGAATAAATATTGATAATGTTTTTAGGCATTATTTATGTCAACAATCTCCCCCTTTTTGATGATTACAAAACTAAAACTCATTAAATCTAAAAAGTTATTTTTGGACAAGTATTTAGTGAGTTTATATTCACTTCTCCCCCTTTTTGTAGCATCAAAAAGGTTGAGCCGACAAGTTTTAGAGACAAAATTTGTCGGAACGAGAACTCCCCCTTGATGTGTGCTCCCCCTCGTTTGAGGGCACCAAGGAATCGATATATGGAATACTTGCAAGAAAAATATTAGAAGCACAAGCATATATATAGCAAGAATAAGCATGCATATAAAGACATTCATTAAAAATGTTGTGTATCAATACACAACCATCCAAGATTATATTCAATCCTACATTAGCTAGTAGGTAATGCAATCTACATAAGCATTCTAAGAGTACATGATCTTCCATGGGGCTTGCACACAAAATTGTTTGAAAAATTATTTTTGATTAAGCATTGCATATGCTTAATTTGGTGAGAATGAAGGTGGTGGTGGTGTAGTGGGTAAAAATGGTGGAGGTTGTGGTGGAGGTTGGTTGTTAAGCATTTGTTCAAGGGATGAAAACATGTAGTGTATCTCATCTCTAAGACCAAAGATGATGGTTCGGTTGTGGATGCAACAAAGGCAATTGTCTCCATGGGCTTCAAGTAAAGCCCAAGGGATGGGAAAGCGTGGTGGTGGTATTGGTGATGATGAGAAATGAGCATCAAGAGGTGTTATTGGTGATATGGCAATGACAAGTTGGGTGAATGGAGGTTCTTGAGTAGGAGGTGGAGTTGATGCTCTTGATGGTGGTGATGATAGGTGTGAGTTGATGTAGTTATTGATGGATGAAGTGGAAGGTATGGATGAAGATGATGTGCCATGAGTGGAGGGTGTTTTTGATGGTGCATTTGGTGCACTTAGGGATGAACATTGAGGTGGTGGTGATGGAGTTTTGGTGTCTTAGAGATGATTTTGGTGATAGCATGGTGAATGAAAATGGGTGTTTGATGGAGGTGATGGTTGATTTAGGTAAGGTTTGGAGGTTTTGTGGTAAAATTCCAATACCAGTTCGTCCTTTAAGAGAAATGGTAGCTGGGGCTAGATAAAAGGGGTCGCAAGATGCAAAAGAAAACAGTAAATTTTACTGCCAAGATGGCCGGTCCCCTTAATTGCTGGCCGGCCCCCTTAAAATTAAGGGGACCGCCTAGGGAATTAAGGGGGCCGCCCATCTGGTGTTTTCCCAGGCGACCAAATTTGAAAAATTTCCAGAAAAGGGTCATTTTTAGGGTGTTTTTGCAGCAAGCTCCATTTGAATCATGTACATCAAGAATGATTAAATAGTGGCATAAACATGTTAAATACGCATGCATATATTTAAAACATATTATGGAATAAGCATGTTATTAATCATCAAGCATGTATATATATATCATGATTTCAAGTATACAAGCAATAAGCATAACAATCATATATTAAAGACAAGAAATAAAGCATTCATTAGTTGAAAATAATTATGTTAAAAACATAATTATTGATACAACACATATTTTGCTTATAGCATACAATAAGTAGAAAATTTTAAATTGCCTAAGAGATCCATTTGACTTGCTTGAAACATGAAAAACTTGAATTATTTTGGATGGATGATGGTAAAGAGGGGGTAAAAATGTTGGATTAATGGGGTTGTAAGTTTGGGTGTATGGATGTTGGAGAGAGTGTTGATGGAGGAATTGGAGGTAGAGAGCTTGGACTTGACCATGTTGAATGAGGGTTTTGATGTTGTTCAAGTGGTGGTGTTGGATTAGATCTAGTGAAAAGATACTCAATCCAAGTGAGACGCTCATTTAAGGCGATGGTTTGATTTTGGAGAAAGATGCAACAAGGACAATTGTTGACATGTTTCTCAATTTGACTCAAGTGATGTGGTGATGATGGTAATGATGGTGAGATGGATGGTGATGGGTCTAAGTTGCTTTGAGCAAGGTGCAAAGCAAGGAGAGCATTAAGCTCATGGGCTTCCTTGAGTTCTTCAATGAACTTCAAGTGTTGAGTGGAAGGTGATGATAATGGAGAATGGTTGTTATTTGGTGGAAGTGGTGGTGACACTCTTGGTGGTGGAGACATTTGTGAACTTGGGTAATTATGAGTGAATGAAGGTGGACATATGGATGATTGGTTATGTGTGTGAAAGGGTTCATTAGGATGAGGTTTAGGTGTTGGTTGAGTTTGAACAACATCATTTGTTGGGTTATGGCAAATGTCAAGCTTCCTCCTCCAAATGGGCCTCACTGAGATTTTAGCAACTCTTGAAAGCTTGGATCTTGGGTGGTTAGATGATGACATGTTTGGATGGATGATATGGATGAGCATTTATGATGGAGTTGGGTATTTATGGTGTAGTGATGATGTGATTATGGAAGGTAAATTTTGGTGGGTGGTTTGTGACAAAATGTGTTTGTGAATTTTGGGAAGTATAGGATAAAATGGGCTAAAAAATAGAAAAAGGGAGCAGCACCTTCGACCATCAGATGGCCGGTCCCCTTAAATATTAAGGGGGCCGCCTAATGAATTAATGGGGCCACCCATCTGCTGATTTCCAGGTTACTGGAAATGGGTTTTTGGCAGAAAATTGTTGAAAGGGTTGTGTTTTTGGGTTTAGTTTCAAGCAAGTCCAACTTCTTTTGAGGCAATTTAGGATTTAATAACTTATGTATACTAAGCATATTCATTAGACATTATTATCTAGTATGCAAACAACTCATTTAGCATGTAACATATATATGTTAGACAAGAAAACACTACATCGCCCCAAGTAATTCATAGTATCATATTTAGGAAGATTAATAAGCTAGTTAAATAATCCTAATGAATATCTATGTGCATGGGAATGTAGAGTTGTGATAGCATGGACTTCTAGACTTGTACCAAGTGAGATCTTAGTGAATAAATTATGGTTATTTTCAAATTTAGTTCACTTATAAATGTCACATACATAAATATAGATGACAGATATGAGATCACCATGCATGATTTAAATAAATATTTTTAGCATTATTCAACAATGTTTGCGAGTAGGTTTTATGTGGATGTGAAAAATATATTAATGAAATAGTTTTGGCTTTATTTCAAAATGTTTTTATGAAGAAAGAAAACATATTTTTCCAATCTTTGGTTTTTGATAAACACGTAATTATGGACACAAGTTTGGAAGAAAGGTAGGATGGTGAAACATGTTTAATAGAAATGTGTCATAATCTTTTGAAAAATCATTTTTCCAAAATGTGAAGTTTTTGCAAATTTAAAAAAAAAAAACAAGTCCCATTAATTATAGGTTTAAAAAAAATAGTGGTTTATAAAAGATCTCATGCTCAAGGCTATTGGTTAAGTCTATTGTCACATGCTACCTCTTTCTACATATCCTATGGCATTTAAGCATGTATTATGACTAAATACAAAAATACATCATATCAGAGTAGTTAGAGAAAAACAAAAGCTATTATAATGACAATGCATTCAACAACTAAACAAATAATTACGAATGCATGCAGTCAAATCACATAGGAGCAAGTAAACATCTAGAAATTTTATATATGCAAGATGACATAAATCTAGGAATGAAAAGCTCTAGTAAAAAGCAAAGTTCATAACAGTAAACTATCGTTAAGTATATTTAGGAAGAATAATGTATTCAAGTTGGAGAATGAGTATGAGACTATTACTAGTGGTGCTCAATTCAGGCTAAACACGACCGTTTTTACGGGTTACACACACCCAACTTCTCACATAGAAGCAATTCAACCGTTAGGTCAAATTGAGTTTCTAGTCAATAGATTCTCCAGTAGTCATTCTCTTTTTAGAAGAAATTAAGTTCCTAAATTTACCTATCGAAGAGTACCAAATATGAAGATTGCTTGGTTTACTAGTACTTAGGGGGGCTAACTAAAGGGTTTCTAGTTCATTAAGCCACAGAACGAATATAACTAAAGTGTAAAGGCAAAGCAACCTATCAGACTAAGCGTATCCTAAGGCATTAATAAGATTATATGCATGAAGTAATTACTTATGAAATTTAAAAAGAGAACTTATCTCACGTCCTAGCTTTTCTTCGTAATGTCTCAGATGATGATCGACGTGTGAATGATAGGTGAGTCGGATGATGATCTTCTCCTTTGTCTGTGTCACTCCATGATTTTGGATTGAGTTCACTTTGGAGTTGATTCATGTAGTCTTCGTCGTTAATACCTTCATTAACAACATTTGAACTAGTAGCACATGTATCTATTTTATCTAAATGTTTATCTATTAAATTTTCTAAAATGACTAATTCATGTACAAGATCAAAATCCTCATCTTTGGCTTGACATTTTTCTTGATGAAAGTTTAAGAGATTTTTCCAAATATCATTTGCCGTTTTACAGAAAGATATTCTTTCATATTCAACTTTCGGCAAGGTTTTTTAAATAATTATTTTAGCTTCATTATTTTTGTTATTCTTTGTTTTTAAATAATCATTTTGAGTTTCAAAATCCGTTTTTGTTGGTTGAAAATCACCAATCGAAATGACATGCCAAAGATCTAGATTAATTGATTTCACATAATTTTCAAATTTATTTTTCCATTCAAGAAAAGTATAGTTTTCAAATAGTGGTGGTGTTTGCATAAATTCCCCTTCTAAATACTTTTTGGATTCCATAGATCGATTCAAGTTTTAAAATACAGTATATTTTAAAGATCTTGATTGACGTGGCTCTGATACCAATTGTGGAAAACTAGAAGGGGGGGGTTGAATAGTTTTATGTCTTTTTAATTTTATTATGAAAACCTTTGTTTATTTTTAAAACACTTAGATTCAAGTTTGTATGAAAAATAAAACTTGAACCTTATTATTAGTTATATATGTATTCTTTTAAATTGATTGTAAAAGTTTTGGTTTCTTGAATGGAGTTTCAATTGGATCTATATATGAAGTCAACTTCTAATTATTACTAACAGTTATATATGCCTATATGTTATAAAAGTAATGACGATATAAATAAAGATGTAAGTAAGAGATGGAAAGATCTAACCGAGACACGAGGGATTTATAGTGGTTCGGCTACAAGGACACCTTCTTTGCCCTACTCCACTCCCCGAGCACCAGGCTCGAGAGTTTTCTTCACAACTTCAATAAGCTCCCTTATGGCGGAGAAAACCGTACACAACTTTGGCTTACACGGGTTTAACGACACAAAGCTAAATGTCGAGTTCTAATCGTAGCTAGAACCAATCTCACAACTTCACAACACAACTTCTTCACAACTTATTCACGACTACTTCACAACGGCTTCACGACTGTTTCACGACTTCTTCACGACTTCAACACGACTGCTACACAACCTTTATGCTGCGGCTTCACGACTCCAACACTAGGACTTCACGACTAGCACTTCATGGCTTCAACACGACCGCTACACAACCTCCATGCTACGGCTTCACGACTTCAACACTAGGACTTCACAACTAGGACTTCATGGCTTCAACACGACCGCTACACAACCTCTATGCTACGGCTTCACGACTTCAACACTAGGACTTCACGACTAGGACTTCATGGCTTCAACACGACCGCTACACAACCTCTATGCTACGGCTTCACGACTTCTAGGCTATGGCTTCACAACGGCTTCAAGACTTCTCTACTTCACAACTTTACAAGACTTTTACTCTACTTCTTTACTCCACAACTACTTATCCACCTTCTTCACTACTTACACACTACTCTAGCCTAATCACTTATGTTTACAACTTATATACACACTTTACACAAATGAATGAAAGATTTACAAAGTATACAAAACAAATAACTTGAGTAACAAGATGCTACTAAGTTATAATACTTCTAGTCTTGATTGATAGAAGTATTCTTCTTTTGCACTTGGATGGTGGAAGCTTGGATCACTTGGAAACCAATGCTTAAGATTACATGATCAAATGTTTTTGAAGATATGAAATGAGATCTACAACAGAAAGTTTTAGTGCAAAAGGTTGAGTAAAAATTCAGGGAAAGGCTGGTATTTATAGGCAGAAAAACTGGACAGCTGGGAGCTACTGGAGCGTGGCCGGCCCCCTTAAATAGGGGGGCGGTCCCCTTAATTTTAAGGGGGCCGCCTAGTAAAATTATGGGGGCCGCCCTCCCTAGCCGTTGCCCAGTTTTGTCTTTTTGTGGGGAAGGTTTTTCTAGAACATTTTTACTGATTTTGGTTGAAAATTTGAATTCATAAATTTATAATGAATTAAACATTTTTATTTATTACCAAAAAAGTTTTTCTAAAAGATACAAAATGTTTTTGACATTTTATAAAAATCTAGTGTTTAAGAAAATGTTTCTTTGATCATATAATGCATTAAGCATTAGTTCATTCATACCTTAAGTGATTTTAGTTGTAGAAGTGAATATTTACAACTAAGTACTTGTTTATTTTATAAGTTTATGTTTTAATGAGTTTACATTTTGTGATCATCAAAACATAGAGATATGAATAAATATTGATAATGTTTTTAGGCATTATTTATGTCAACAGGGACCATAAGTGACAATCTACAATGTTTAGGGTCGGCGGTGAAACTGTTTCCCAGGGACCATATATGTAATTTTTGTTATCTTTTATAAAATTAAGGTTTGGGACTCGTTTAGGCTCGATAACTATTGATTTTGGACACGAAATTTACACTATTGTGTTTGTAATAATTTTTCCAATAAAAACAAGTATTCACACGACTAGTCTTTCGAAAACAATATAATAATTGAATTAAATGATTTATTAGGTTTACGATTGCCAAAACGCGTTATATGTAGTTTTTCATGTTTTGCGAGATAATCCCTCGTTTTCAAATCAAATGAGTTTGAAAAAGTTTGAAAATGAAATTTAAGTAATAATAAATATAACTTATTATAAAAGTGAGTCCGGAAAAATTACGGGTGCGTGTTACGACGTATGCGGTTTAACTCTCTCGGCAAATGAAATTTACTTAAAATAGGATAATAAGTAAACATAAATAGTAAAATAATGACTCAAAATTTCACGGTTGTTACAAAACTTCACCAAAAAATACCTTCACCACAAAAAGATAGAAATGGGAGCGTCTTCTGGGATGGTACCATTATAGTGGATGGTACCGTGGGGTATTTAACGGTACCGTCCCATGTAACGTTCAGATTTCTCTTTCCCTATAAATAGTAGACCATTTTACATTCCAAAAAACAATTTTTCACACAGTCTTTTCTGATCAGAACCTCTCTTGTATATCTTATTTTCCTTGATCATTTAGTTTGTTTTAATTTATTTAAAAGTGATTCAATCATCTATTCAAGTGATTACCTTCATTCCTTTATTAGTGCAAGAGAAGAACACACAATATCGTAAAGATACAAACTGTTGTAGTATTATCTTAGTGCACTCGTAACACTTGATACATACTTGTTGTATATTGCCATACATCAAGTTTTGTGTCATCACACTTCATTAGATTGTGTAGTTCGGGTAGATTGTGAGAAGATCGAGTAGATCTTGTGTAGTTTGTATTGATTGTGTGTAGATTGGATAGATCGTGTGAAGATCGGTTAGATCTTGTAGTTTGTATGAAGATCGGGTAGATCGGGTTAGTAAGTGTGTGAGATTGGTTCAAGCTAGATTAGAACTCGATATTTAGCTTAGTGTCGGAAATTGTGATAAGCGACGTTGTACGGTTTTCTCCGCCTGAAGGGAGCTTGTTGACATAGTGTTGAGAACTCTCGAGTTGGATACTCAGGAAGTGGAGTAGGGTAAAGAGGAGCTTCGTTACTGAACCACTATAAATGTCGGTGTCTTGGTTTGATCTTCCCATCTCTTTACTTTGATCTCTTATTTTGGATGAACACGTGTAGATTGATCCCTCGAGCTCTAACCTATATGATCAATCCAATGATACCAAGATCAAACACAATTGAATCAAGGTGTAGTCACCCACAAAAATCTTCATGATGTATCCATGCTAACACTTTAGGTGAAATCCCTGGTTGCAAACGTATACCACAACATGTATAATCACATAGCCAACAACTTTTGATTATTACATGATCAAAACCAAGACCAATCAAGGGCTTTTAACCCTTGATGGTGCACGGCTGAAGTAGGGAGGAGAGGTGGGAGGAGAAGTTGATTTAGGTTTATGATGTTATGACTAGCTTCTTTAGGAATGAATGGTTAATACCATATATAAACCTTTAAGCCCATAAGTAAACCATTAAGCCCATAAGTCCAAAATTAAATGGATCAATAAAAGTCATCATCCTTTTATTTAAGTTCCTTTCATACTCCTAAATGGGCTTGCTACACAAGTCCATTTCATTTCTTGTTAATCCTCCGTTAGTTAACTCTCTTAGTTACTTTCCCAAGTACCCAATGTTGTAAGCCTTTATTTTGATACTATGTATACTACATATACATATATAGGATATCTCTTCATGCTAGTGTGTGACCTCCATGCCAATGACAGTAACCAACCATATTAGTTATTTCTTGTTGTCTTTGTGCACACAAAATCCTTCAAAATAATAATGCCAATGATGGCCAATGTCATAACGATGCTTAGGCAAGGCTTAGTTATAATTTCATTGACCACTAGCTAACTCGATGCAAGATCAAGGTTAATGATAATGCCGATAACGTCTAAGGCCACTTCGGTGCAAGGCCAAGGTTCATGATATTGTCGATGTTGGCTCGATTCCAGGTTAGGCCAGGAAGGTCGTGCCCAGGCTGAGTCCAGGAGTGATATGAGGTTGCGTTCAGGATAGATTAGGCCGTATATAGCTTGTTCAAGCCGCGTTCAGACCAGGCCAGGCCGCGTTCAGGCTAAGCCAGGCCAAGTCCATCCGCATTCCGGCAAGTCAGCCCGCCTTTAGGCTAGGTGAGCCTAGGCCAGAAAGGTCAGGTCAGGCCAAGCCGCGTTCAGACCTGGCCACGCAACGTTTAAGTCAGACCAGGAAAGGACACATTTAGGTCAGGTTAGGCAAGGCTGCGTTTAGGTCAAGCCAGGCCGCGTTCGGGTCAGGTCAAGTTGCATTCAGGCGAGGCACTTTCAGGTCACGCCAGACCAAGCCGCGTCAGGTCAAGATGGAGGCGGACTCTCTTGTTAAGTTGGTTGGTGGGTGAGCCAAAGGAAGCTACACATATGAGGTGGTAGATAAGGCATCTGAGCTTGCCCTAATTCTATCATACCATAGTATATATAGGAAGAGATTAGGGCAAGAGGTGAGATGGGAAGATGGGGCTTTATGGGCTTCACCATTGCATGGGTCATTGAGTCATCTCTTGTCTAGTATGCTTATATAGTGATACGAGCCCGAAGGATGTAATGTGTATATTGTCAATACGATTGACTGTTAAATACATACGTCATTAGTTACCATCAGTTACAAAAGTAACTTTAGATGAGAGTTTTCCTTAAAAGGGAATTGTAATTTTGGGATGATAAAGAAAGTGATTACTAAAGATTTTGTACCAATTTAAATGATGCGTAAATACATGAATCATATAGTACGACTCGTTTGAGTTATTGCTAAGCTTGGTAAACTGCCAAGCCTGATCCATACTAACTTCGGGTTGGGTAGTCAAACGGGTTAGCTCTACAGCAGTACTATACATTGCTGTATCCGATCGGGCATTCCATGATACCAAGCTTCATGAGGCTCTCACAAGCCACATTCGTTGCCTTGTCCACACCCATAGCTGAAACTAGTAAAGGCCCGTATTTCCATCATTTTGCACAAAGCAAGAGTACAAGAGTAGCAATATAAAACATTAATGCATACCAGAACAGGTCACTGATAAATTTTTAAAAAAACCAAAACATAGTCTACTACATCATGACTCATGAACATCTTCAACATGCAAAACCAACTAAAACTGTCGAAATGTATGGGAAACCCCACAGTTGTTCCTAAAGTTATTATTAATGTAGAGGCTATATATTAACTTTCGCATATCAATGTACTTGGTTTCTGTTGCAAATATACCATTTTTTTATAATGAAAACACACACAAAAAAACATTACATGTGACAAGAATGAGCGCTCTAGGATAGACGACTAAACATGATTCCTAGTTTTGCATTTAGAATCACACAGTGTATTTTGCACAGGTCTTGGGGATCTTGGATCAATCATGATAAACATGTATAATGAAAACAATAAGAGTATGCACAATCTGATGTGTGCAGGGACTCGGTATAACAAACAGAGAGGGTGGGTTTTATTTAACAAACACACGTTATTCTTTTATTAACCACACACTAAAATGTTTACAATCGGTATCTATTTATACTATGTCAATCGGTATTAGAGAACCGATGTGACTCTTCCTAAGGGTTATGTATCAAGCGACACATCCCATCCTACTTTACAGGAAATAACAGTTATTAACTATCTATATAACATATTTAGTCCTTCATGTTTCAAGACTTATGATTCTTGATTAAATTTGATGCCAACATTCACTCCCCTAATCAAGACATCATAATCTTCATCATAACCTTCACTCTGTTCTTGTCCATCTTTGATTTGCAGTCTCGTTCCTCCTTTGCATCTTCTGTAATTGATCGCCTTGTTACTTTTTCTTTCTTTCATGTTCAGTTGCCTTTTCCTTTGTTTCATGGATGATCTTCTTGATCATCGTCCTTGTACATATCTTTTCCGGTGCTTCTAAGTTCTTCCTCTATTTCAACACTTATCTTTGCTTCAGCCTGTGGTCCATGAATGTCTGCAGCACCTCTGCCATTCCCTGCCGCCACTTCTGGCTTTCCTTGCCTTGATCTCTTGTGTTCCCTCATAGTAAACTTCACCATTCCTATGTACTCCTTTTCACCATGTCTTCTTCTTGCCATCTGCATAAGACATCTTTCTTTTGGAACTTCTCTTCTTGCAACATCCTTCTTTCTTTTCTGCCCAAAACTGTAATGTCTCCATGATCATCTTCATGCTTTGTTTTCCGGGTCTTCTTCTTCAAAATCGATATCTTCCTTGGACTGCAAATGATCGATCCATTGTAACCATGTATCTCTGATACCACTTTTGCACAGGTCTTGGGGATCTTGGATCAATCATGATGAACATGTATAATGAAAACAATAAGAGTATGCACAATCTGATGTGTGCAGGGACTCGGTATAACAAACAGAGAGGGTGGGTTTTATTTAACAAACACACGTTATTCTTTTATTAACCACACACTAAAATGTTTACAATCGGTATCAATTTATACTATGTCAATTGGTATTAGAGAACCGATGTGACTCTTCCTAAGGGTTATGTATCAAGCGACACATCCCATCCTACTTTACAGGAAATAACAGTTATTAACTATCTATATAATATATTTAGTCCTTCATGTTTCAAGACTTATGATTCTTGATTAAATTCGATGCCAACAGTGTATCCAAATCGCTCGTTCTTACACACAGTATAGTGTTCTTTTTTGCATGTTAACGAGAAAAATAAGTTGCAACAAAAACCATGTATATTAGGATGAAAAAGTTAATCAGTCTGTCAGTTTTTCCTACAATTGATTAAAAACCTGGTGGTTGGTAGAAAAGGTTGTTACCCATTTGATACCCAAAGTCAAGCTGTGTGCCAAATGATAACGATTCGTGCTCAGGGTTAGCCCTTGACATTTCCATCTGCGACCACATATGTGTTGGCATAGGCATCAGTACTTGTGGCTGCTGTGTGCCAAATGATAACGATTCTTGCTCAGGGTTAGCCCTTGACATTTCCATCTGCGACCACATATGTGTTGGCATCAGTACTTGTGGCTGCTGTGGGTCTGGTTGCAGAAACTGGTTTGGCTGGCTAGGTGTCTCCTTATTTTGGAACCAAACATTTGATTGTTGATCTGTCATTTGCATGTTAAAAGCCAGTGCATGCTGCATGTCTTGATCCTGCCAGAAATCATCCATTGCCACTGAATTCTTGGTTTCGGGTAGTGGCAGACACCAGTTTTGCAGTGGCTGCACTTGTGGAGGAACATGCACCGATGGCGGTGGAGCCCACGGGATAGAGCTCATCGTACCATCAAATCCTGCCAAGGAGCTAGAAAACTTCCTGGAGGACGGCACATATGTTGAAGGATAAACACGAGAATTAACTTTTCCATTTCTTGAGGGCACTCCACTTGCGTTCCAGAAACCTTTGTTTTGGTCACTAACATCTTCAGTTCCAGGAATCTTGTTACTATTTTGATTCAAATTCTCATAATAACTTGGAAAAAAAGAACCAACTTGGTTTATGGTCCTCTGATTACCTACTTGGCCAAAACTAAGATTCTTTTGAACACCATCCTGATTATCCACTAAACCATTGCATTACCAATTTTAATACCACCTGTTTTTTGCTTACCAAATAAGAACTCCAAGTTATTACCAACATTCCTGTTGTTGCGGTTATTTGCTCCATCATTAACCATGACATTTTTCCCTTTGTAATTTGCTATAGCATCGTCTGTATGAGAATTTCCAAAATCGATCAGTGGTTGACTAACTTGATTTGTTCTGGTGTTCCCAACTGAACCAAAGATCGGATTCACATCCAGGAAACATGGAGTTGGCTGAACCTCTGACGACTGCACCAAGTGCCCAAGCTGGTATCGAGCTTGGTAATATAGTCCTTGTCCTTGAAGCTTTCGAAGAGCTACTTTTCGTGCAGTTGGACCCAAATCCTTGCTAAACTTTATGAGGCTTTCCTTGTAACTAATACGTCTGTCTCCCTAGCACATTGTAGCAATTATGGTCAGATTACTTAATGCAAAAAATATTCAAAACCTTTTACCCAACTTTAATAATATAAAAAAGAGGCCACCAGATTGGTGTCACTTAATCAGTTAATCATCCATGGCTTAATAGTATGGTACTCGTTTTTTTCTGACTAGCATGATACTAATTATCTACACAATATTTTAAGCTATATATACATATTTCCATCTTCAACCCAAAGCTCACTCAAAAGTATTAAAATTGAGACTTAACACATTAACATCAAAGGCTATCAGTTTTACTAGTCCAGTGGTTACAGCATCTTTGCTTGGTCTTTGACTCTTTGTTGGCAAAGGAGACGAGAGTTCGAGTGTGGCTTATAGGCATAGCATATCTTTTTTATGAACTTTTTCCGCATTTATAATTAATGCTAACACCAGGGACCCACATGAGAGCTGGGTGTGTCACAGGCTACACCCGATTGTAGGTCACGATGTGTAAATTTTTTATAAAATATGTCTTTTCTAGCATATGCAACACCCAGTTTTACCTAATAATTAAAATTTTAATATGACAACTTTAATATTCATAATCATAAAAAAGAAATTGTGCAACACCCTCTCAAATATCCTAAGTCCGAGCACCTTACCCACGCGATGAAGGGGTAAACAACAAGAACACATTTAGAACGTCAGGAGACAGTTCAGTCCATATCTCGTGTGGGCGTTAATGCTTCACTACATGTTTATAGAATGTAATAATCAAGTAGTGTATTTGATATTTGCTTAGCATAATGGTCTTGTGGCTTTAGTTCTATAATTTACAAAAAGTATGTCTAAAACAACCACATAACAATTACATAAAAAAATATCCACACATTGATATGTCAGAAATTAATTGGTCTATTTTGCTATAATTTCTCTGTTTTCTCTCTAATTAAACCAACCACTCCATGATACCTTTTTTTTTTTTTTTTTTTTTTTTTTTTTTGTAATTCTTATGGATCTAGCATTTCTCTTATTTTTTATGTTGCATGTTTGACAAGAGAAAAGTTCACTACCTCAAATTCTCTAACCATTCAATGAACAAATTATATAGTCAACCATTTTTTCATCAAACTAAAAATACTCACTTTAATCATTTAAAAAAAAAATTAAATATATCACAGACCGTTAATTGTTATGCGAAAAGAATCATACTATGGCAACGAAAATTAAATCATCTTTCTATGGGGCACTTACATATACTTTCAACGAACTTTTTTTTCAACATTTTTTGGTGAGTGTTCAAATTTATGCCCGAAAAAACTTATATGTGATTTTATTTTAATATCATATGTAATTTTTCTAGGCGCGACTTTTGACAATAAAAAACTCGAAAAAAAAAGTTCGTCAAAAGTATATCGAGATATCTGTCTAATGAAAGATAAAACAAATCTCTTCGCGATGGTGTACTTTTTGTCGCTTAACGATTTACCGTTTGCAAAATATTTTTATTTTCAAAAAAGATGGAAAGTGGTTTTCTTATTTTGATAAAAAAATGGATGACTATAATTTGTTTATTTGATCTTTAAATTTTTTTAATTTGTGATATATATTAATCTCAAACTCTGTGTGACAATGATACCACAAACTTCATTTTTAGGAAGCATCAATTATTAATATAAATAAAAGCATGTGTGCTAATTTGTTAAGTGATACAATTTACACAAATAAAATGAAACTATATATATTTCCATTTATAAACTTTTATTTCAAAGATCATGAAGGATATATAAATAACGTTATTTTAACTTGATTTAATTGTTTGGGCTTCGCCAGGTGATGAGGACATAGATCGTGTGGAAGAGCTTGCAGAAGATTAGTGATGCAACTTGAGCATACGAACTATTACAAGACCAAGAAAAGGGTGTTCTTTACCCCTCAAAACCCATAGGCGAGATAGTTGACAGAGGTGGAATAGACATATGCAAGAGAGTTGCTTTGCCCCCAAAAACCCTTGGGTGCCACAATGGGAAGGTTTCAGCATTTTGACTAACCATTGCTTTGCTCCTCAACACCCATGGGCGTCACAATGGACCACTTTCGATATATATTTTTGTGTTATGAATATATTTATTATATTGATTGTACTCATTAATCATTACATTAATCTCCTCTATTAATACCATTGATTAGTCTTGTAACATCCATTATGCTACTTAATACCATTGATGTTAAGGTCCCTATAAATAGAGACACCTAATGTAATGTGAAGACACACCAATCATAAATTCTATCTTTCCTTCTCATACTCTCTTATGTTGCTTTGGTTATTGTTCTTATTGTGCTACTAGGCTCGTTGTTATACAACACGTTATCAGCACGCTCCAAAGTTTTTTTTTCTTTGTCTCGATTATCACTGGTATGTCTTCGCTCCGAATCAGGTTTTTTTATGTGCATCAGTTAAATGTTATTTATCCTTTGCATGATTGTTTTGATAGACCATAAATTAATATATATCTCTATGTCTGATTGAAATATTCATGATGTTGATAATGATAAACCAAATAAATTATTACTGTATAACTGAATTTAACTCATAAAAAGGATAAGTTATCTATTTTTAATTATTATTATTTTCTACCCATTATTGCTATATAGAGAAGTAGATCAGACATTCTGACGTATACATGTGTTGATCATTCTGACGTATACATGTGTTGATCATACGGCCTTTTGTATTATCATTCATGTATGCGTTATAAATATTAATTTATCATCGTATCATATGATGTAGTAGTTTAATGTTTCGAATTATTTGTTTTGGATCTAATACTGTTTTCATCATGTAATTTTTAATTCCTTTTGTTATGATTAATACATGTTAAAATACATATGTTTTATGCCTACATATGAAAATCATCATTATAAATTTTTATTTTGAGCATTCGACATTTATTTTTATGTTGGCATGTTTTGTTGAGATCCCACATGTATTATAATATCTTATCATAACACCACATGTTGTTTAATGTTTTATTATATCTTTGATAATGCTTGATGCTTCTACTGGTATCCATATGCTATATGAATTTGATAATGATTGATTGCGTTTATGTTTTAAATTGTTTGCGACTTAACTGTTTACGCTATGAGACTACTATTTTGATTATGTGACTTTACTTTTGTTCTACGTACAATCAATTATGTCTCCTATTTGAACTTTATTATTGTTTGAAAGAAAAAGTATATTTGTATTTGTATGTTGTTATTAGATCTCTGTAACATTCGTTATGTATACATGACTAGTTATTAATCTATAATATAAAAATTAGAAACGTGCATCAATGAAATTGATCTAGACTGCTGGTGATAAGTAAATCTAGAATTCATACCGCATATCACACAAATTGAAATAGTTAATATCCATGTAAATATAATTTAGGAGCGTAATATTACCAGTGAGTTGATCTGTTGGAAATTTGTATCTTGTTGGATTAAAGTTGCTTATTATTTTATCATAACTGATGTAAATTGAAACAGTTGCATGCACATTTGATTAGCGATCATTATGGTAAAAGCTATATATGATGACTCTTATTGTTATTTAGGTCACGTACATTATTGGTATCTAATGTATATCGTCTTTAAGGTTTGCAAACTCATTGTTACTGGGGCATTTAGATATACAATATTTGTGTTTACTTGATGTTTATCCCTTATTAGCCTTAGTTTTGCTTTAAAATTATATATCTCGTTTGTGACATTATTTGTTTTTTATTCTAATTTGTGGCTATAACATGCCCCTGTTTGCTATCTTAGAAGTTGAACTATAAGTTTTTTACGCTCTTAGATATAATAACATTATTGAACATAAGACAATTACAGTTATGATATATAACCATACGTTATTATTCGTATAAATGTATTTCTTGAATAGTTGTTAATCGTCAAAACATATCTATAAATTATCAGTGTTAATGGATATTTATAGCTTTACAAGTAATGAGGCCCCTAAGATTGTCTATATTCTTAAATTTGCATTTTATGTGTCAAATAACATTTTGAATTTCGACTATGTGCGTAGCAAGTGAAGATATGCATCTTATAAACACATATAGGTGTGGGATTAATTATGTTCTAGTATTAAGGTGCATTAGATATCTTGAGATTGTTATTTAACCTAAACCTTAGTTATTACAATATTAATTCTTAGCACGAATAACTCTCAGTGTTTGCTCTAGTGCATTGATTTTCCATAATATCATGAAAGAAACTATATAAAATTGAAGATGATTTCTAAAAGGCCGTTATAGATAGATCTTGATGCATACGCATGTGAGTTATATTTGGGTTGATTTCTATCAATATATAATGTACCTATAATGTGACCATCTATATGGATAGCACAATTCTTATATGTTGCGATGTAGATCATGATTAATTTCCATAATTTAACGAAAGTAATCGTAAAATTTCACTATTTTACTATACCTGAGTTATTTTCTTATAATAAATTTGTAATTTTCTGAAGAACATGGATCAACTAGCTACTTTGACTACTGATGATGGAGATGTGTGTCTAGTGGATAGTGCAACTACACACACAATTCTTAAGAAGAGAAAATATTTCTCTCAAATAAATATACAAAAATTGAATGTTAACACTATATCTGGTAGTGCAAAATTGATCGAAGGATCGGGAAAAGCAAATATATTATTACCGGGAGGAACACTGTTTAAAATTGATAATGCACTATTTTCCCCCGTGTCTCAAAGGAACTTGTTGAGTTTTAAAGATATCCGTAGAAATGGATACCATATTGAGACAACAAGTGAAGGCCAAATAGAGTACCTTCACGTTACAAATATGATTATGGGTAAAAAGCGTGTATTAGAGAAATTACCCGCATTTTCTTCCGGTTTGTACTACACTAAGATTAATGTAATTGAATCAAATGCAGTCATACACGAGAAGTTTATAGACCGAGAGAATTTTATTGTTTGGCATGACCGGTTGGGCCATCCCGGGTCAACAATGATGCGAAAAATTACATAAAACTCATGTGGGCATCCTTTAAGGAACAATAAAATTTTTCAAACTAAGGGTATTACATGTGTTGCATGCTCACTAGGAAAGTTGATTACACGTCCGTCACCGGCTAAAGTTGGGAATGAGTCCCTTAATTTTCTTGAAAGGATACAAGGGGATATATGTGGGCCCATACATCCGCCTTGTGGACCATTTAGGTATTTTATGGTTTTGATTGATGCATCAACTAGATGGTCACATGTGTGCTTACTATCAAGTCACAATCTGGCGTTTGCGCGACTACTTGCCCAGTTAATAAGACTTAGAGCACATTTTCCGGATTATCCAATAAAGAAAATACGTTTGGACAATGCTGGTGAATTTACGTCTCAAACATTCAACGAATTTTGTATGTTGATTGGTATAAGTGTTGAACATCTAGTAGCTCATGTGCATACACAAAATGGGCTTGCAAAATCGTTTATCAAACGAATTCAGATGATTGCAAGGCCAATGATAATGAAAGCAAACCTACCAGTTTCTGCCTGGGCCATGCAATTTTACATGCAGCAACACTAATTCGCATCAGGCCAACAAGTTATCATACTTCCTCCCCATTACAATTGGTTTTTGGTCAGGAACCAAATATATCCCATTTAAGGATTTTTGGTTGTGTGGTCTATGTTCCAATTGCTCCACCACAACGCACAAAGATGGGACCTCAAAGGAGGTTGGGAATATATGTTGGTTATGATTCGCCGTCTATAATTAAGTATTTAGAACCATCAACGGGGAACGTATTTACGGCTCGATTTGCTGACTGTCATTTTGACGAGTCAGTATTCCCAACATTGGGGGGAGAGAAAAAACAGCTGGAAAGTGAAATAAGCTGGAATGAATTATCATTGTCTCATCTTGATCCTCGAACTAAAGAATGTGAACTTGAGGTTCAAAAGATAATTCATTTACAAGACTTAGCAAATAAATTACCAGACGCATTTACTGACCCAAAGAGAGTGACTAAGTCACATATACCAGCTGTTAATGCTCCTGTTAAAATATGTGTCCATGAAGGACAACCAACAATTGGTAGTGATTCTAAAGCACGTTTGAAGCGTGGTAGACCAGTTGGTTCCAAAGATAAAAATCCTCGAAAGAAAAAAGGAGCAAATAATCAAGATGGAAAACTCGAGGTAAAAGAAACACCAGAAGGGTCTCCAGAAGAGACATTAGACATGACGGTTCTGAAAGAGCCGCAGGAACCTGAAAATGATGAGATCTCAATAAATTATAGCATGTCTAGAAAAGTGTGGAACCGAAATGAAATCGACGTCGATGAGATATTTTCATATAATGTAGCGTTAGAAGTGATGGAAAATGATGAGGATCAAGAGCCAAAGTCTGTTCAAGAATGCAGAAACAGAAACGATTGGCCAAAATGGAAAGACGCAATTGACACAGAATTGAATTCTCTCTCAAAAAGAGAAGTTTTTGGACAAGTAGTCCGTACACCTAAAGGCGTAAAACCTCTAGGATATAAATGGGTCTTCGTGCGAAAGCGCAATGAGAAAAATGAAATTATGAGATACAAAGCGAGATTAGTGGCACAAGGATTTTCTCAAAGACCTGGAATTGATTACGAGGAGACATACTCTCCTGTGGTGGATGCAACTACTTTTCGATATCTAATTAGTCTGGTAATACAAGAAGGACTTGACTTGCGTCTAATGGATGTTGTAACTGCTTATTTATATGGTTCACTTGACACTGAAATTTACATGAAACTTCCGGAAGGATTTAAGTTGCCCGAATCAAGTGAGAAAAGTTCTCGGGAACATTATGCAATAAAATTGAATAAGTCCTTGTATGGATTAAAACAATCTGGTCGCATGTGGTACAATCGCCTTAGCGAGTATTTGTTAAAAGAAGGATAAAAAAATGATTTTATTTGCCCATACATTTTTACTAAGAGATCTGGGTCGGAGTACGTAATAATTGCTGTGTATGTTGATGACTTAAATATAATTGGAACTCCTGGGGAGCTTCCAAAGGCGATGGAATGCTTAAAGAAAGAGTTTGAGATGAAAGATCTTGGAAAAACCAAGTTTTGCCTTGGATTGCAAATTGAACATCTTAATGATGGAATTTTACTCCACCAAGAAGCATACACGGAAAAGGTTTTACATGGATAAATCACACTCACTGAGCACTCCAATGGTGGTAAGGTCACTAGATGTTGAAAAAGACCCTTTTCGGCCTCCGAAAGATGACGAAGATATTCTTGGTCCTGAAGTACCTTATTTAAGTGCCATTGGAGCATTGATGTTTCTCGCTAGTCATACACGATCGGATACATCATTTTCTTTAAATTTATTAGCAGGATATAGCTCATGTCCTACAAGGAGGCATTGGAATGGGATAAAGCAAATATTTCGATATCTTCAAGGTACAAAAGACATGGGCTTATATTTTACTAACTCATCCAAAACAAATTTAGTTGGATATGCAGATGCAGGATACAGGTCCGACCCTCATATTGGCCGGTCTCAAACTGGTTATGTATTCACACATGGCGGTACTGCAATTTCATGGCGGTCCGTAATGCAAACAATCGCAGCCACTTCATCTAATCATGCAGAAATTTTGGCGATCCATGAAGCAAGTCGAGAATGTGTTTGGTTAAGAAATGTTATACTACATATTGGTGAATCTTGTGGTATTCATGCTGGAAATGAGGGAACAACAATTTTACACGAGGACAACGCAGCATGCATTACTCAATTGAAGGAAGGATTTATTAAAGGTGACAGAACCAAGCACATTTCACCGAAGTTCTTTTTTACTCATGACTTACAAAAGAATGGCGGCATTATTGTTCAAAAGATTCGTTCAAGCGACAATCTAGCAGATTTATTTACCAAGGCACTCCCTACCTCAACATTTAAGAAATTGGTATATGGCATCGGAATGCGGCGTTTCAGTGAGCTCAAGTAAAGTGGTTATGAGGGGGTAAAATACGCACTGCACTCTTTTTCCCTTAGCTATGGTTTTTCTCCCACTGGGTTTTTTCCAAGCAAGGTTTTTAATGAGGCGGTATCCAAAGTGTATTTTTAATGATGTACAATCAAGGGGGAATGTTATGAATATATTTATTATATTGATTGTACTCATTAATCATTACATTAATCTCCTCTATTAATACCATTGATTAGTCTTGTAACATCCACTATGCTACTTAATACCATTGATGTTAAGGTCCCTATAAATAGAAGCACCAAATGTAATGTGAAGACACACCAATCATAAGTTCTATTTTTTCTTCTCATACTCTCTTATGTTCCTTTGGTTATTGTTCTTATTGTGCTACTAGGCTCGTTGTTATTAAACATTTTGGTTTCTTTTGCTTTGTTTTTTAGGAAGTGGAGTAGGGTGAAGAGGAGCTTCGTTACCGAACCACTATAAATGTCGGTGTCTTGGTTTGATCTTCCAATCTCTTTACTTTGATCTCTTATTTTGGATGAACACGTGTAGATTGATCCCTCGAGCTCTAACCTATATGATCAATCCAATGATACCAAGATCAAACACAATTGAATCAAGGTGTAGTCACCCACAAAAATCTTCATGATGTATCCATGCTAACACTTTAGGTGAAATCCCTGGTTGCAAATGTATACCACAACATGTATAATCACATAGCCAACAACTTTTGATTATTACATGATCAAAACCAAGAACAATCAAGGGCTTTTAACCGGGCTTTTAACCCTTGATGGTGCACGGCTGAAGTAGGGAGGAGAGGTGGGAGGAGAAGTTGATTTAGGTTTATGATGTTATGACTAGCTTCTTTAGGAATGAATGGTTAATACCATATATAAACCTTTAAGCCCATAAGTAAACCATTAAGCCCATAAGTCCAAAATTAAATGGATCAATAAAAGTCATCATCCTTTTATTTAAGTTCCTTTCATACTCCTAAATGGGCTTGCTACACAAGTCCATTTCATTTCTTGTTAATCCTCCGTTAGTTAACTCTCTTAGTTACTTTCCCAAGTACCCAACGTTGTAAGCCTTTATTTTGATACTATGTATACTACATATACATATATAGGATATCTCTTCATGCTAGTGTGTGACCTCCATGCCAATGACAGTAACCAACCATATTAGTTATTTCTTGTTGTCTTTGTGCACACAAAATCCTTCAAAATAATAATGCCAATGATGGCCAATGTCATAACGATGCTTAGGCAAGGCTTAGTGATAATGTCATTGACCACTAGCTAACTCGATGCAAGATCAAGGTTAATGATAATGCTGATAACGTTTACGGCCACTTCGGTGCAAGGCCGAGGTTCATGATATTGTCGATGTTGGCTCGATTCCAGGTTAAGCCAGGAAGGTCGTGCCCAGGCTGAGTCCAGGAGTGATATGAGGTTGCGTTCAGGATAGATTAGGCCGTATACAGCTTGTTCAAGCCGCGTTCAGACCAGGCCAGGCCGCGTTCAGGCTAAGCCAGGCCAAGTCCATCCGCATTCCGGCAAGTCAGGCCGCCTTTAGGCTAGGTGAGCCTAGGCCAGAAAGGTCAGGTCAGGCCAAGCCGCGTTCAGACCTGGCCACGCAACGTTTAAGTCAGACCAGGAAAGGACACATTTAGGTCAGGTTAGGCAAGGCTGCGTTTAGGTCAAGCCAGGCCGTGTTCAGGTCAGGTCAAGTTGCATTCAGGCGAGGCACTTTCAGGTCACGCCAGACCAAGCCGCGTCAGGTCAAGATAGAGGCGGACTCTCTTGTTAAGTTGGTTGGTGGGTGAGCCAAAGGAAGCTACACATATGAGGTTGTAGATAAGGCATCTGAGCTTGCCCTAATTCTATCATACCATAGTATATATAGGAAGAGATTAGGGCAAGAGGTGAGATGGGAAGATGGGGCTTTATGGGCTTCATTATTGCATGGGTCATTGAGTCATCCCTTGTCTAGTATGCTTATATAGTGATACAAGCCCGAAGGATGTAATGTATATATTGTCAATACAATTGACTGTTAAATACATACGTCATCAGTTACCATCGGTTACAAAAGTAACTCTAGATGAGAGTTTTCCTTAAAAGGGAATTGTAATTTTGGGATGATAAAGAAAGTGATTACTAAAGATTTTGTACCAATTTAAATGATGCGTAAATACGTGAATCATATAGTACGACTCGTTTGAGTTATTGCTAAGCTTGGTAAACTGCCAAGCCTGATCCATACTAATGATGAGGCGAAAAGTGTACCGCTTTTAAGGGGTCATTTAAGCCCGAAATCGTATTTATTTGATCAAATATTGCCCTAAATCGTTCCTTTTGTCATTTTAGGTACTTTTGAGGAGAAATCTGGAAAAGGAGGCATTTTGGACGTTTTTGGAGCATAAAAGTGAAGAAAACGGCAAAGTCTCAAAATTGTGCTGAAAGTCACCTTTGACGGCGTCAACATTAACTCCAGACGGCGTCATGCCTTGGCAAGAAAAGTTGGATGTGAAATTTACTCATGACGGGCCAGTGAGTTTGCATGAGAATTCTGACGGCGTCACGCTTTAACTAAATCAAGGGCGTCACGGCTTAAATCATAAGGGGACGGCGTCACGTTATAGGTCCGACGGCGTCAAGCCTTGATAAGCCAGAATGGATTTTTGAAGAGCTAAAGAGGGACGGCGTCAAGATGGTCATCCGGGAACCCTAAAAGCGGCGAGGTGACGGCGTCACAATGCATAAGGTGACGCCGTCAGATGTCAAAGTCTATATATAGTTTTCTAATTTTTTGTCATTAAGGGAGAGCTTAGTGTGTGGAATTTTGGGATAAAACCCTAAGACGATTTTAGCTACTTTTTCAGGGCTTCTTGCCTTGAGATCTTCCATGTTTCATTGAAAGATAAGTTATCAATTAATCATTCAATATGTCTATGTGTTGTTTGATTCTATCTTATGCTTGTCTTTTGTTTAACATGTTAGGCTAATTTTATCTTGTGTTTGCTTAGATCTAATGAAACCTAGCTATTGATTATTGGTTGTTAGTGTGTTGTTAGTTGTATTGGATGATTGTTTATCTATGTTAGGCTTAAGAAAACTGGCTAACTTCCTATTCGGTAACTTGCTTGAACGTCTTAAGAAACATGAACCAAACGCGTACTAAAGGTTTTTATGGTTGTATTTAATGCACAAGCGAATTCTAGTGATCCCATGTTAGGAGCTTCCTAGCCGGCTCGACATAGGAGTGAAGTAGGAGCTTGTAGAGTTTGGGGAAGTAAGTACGCCACCCCACGAATGGTATTAAGGAATACACCCGTCATCCACGCGACTAATACACACTAATTAACCGGTAAAAGATAGTTAGGGAGTAAGGAAATCTAAGTAAACACATTTCTCTACACATAAGTTTCTCACCACTTTTCATTTTTGTTATTTTATTTTATTTGCATTTGTAGTAATTTGGGTTAGTTGACTAGCAACTAATTCCGCCCACTCCTTCAAAACCCGAGATTTTACTTGCTTTCATAAAATTATAAAAACATAAAAAGAATCTTCCTCAACCCTTAGACCTAATTAGAGTAGCCTTTCACACCTAACGAACACTATTCCCTGTGGAGAACGATCAATCCCCCGTACTTACCACTACACTATACTACATCGGTCAGGTACACTGCCTGGTGGGGTTGTAAGCCTCTTGAGATCCCTCGAGAGGTAAAACCTGTTGTAAGGTTGCAAAACCCACGCAATCAAGTTTTTGGCGCCGTTGCCGGGGAATAGTTATTGTTTAGGTTGAATTTTTATTTCTATTAGGTCTACTCACTAGATTCCTTTCTAGTGAGATTTTTATTTTATTTTTCTAGGTTTTCTTTAGTCTATCTATTTTCTTCGTGTCTTTGTTCGTAACCATTACCGTCCGACATCATGGAAGATGGTAATATCCTTAACCCACACAACCCACCACCACAACAACCACCACCACCTCCTAGAGCCCGTACTTTAGGAGAGTATTCCCGTCCTAGCCACCATGGCTATCGAAATACCATTGAGCTCACTCAAGGAGCCAATATCACACCCTTGCGATCCGACACCATCCGGTTGGTGCAAAGCGGATGCGCATTCCATGGACTTCGTTCTGAAGATCCTAATCAACATCTCAAGGACTTTCTTAAAATCGTTGATTCTATAGACCTTGATGTTGCCACTCGAGAGACGACCCGATTGCGTCTCTTCCAATTCTCTTTGCGGGACCAAGCTAGTCAGTGGCTAGAACGTCAACCCGCAGGATCCATTACCTCTTGGGATGATCTCACCACTCGTTTCCTTGCTCAGTTTTTCCCACCGGGAAGAACTACCAAGCTAAGGAATGATATCTTGATGTTCCAACAACGTCAAGGCGAAACTCTCTACGAGGCATGGACTCGATTCAAGGACTTACTCCGAAAGGTCCCTCACCATGGCATGGATCCTTGGCTACAAATCCAAATCTTCTATGATGGTGTCGATCATCAAACTAGAAGAGCCATAGATTACGCCGCCAATGGGAGATTGAGCAGGCTCAGTGTCGATAAGTGCTGGGAAGTCATTGAGGACTTAGCACAGTACGAAGAAGAAGAATGGGATGACTCAACATTCTCGGAAGGAGGGATTTTAAATTGCATGAATGCAACCCAAGAACAGCTGTTCGCAAACATAAAAAGGCAGGTTGAGAGCTTAATGAAAGCTGAGATACCTACGGCTGATAAAAATCCCGATGAGTGCGTGAACACAATTGGTAAACATACGTTTCGCCAATTCTCACGACAAGATGAGTTTGAAGGGATAATGTTAACTTTCGTGAACAACCAAGAGAGACGTATCAAGGAATTAGAAACTCACTTGAAAAACACCCAAGATATGTTCATGGAGCTAGCAGAAAAATTCATCTCGAGAATAAAAGAGAAAATTAGGGAAGAAGCCTCACACAAAAAGATCGAGAAGATCTTTGAACTCCCGGTCCCTAATGAACCATACAACGAATGGGATGATGAAACCCTCCTCCCCGAGCCTTCACTGTCAAAACCCTCTTATTTATTTAGATCCTCTCGCGAGAAAAACTCTCATGATCGCAGCATTTTCGTGGGGAGCATGGTTGTCACGCTCCCTAACTTTTATGAAGCTAGGAAACGGTCTTTTGGCTTTAAGCCAGGTGTGAGAAGAACTCAATTAAAGCGCACCATCATTTTGAAAACCCCCTGGGAAAGTTCCTCTCACTCCCTGAATACTCGCCTTGATGGAAATTGGGACCCGAATAAGACGTCAACCGACCCTTTTCAACATTTTACTACACCCCGTGACAGTAACAAAACATTTGACCCAGGAGGAACTTGTTAACGAGACTAGCTATCAGGATTATTGACCCTGACTAGCTGCTCTCTTAAAGTACGAGGGGCTCATTTGTAAACTGGCACAAAGTAGCAAAATACGCTAATCTGACGGCGTCAGAATTTGCACTTGACGCCGTCACCCCGTCTGCACAGCAATAATAACTTTAATTCCATCACTTTCATCACAAACCCCACAAACCATATCCTCTCCAACCCCACCTCCGATTTTCCCAGGACAAATTCGCCAATTCCCGCTTCCAATCTTCACGTGGTAAGTCATTTTTACTCATTCTTTTCGCTTCAATTACTCATAGGATTTGTAAATTTCGAAAATCCCCAACTTGTGAAACCCTAGGATTGATTCATGCTTAGAACTCATAATGTGTTTTAATTAGTGTTATTTAACAAAGACTAAAGCATTTGATGATTGGCAATCAATTGGGTCTATTCACTAATAGGGAGGCCACGAATTTGAACCATAACCTGTGATCCAATCACCCATTTTTCTGCAAAAAGTGGTGTGTGGTTATTGAGCCTGAAGTTTGAATATTGATTTTTCCCTCGTAATTATGGATTTGAACACTGATCAAATCTGACGGCGTCACCTATAAAAGCGTGACGGCGTCAGACCTGTCTGATGCGCCACCAAGTCTTTTAATTCACATATTAACACTTGTATTCCTCCTGCTTTGTTCCAGATAATGAGTAAGCGTCAAAGACCCAGCCGAGGAAGTTCTTCCCGATCTCAACAAGAAAACTTTGGGGATACGGTCCTCAGTTGGGGTATCTTTGACAACGATGCTGCTACAAGCAAATACGCACAATTGCTACTACACAAGGTCGAGAATGGAGCAGTGGTTGACTGGGGCTTTCTGAGGAGAGTAGGTCTTGAGCAGACTTTTCTCCAAAGTTTTCAGACAGATGGGTTTACCGGCCCCCAGTGGGAAAGACTGTTTAAGATTCAGGAGCCGGTATATGAGGAGTTGGTACGGGAGTTCTTTGCCACCTTTCATTTTGACATGGCTGAAGCGAGGACCGATGTGGGCGGTACCACGATCTATTTCAGGCTGGGGGGTGAGCTAAGGACGTGTTCTGTTACTGAGTTTGGGTGGAGACTGGGGTTATATGATCAGCATGATACCATTCAGGCAGGGTTCATGCAGAGGTTGTTGCATGGGGAGTCGATGAAGAATGATTTTAGATGCTCTATTTTCTGGCAGACTATTGGGGATGGGGTGTATACCTCGACCACTGTAGCATCCCAAATCAGGGATCCTAGGGTTCGGTTGACTCATCGTTGCCTCACCTACAGCTTGACAGGGCGTCACAGCTCTCACCACCGTGTCACAGCTTCTGATCTCTTCTACCTGTACACCATCTACTCTAATGATGTTTACTGCAACATCCTGTTTTGGGTTGCTAGCTTTATGCATGGTGGAGTTGGGGAGCGGGAAGGTGACAGGATTTATGGTGGGATGTTCATCACCCGACTGGCTCAGTCTTATGGAGTCCTCAGGCCCGAGGTCATGAGGTATTTGAGTGGTGATAAATGCAGGACGGTGAAGGAGAGGTCCCTGAAGCAGATGGAGGTGATCATGGAGATGCATGACGGGTCCTTTATGTGGTATCACCCGGTTGGAGCTGAGGATGATGGTGATGAGGATGACGATGAGGAGGAGGAGCCCCAGCAGCAGCAGCATGATGGGTATGAGGCCGGTACAGCTGATTACTACCGGCATATGAGCAGGGGGGACTGGCAGGCTCACCAGGGGACCTGGATGGGCCAGGTTGATGCTTGGAGGACCAGGGCGGACGAGAGGTTCGACTGGATGTATGATCACACGGTTCGTCAGATGCAGCATCTATCCACACGTGATCAGATAGACCCGCATCTGCAGATTGACCCTTTCCCGGGTCGTGAGCAGGATTACCCTCCATACGGGTACTACGGGCATCTTCCTCCTGGCTATGACTATCGCCAAGGACCCCCTCCCCAGTGATGTTGTGATTTGATGTTTTGATGTTTGAACAATTTGATATTTGGTTGTATGTGTTGAAACAATATGGTCTGTAATAATTTAGGGAAGGCATCTGTTTGCCTTAAAACATTTGTTACATTGATTTTTCTTTTATCGCATGCTAGCCTCATTGGATTGTTACTTTATTTGCTTTGTGTGTTTATTTGTTTGTTTGTTTGTTTTTATTTGTTTCCGTATGTGTGTTTAATTTTTATTCTTATTGATTCATGTTCAAAACTAATTTGTGAAAATGCTTTATGTTGTTTTTAACTTCGTCTTAACTACATATAAAGGTATTTTGCAAAAGATAAGTGTAAGGGAAATCTAAATTGGTTTATTAGAACACATATGAACATGAATCGTAATAATAATAAATTAACATACATATCCGTATTTGTTTGAGTCAAATGCTTGTATCGAGTCATAATGATGTTTTGCAGGATTTCCAGGAAGTAAGGTAAAGGTTTTTCCAGAAATTTTCCGGAAACTTAAAATGAGAATTTTTGTCAGGTCATTTCTGACGGCGTCAGGGGTTATAACCTGACGGCGTCAGATTTAATTTCCAGAAATTTTTGAAAATTTTGTTTTCATAAAAAGTTTTTATTAAAATCTCCAACTTATAATCTCCAGGAATCTGCAAAGTTATCATTCCACAAGCATTATATCCTTATATATAGATTTTATCCCGCCGATGTTATGCAGGTTTTCGTGTTTGTTTTCTCAGGTTCAACAGGTTATTTTGGACAAGGAAATGTTTTGAATCAAGCTTATGGCGATGCATTAGTCATGGAGCTTCAACATTCTCTTTGGAGGAAGATTTAACCGTGTAATTTCATTATCCAACGAGCGAATCAGGGGAGTATTTGATTTCATTCCTTTACTTTATGCTTTTACATCTTGTTATTTGAACATTGGGGACAATGTTCATCTTAAGTGTAAGGGGAGGGTAAAAGTACGATTTTTGAGAATACAATTGCGCTTGATTTTTGTTTGTTTGATGGTAGATGTGTAATAAAACTGAGAGAAATACTTGTTAAGGTAATTTTAGTGCCAAATTTAAAATTTTTTACAACATATAGGAGTGAAACTTTGATCCTAATAAGCGTCTCACGGATAGGAGTTATATGACTAGCACAAAAACCGTACCACTAAAAAATTTTCCACCCCCAAATATGTGAGGTTCACCCCTAGAATTGGTAGGAAAAGCATTTATGCTATGATGTGTGTACCGGTAGCACTTAGATTCTAGAACTTGCGTTAGGACCATTCCAAGGCCACAAGTGAGACTACATTCGTGTAGTTAGATTTACTACATGATAAGAGGCATTAGGATTAACCCATTGTTTTACACCTGTGTTTTTGTTATAATTACTTTGGCTACATTGGTCAAGTAATTCTCCCACACCCTTTGCGTTGTACTCATTTTTAGTACACGATACCCCTAGTACACCCCTCAGAGCCTATCTTTTCGTTTCGACCTTTAAGCATTTTACTTGAAGGAAGAATTTGTTTACACCCCACTTAAATGTACACCCAAATCGCCTTAGCCTACCTTGTATGCACTCATTTTTAGTGCATTATTGTTACAACATTTGTTTAAACCCAAGTTAATTATCTAGTTGATTACATGGTTGCTAAGTCGAGTCATATCCTTGTACATATTGTTTTGGGACGATTGGGACTCATGGGTAAAGTACTAGTGTAATGGAGTAATGGGGAAGAACATCATTTATTACCCCCATATGTGCTAAATGTTTTAAAAGTACTCCAAGTTTTTCAATTATCTTAATTCGAGTCATTAGAATAGTTATTTGTAAAGTTATGTAAAAGTTCAAGTGTAAGGGGATGCAATGCCCCTATGATGTATCATTTTGGATGGTAGGGTAAAAGTGTATGCAAAAAAAAAAAAAAAAAAAAAAAAAAGAAAAAAAGAAAAAACATACGGACTACCATCCCGTTTCATTTTATGTTTATTTTATGTTTATGTTTTGTTATTTTCGTTTCTAGCTTAAGATCGAGTCTAGTCTTGGCTTAGCAACGTTGTATAGTACATGTGATTGATCAAGATCTTTAACTCGCCACCAGTAAAATATCCTTTATCCAACAAAACCGTGTTTTCCTTTTCCCTACACCTAACGTTATAACCCATTTAAAAGCCCTCTTTGATAGTTTATCTTAGGTGCTTACGCCTAGTGGAGGAGGTTTTCGATCCTTTCCCAAGCCTATGGTAATCTATTTGCTATGACAGGTAGTGAGAGATATTTTCCGTTTTCATTTATGAGATTTATTTTGATGACACTTGAGAGATGTGAGTATCTAAACACTACTTGTGAGGTGCTAGTATGTAATCTCCGTGCTTATTATGATTGAAGTGGAACGATTATTTGTTGTAATTACTTTTATGTTTGCATTAAATGACCCCTAACTTGTATTTTGATTAGAATAAAAGCGCATTTGCTTGAGGACAAGCAAATCTCAAGTGTAAGGGTATTTGATGAGGCGAAAAGTGTACCGCTTTTAAGGGGTCATTTAAGCCCGAAATCGTATTTATTTGATCAAATATTGCCCTAAATCGTTCCTTTTGTCATTTTAGGTACTTTTGAGGAGAAATCTGGAAAAGGAGGCATTTTGGACGTTTTTGGAGCATAAAAGTGAAGAAAACGGCAAAGTCTCAAAATTGTGCTGAAAGTCACCTTTGACGGCGTCAACATTAACTCCAGACGGCGTCATGCCTTGGCAAGAAAAGTTGGATGTGAAATTTACTCATGACGGGCCAGTGAGTTTGCATGAGAATTCTGACGGCGTCACGCTTTAACTAAATCAAGGGCGTCACGGCTTAAATCATAAGGGGACGGCGTCACGTTATAGGTCCGACGGCGTCAAGCCTTGATAAGCCAGAATGGATTTTTGAAGAGCTAAAGAGGGACGGCGTCAAGATGGTCATCCGGGAACCCTAAAAGCGGCGAGGTGACGGCGTCACAATGCATAAGGTGACGCCGTCAGATGTCAAAGTCTATATATAGTTTTCTAATTTTTTGTCATTAAGGGAGAGCTTAGTGTGTGGAATTTTGGGATAAAACCCTAAGACGATTTTAGCTACTTTTTCAGGGCTTCTTGCCTTGAGATCTTCCATGTTTCATTGAAAGATAAGTTATCAATTAATCATTCAATATGTCTATGTGTTGTTTGATTCTATCTTATGCTTGTCTTTTGTTTAACATGTTAGGCTAATTTTATCTTGTGTTTGCTTAGATCTAATGAAACCTAGCTATTGATTATTGGTTGTTAGTGTGTTGTTAGTTGTATTGGATGATTGTTTATCTATGTTAGGCTTAAGAAAACTGGCTAACTTCCTATTCGGTAACTTGCTTGAACGTCTTAAGAAACATGAACCAAACGCGTACTAAAGGTTTTTATGGTTGTATTTAATGCACAAGCGAATTCTAGTGATCCCATGTTAGGAGCTTCCTAGCCGGCTCGACATAGGAGTGAAGTAGGAGCTTGTAGAGTTTGGGGAAGTAAGTACGCCACCCCACGAATGGTATTAAGGAATACACCCGTCATCCACGCGACTAATACACACTAATTAACCGGTAAAAGATAGTTAGGGAGTAAGGAAATCTAAGTAAACACATTTCTCTACACATAAGTTTCTCACCACTTTTCATTTTTGTTATTTTATTTTATTTGCATTTGTAGTAATTTGGGTTAGTTGACTAGCAACTAATTCCGCCCACTCCTTCAAAACCCGAGATTTTACTTGCTTTCATAAAATTATAAAAACATAAAAAGAATCTTCCTCAACCCTTAGACCTAATTAGAGTAGCCTTTCACACCTAACGAACACTATTCCCTGTGGAGAACGATCAATCCCCCGTACTTACCACTACACTATACTACATCGGTCAGGTACACTGCCTGGTGGGGTTGTAAGCCTCTTGAGATCCCTCGAGAGGTAAAACCTGTTGTAAGGTTGCAAAACCCACGCAATCAAGTTTTTGGCGCCGTTGCCGGGGAATAGTTATTGTTTAGGTTGAATTTTTATTTCTATTAGGTCTACTCACTAGATTCCTTTCTAGTGAGATTTTTATTTTATTTTTCTAGGTTTTCTTTAGTCTATCTATTTTCTTCGTGTCTTTGTTCGTAACCATTACCGTCCGACATCATGGAAGATGGTAATATCCTTAACCCACACAACCCACCACCACAACAACCACCACCACCTCCTAGAGCCCGTACTTTAGGAGAGTATTCCCGTCCTAGCCACCATGGCTATCGAAATACCATTGAGCTCACTCAAGGAGCCAATATCACACCCTTGCGATCCGACACCATCCGGTTGGTGCAAAGCGGATGCGCATTCCATGGACTTCGTTCTGAAGATCCTAATCAACATCTCAAGGACTTTCTTAAAATCGTTGATTCTATAGACCTTGATGTTGCCACTCGAGAGACGACCCGATTGCGTCTCTTCCAATTCTCTTTGCGGGACCAAGCTAGTCAGTGGCTAGAACGTCAACCCGCAGGATCCATTACCTCTTGGGATGATCTCACCACTCGTTTCCTTGCTCAGTTTTTCCCACCGGGAAGAACTACCAAGCTAAGGAATGATATCTTGATGTTCCAACAACGTCAAGGCGAAACTCTCTACGAGGCATGGACTCGATTCAAGGACTTACTCCGAAAGGTCCCTCACCATGGCATGGATCCTTGGCTACAAATCCAAATCTTCTATGATGGTGTCGATCATCAAACTAGAAGAGCCATAGATTACGCCGCCAATGGGAGATTGAGCAGGCTCAGTGTCGATAAGTGCTGGGAAGTCATTGAGGACTTAGCACAGTACGAAGAAGAAGAATGGGATGACTCAACATTCTCGGAAGGAGGGATTTTAAATTGCATGAATGCAACCCAAGAACAGCTGTTCGCAAACATAAAAAGGCAGGTTGAGAGCTTAATGAAAGCTGAGATACCTACGGCTGATAAAAATCCCGATGAGTGCGTGAACACAATTGGTAAACATACGTTTCGCCAATTCTCACGACAAGATGAGTTTGAAGGGATAATGTTAACTTTCGTGAACAACCAAGAGAGACGTATCAAGGAATTAGAAACTCACTTGAAAAACACCCAAGATATGTTCATGGAGCTAGCAGAAAAATTCATCTCGAGAATAAAAGAGAAAATTAGGGAAGAAGCCTCACACAAAAAGATCGAGAAGATCTTTGAACTCCCGGTCCCTAATGAACCATACAACGAATGGGATGATGAAACCCTCCTCCCCGAGCCTTCACTGTCAAAACCCTCTTATTTATTTAGATCCTCTCGCGAGAAAAACTCTCATGATCGCAGCATTTTCGTGGGGAGCATGGTTGTCACGCTCCCTAACTTTTATGAAGCTAGGAAACGGTCTTTTGGCTTTAAGCCAGGTGTGAGAAGAACTCAATTAAAGCGCACCATCATTTTGAAAACCCCCTGGGAAAGTTCCTCTCACTCCCTGAATACTCGCCTTGATGGAAATTGGGACCCGAATAAGACGTCAACCGACCCTTTTCAACATTTTACTACACCCCGTGACAGTAACAAAACATTTGACCCAGGAGGAACTTGTTAACGAGACTAGCTATTAGGATTATTGACCCTGACTAGCTGCTCTCTTAAAGTACGAGGGGCTCATTTGTAAACTGGCACAAAGTAGCAAAATACGCTAATCTGACGGCGTCAGAATTTGCACTTGACGCCGTCACCCCGTCTGCACAGCAATAATAACTTTAATTCCATCACTTTCATCACAAACCCCACAAACCATATCCTCTCCAACCCCACCTCCGATTTTCCCAGGACAAATTCGCCAATTCCCGCTTCCAATCTTCACGTGGTAAGTCATTTTTACTCATTCTTTTCGCTTCAATTACTCATAGGATTTGTAAATTTCGAAAATCCCCAACTTGTGAAACCCTAGGATTGATTCATGCTTAGAACTCATAATGTGTTTTAATTAGTGTTATTTAACAAAGACTAAAGCATTTGATGATTGGCAATCAATTGGGTCTATTCACTAATAGGGAGGCCACGAATTTGAACCATAACCTGTGATCCAATCACCCATTTTTCTGCAAAAAGTGGTGTGTGGTTATTGAGCCTGAAGTTTGAATATTGATTTTTCCCTCGTAATTATGGATTTGAACACTGATCAAATCTGACGGCGTCACCTATAAAAGCGTGACGGCGTCAGACCTGTCTGATGCGCCACCAAGTCTTTTAATTCACATATTAACACTTGTATTCCTCCTGCTTTGTTCCAGATAATGAGTAAGCGTCAAAGACCCAGCCGAGGAAGTTCTTCCCGATCTCAACAAGAAAACTTTGGGGATACGGTCCTCAGTTGGGGTATCTTTGACAACGATGCTGCTACAAGCAAATACGCACAATTGCTACTACACAAGGTCGAGAATGGAGCAGTGGTTGACTGGGGCTTTCTGAGGAGAGTAGGTCTTGAGCAGACTTTTCTCCAAAGTTTTCAGACAGATGGGTTTACCGGCCCCCAGTGGGAAAGACTGTTTAAGATTCAGGAGCCGGTATATGAGGAGTTGGTACGGGAGTTCTTTGCCACCTTTCATTTTGACATGGCTGAAGCGAGGACCGATGTGGGCGGTACCACGATCTATTTCAGGCTGGGGGGTGAGCTAAGGACGTGTTCTGTTACTGAGTTTGGGTGGAGACTGGGGTTATATGATCAGCATGATACCATTCAGGCAGGGTTCATGCAGAGGTTGTTGCATGGGGAGTCGATGAAGAATGATTTTAGATGCTCTATTTTCTGGCAGACTATTGGGGATGGGGTGTATACCTCGACCACTGTAGCATCCCAAATCAGGGATCCTAGGGTTCGGTTGACTCATCGTTGCCTCACCTACAGCTTGACAGGGCGTCACAGCTCTCACCACCGTGTCACAGCTTCTGATCTCTTCTACCTGTACACCATCTACTCTAATGATGTTTACTGCAACATCCTGTTTTGGGTTGCTAGCTTTATGCATGGTGGAGTTGGGGAGCGGGAAGGTGACAGGATTTATGGTGGGATGTTCATCACCCGACTGGCTCAGTCTTATGGAGTCCTCAGGCCCGAGGTCATGAGGTATTTGAGTGGTGATAAATGCAGGACGGTGAAGGAGAGGTCCCTGAAGCAGATGGAGGTGATCATGGAGATGCATGACGGGTCCTTTATGTGGTATCACCCGGTTGGAGCTGAGGATGATGGTGATGAGGATGACGATGAGGAGGAGGAGCCCCAGCAGCAGCAGCATGATGGGTATGAGGCCGGTACAGCTGATTACTACCGGCATATGAGCAGGGGGGACTGGCAGGCTCACCAGGGGACCTGGATGGGCCAGGTTGATGCTTGGAGGACCAGGGCGGACGAGAGGTTCGACTGGATGTATGATCACACGGTTCGTCAGATGCAGCATCTATCCACACGTGATCAGATAGACCCGCATCTGCAGATTGACCCTTTCCCGGGTCGTGAGCAGGATTACCCTCCATACGGGTACTACGGGCATCTTCCTCCTGGCTATGACTATCGCCAAGGACCCCCTCCCCAGTGATGTTGTGATTTGATGTTTTGATGTTTGAACAATTTGATATTTGGTTGTATGTGTTGAAACAATATGGTCTGTAATAATTTAGGGAAGGCATCTGTTTGCCTTAAAACATTTGTTACATTGATTTTTCTTTTATCGCATGCTAGCCTCATTGGATTGTTACTTTATTTGCTTTGTGTGTTTATTTGTTTGTTTGTTTGTTTTTATTTGTTTCCGTATGTGTGTTTAATTTTTATTCTTATTGATTCATGTTCAAAACTAATTTGTGAAAATGCTTTATGTTGTTTTTAACTTCGTCTTAACTACATATAAAGGTATTTTGCAAAAGATAAGTGTAAGGGAAATCTAAATTGGTTTATTAGAACACATATGAACATGAATCGTAATAATAATAAATTAACATACATATCCGTATTTGTTTGAGTCAAATGCTTGTATCGAGTCATAATGATGTTTTGCAGGATTTCCAGGAAGTAAGGTAAAGGTTTTTCCAGAAATTTTCCGGAAACTTAAAATGAGAATTTTTGTCAGGTCATTTCTGACGGCGTCAGGGGTTATAACCTGACGGCGTCAGATTTAATTTCCAGAAATTTTTGAAAATTTTGTTTTCATAAAAAGTTTTTATTAAAATCTCCAACTTATAATCTCCAGGAATCTGCAAAGTTATCATTCCACAAGCATTATATCCTTATATATAGATTTTATCCCGCCGATGTTATGCAGGTTTTCGTGTTTGTTTTCTCAGGTTCAACAGGTTATTTTGGACAAGGAAATGTTTTGAATCAAGCTTATGGCGATGCATTAGTCATGGAGCTTCAACATTCTCTTTGGAGGAAGATTTAACCGTGTAATTTCATTATCCAACGAGCGAATCAGGGGAGTATTTGATTTCATTCCTTTACTTTATGCTTTTACATCTTGTTATTTGAACATTGGGGACAATGTTCATCTTAAGTGTAAGGGGAGGGTAAAAGTACGATTTTTGAGAATACAATTGCGCTTGATTTTTGTTTGTTTGATGGTAGATGTGTAATAAAACTGAGAGAAATACTTGTTAAGGTAATTTTAGTGCCAAATTTAAAATTTTTTACAACATATAGGAGTGAAACTTTGATCCTAATAAGCGTCTCACGGATAGGAGTTATATGACTAGCACAAAAACCGTACCACTAAAAAATTTTCCACCCCCAAATATGTGAGGTTCACCCCTAGAATTGGTAGGAAAAGCATTTATGCTATGATGTGTGTACCGGTAGCACTTAGATTCTAGAACTTGCGTTAGGACCATTCCAAGGCCACAAGTGAGACTACATTCGTGTAGTTAGATTTACTACATGATAAGAGGCATTAGGATTAACCCATTGTTTTACACCTGTGTTTTTGTTATAATTACTTTGGCTACATTGGTCAAGTAATTCTCCCACACCCTTTGCGTTGTACTCATTTTTAGTACACGATACCCCTAGTACACCCCTCAGAGCCTATCTTTTCGTTTCGACCTTTAAGCATTTTACTTGAAGGAAGAATTTGTTTACACCCCACTTAAATGTACACCCAAATCGCCTTAGCCTACCTTGTATGCACTCATTTTTAGTGCATTATTGTTACAACATTTGTTTAAACCCAAGTTAATTATCTAGTTGATTACATGGTTGCTAAGTCGAGTCATATCCTTGTACATATTGTTTTGGGACGATTGGGACTCATGGGTAAAGTACTAGTGTAATGGAGTAATGGGGAAGAACATCATTTATTACCCCCATATGTGCTAAATGTTTTAAAAGTACTCCAAGTTTTTCAATTATCTTAATTCGAGTCATTAGAATAGTTATTTGTAAAGTTATGTAAAAGTTCAAGTGTAAGGGGATGCAATGCCCCTATGATGTATTATTTTGGATGGTAGGGTAAAAGTGTATGCAAAAAAAAAAAAAAAAAAAAAAAAAAGAAAAAAAAAAAAAACATACGGACTACCATCCCGTTTCATTTTATGTTTATTTTATGTTTATGTTTTGTTATTTTCGTTTCTAGCTTAAGATCGAGTCTAGTCTTGGCTTAGCAACGTTGTATAGTACATGTGATTGATCAAGATCTTTAACTCGCCACCAGTAAAATATCCTTTATCCAACAAAACCGTGTTTTCCTTTTCCCTACACCTAACGTTATAACCCATTTAAAAGCCCTCTTTGATAGTTTATCTTAGGTGCTTACGCCTAGTGGAGGAGGTTTTCGATCCTTTCCCAAGCCTATGGTAATCTATTTGCTATGACAGGTAGTGAGAGATATTTTCCGTTTTCATTTATGAGATTTATTTTGATGACACTTGAGAGATGTGAGTATCTAAACACTACTTGTGAGGTGCTAGTATGTAATCTCCGTGCTTATTATGATTGAAGTGGAACGATTATTTGTTGTAATTACTTTTATGTTTGCATTAAATGACCCCTAACTTGTATTTTGATTAGAATAAAAGCGCATTTGCTTGAGGACAAGCAAATCTCAAGTGTAAGGGTATTTGATGAGGCGAAAAGTGTACCGCTTTTAAGGGGTCATTTAAGCCCGAAATCGTATTTATTTGATCAAATATTGCCCTAAATCGTTCCTTTTGTCATTTTAGGTACTTTTGAGGAGAAATCTGGAAAAGGAGGCATTTTGGACGTTTTTGGAGCATAAAAGTGAAGAAAACGGCAAAGTCTCAAAATTGTGCTGAAAGTCACCTTTGACGGCGTCAACATTAACTCCAGACGGCGTCATGCCTTGGCAAGAAAAGTTGGATGTGAAATTTACTCATGACGGGCCAGTGAGTTTGCATGAGAATTCTGACGGCGTCACGCTTTAACTAAATCAAGGGCGTCACGGCTTAAATCATAAGGGGACGGCGTCACGTTATAGGTCCGACGGCGTCAAGCCTTGATAAGCCAGAATGGATTTTTGAAGAGCTAAAGAGGGACGGCGTCAAGATGGTCATCCGGGAACCCTAAAAGCGGCGAGGTGACGGCGTCACAATGCATAAGGTGACGCCGTCAGATGTCAAAGTCTATATATAGTTTTCTAATTTTTTGTCATTAAGGGAGAGCTTAGTGTGTGGAATTTTGGGATAAAACCCTAAGACGATTTTAGCTACTTTTTCAGGGCTTCTTGCCTTGAGATCTTCCATGTTTCATTGAAAGATAAGTTATCAATTAATCATTCAATATGTCTATGTGTTGTTTGATTCTATCTTATGCTTGTCTTTTGTTTAACATGTTAGGCTAATTTTATCTTGTGTTTGCTTAGATCTAATGAAACCTAGCTATTGATTATTGGTTGTTAGTGTGTTGTTAGTTGTATTGGATGATTGTTTATCTATGTTAGGCTTAAGAAAACTGGCTAACTTCCTATTCGGTAACTTGCTTGAACGTCTTAAGAAACATGAACCAAACGCGTACTAAAGGTTTTTATGGTTGTATTTAATGCACAAGCGAATTCTAGTGATCCCATGTTAGGAGCTTCCTAGCCGGCTCGACATAGGAGTGAAGTAGGAGCTTGTAGAGTTTGGGGAAGTAAGTACGCCACCCCACGAATGGTATTAAGGAATACACCCGTCATCCACGCGACTAATACACACTAATTAACCGGTAAAAGATAGTTAGGGAGTAAGGAAATCTAAGTAAACACATTTCTCTACACATAAGTTTCTCACCACTTTTCATTTTTGTTATTTTATTTTATTTGCATTTGTAGTAATTTGGGTTAGTTGACTAGCAACTAATTCCGCCCACTCCTTCAAAACCCGAGATTTTACTTGCTTTCATAAAATTATAAAAACATAAAAAGAATCTTCCTCAACCCTTAGACCTAATTAGAGTAGCCTTTCACACCTAACGAACACTATTCCCTGTGGAGAACGATCAATCCCCCGTACTTACCACTACACTATACTACATCGGTCAGGTACACTGCCTGGTGGGGTTGTAAGCCTCTTGAGATCCCTCGAGAGGTAAAACCTGTTGTAAGGTTGCAAAACCCACGCAATCAACTAACTTCGGGTTGGGTAGTCAAACGGGTTAGCTCTACAGCAGTACTATACATTGCTGTATCCGATCGGGCATTCCATGATACCAAGCTTCATGAGGCTCTCACAAGCCACATTCGTTGCCTTGTCCACACCCATAGCTGAAACTAGTAAAGGCCCGTATTTCCATCATTTTGCACAAAGCAAGAGTACAAGAGTAGCAATATAAAACATTAATGCATACCAGAACAGGTCCCTGATAAATTTTTAAAAAAACCAAAACATAGTCTACATCATGACTCATGAACATCTTCAACATGCAAAACCAACTAAAACTGTCGAAATGTAAGGGAAACCCCACAGTTGTTCCTAAAGTTATTATTAATGTAGAGGCTATATATTAACTTTCGCATATCAATGTACTTGGTTTCTGTTGCAAATATACCATTTTTTTGTAATGAAAACACACACAAAAAAATATTACATGTGACAAGAATGAGCGCTCTAGGATAGACGACTAAACATGATTCCTAGTTTTGCATTTAGAATCACACAGTGTATCCAAATCGCTCGTTCTTACACACAGTATAGTGTTCTTTTTTGCATGTTAACGGGAAAAATAAGTTGCAACAAAAACCATGTATATTAGGATGAAAAAGTTAATCAGTCTGTCAGTTTTTCCTACAATTGATTAAAAACCTGGTGGTTGGTAGAAAAGGTTGTTACCCATTTGATACCCAAAGTCAAGCTGTGTGGCCAAATGATAACGATTCGTGCTCAGGGTTAGCCCTTGACATTTCCATCTGCGACCACATATGTGTTGGCATAGGCATCAGTACTTGTGGCTGCTGTGTGCCAAATGATAACGATTCTTGCTCAGGGTTAGCCCTTGACATTTCCATCTGCGACCACATATGTGTTGGCATCAGTACTTGTGGCTGCTGTGGGTCTGGTTGCAGAAACTGGTTTGGCTGGCTAGGTGTCTCCTTATTTTGGAACCAAACATTTGATTGTTGATCTGTCATTTGCATGTTTAAAGCCAGTGCATGCTGCATGTCTTGATCCTGCCAGAAATCATCCATTGCCACTGAATTCTTGGTTTCGGGTAGTGGCAGACACCAGTTTTGCAGTGGCTGCACTTGTGGAGGAACATGCACCGATGGCGGTGGAGCCCACGGGAAAGAGCTCGTCGTACCATCAAACCCTGCCAAGGAGCTAGAAAACTTCCTGGAGGACGGCACATATGTTGAAGGATAAACACGAGAATTAACTTTTCCATTTCTTGAGGGCACTCCACTTACGTTCCAGAAACCTTTGTTTTGGTCACTAACATCTTCAGTTCCAGGAATCTTGTTACTATTTTGATTCAAATTCTCATTATAACTTGGAAAAAAAGAACCAACTTGGTTTATGGTCCTCTGATTACCTACTTGGCCAAAACTAAGATTCTTTTGAACACCATCCTGATTATCCACTAAACCATTACCAATTTTAATACCACCTGTTTTTTGCTTACCAAATAAGAACTCCAAGTTATTACCAACATTCCTGTTGTTGCGGTTATTTGCTCCATCATTAACCATGACATTTTTCCCTTTGTAATTTGCTATAGCATCGTCTGTATGAGAATTTCCAAAATCGATCAGTGGTTGACTAACTTGATTTGTTCTGGTGTTCCCAACTGAACCAAAGATCGGATTCACATCCAGGAAATATGGAGTTGGCTGAACCTCTGACGACTGCACCAAGTGCCCAAGCTGGTATCGAGCTTGGTAATTTAGTCCTTGTCCTTGAAGCTTTCGAAGAGCTACTTTTCGTGCAGTTGGACCCAAATCCTTGCTAAACTTTATGAGGCTTTCCTTGTAACTAATACGTCTGTCTCCCTAGCACATTGTAGCAATTATGGTCAGATTACTTAATGCAAAAAATATTCAAACCTTTTACCCAACTTTAATAATGTAAAAAAGAGGCCACCAGATTGGTGTCACTTAATCAGTTAATCATCCATGGCTTAATAGTATGGTACTCGTTTTTTTCTGACTAGCATGATACTAATTATCTAAACAATATTTTAAGCTATATATACATATTTCCATCATCAACCCAAAGCTCACTCAAAAGTATTAAAATTGAGACTTAACACATTAACATCAAAGGCTATCAGTTTTACTAGTCCAGTGGTTACAGCATCTTTGCTTGGTCTTTGACTCTTTGTTGGCAAAGGAGACGAGAGTTCGAGTGTGGCTTATAGGCATAGCATATCTTTTTTATGAACTTTTTCCGCATTTATAATTAATGCTAGCACCAGGGACCCACATGAGAGCTGGGTGTGGCACAGGCTACACCCGATTGTAGGTCACGATGTGTAAATTTTTTATAAAATATGTCTTTTCTAGCATATGCAACACCCAGTTTTACCTAATAATTAAAATTTTAATATGACAACTTTAATATTCATAATCATAAAAAAGAAATTGTGCAACACCCTCTCAAATATCCTAAGTCCGAGCACCTTACCCACGCGATGAAGGGGTAAACAACAAGAACACATTTAGAACGTCAGGAAACAGTTCAGTCCATATCTCGTGTGGGCGTTAATGCTTCACTACATGTTTATAGAACGTAATAATCAAGTAGTGTATTTGATATTTGCTTAGCATAATGGTCGTGTGGCTTTAGTTCTATAATTTACAAAAAGTATGTCTAAAACACCCACATAACAATTACATAAAAAAGTATCCACACATTGATATGTCAGAAATTAATTGTTCTATTTTGCTATAATTTCTCTGATTTCTCTCTTATTAAACCAACCACTCAATGATACTTTTTTTTTTTTTTTTTTTTTTTTTTTTTTTTTTTTTTTTTTTTTTTTTTTTTTTTTTTTGTAATTCTTATGGATCTACCATTTCTCTTATTTTTTATGTTGCATGTTTGACAAGAAAAAAGTTCACCACCTCAAATTCTCTAACCATTCAATGAACAAATTATATAGTCAATCATTTTTTCATCAAACTAAAAATACTCACTTTAATCATTTAAAAAAAAATTAAATATATCACAGACCGTTAATTGTTATGCGAAAAGAATCATACTATGGCAACGAAAATTAAATCATCTTTCTATGGGGCACTTACATATACTTTCAACGAACTTTTTTTTCAACATTTTTTGGTGAGTGTTCAAATTTATGCCCGAAAAAACTTATATGTGATTTTATTTTAATATCATATGTGATTTTTCTAGGCGCGACTTTTGACAATAAAAAACTCTAAAAAAAAGTTCGTCAAAAGTATATCGAGATATCTGTCTAATGAAAGATAAAACAAATCTCTTCGCGATTGTGTACTTTTTGTCGCTTAACGATTTACCGTTTGCAAAATATTTTTATATTCAAAAAAGATGGAAAGTGGTTTTCTTATTTTGATAAAAAAATGGATGACTATAATTTGTTTATTAGATCTTTAAATTTTTTTAATTTGTGATATATATTAATCTCAAACTCTGTGTGACAATGATACCACAAACTTCATTTTTAGGAAGCATCAATTATTAATATAAATAAAAGCATGTGTGCTAATTTGTTAAGTGATACAATTTACACAAATAAAATGAAACTATATATAAATAACGTTATTTTAACTTGATTTAATTGTTTGGGCTTCGCCAGGTGATGAGGACATAGATCGTGTGGAAGAGCTTGCAGAAGATTAGCGATGCAACTTGAGCATACGAACTATTACAAGACCAAGAAAAGGGTGTTCTTTACCCCTCAAAACCCATAGGCGAGATAGTTGACAGAGGTGGAATAGACATATGCAAGAGAGTTGCTTTGCCCCCAAAAACCCTTGGGTGCCACAATGGGAAGGTTTCAGCATTTTGACTAACCATTGCTTTGCTCCTCAACACCCATGGGCGTCACAATGGACCACTTTCGATATATATTTTTGTGTTATGAATATATTTATTATATTGATTGTACTCATTAATCATTACATTAATCTCCTCTATTAATACCATTGATTAGTCTTGTAACATCCACTATGCTACTTAATACCATTGATGTTAAGGTCCCTATAAATAGAGGCACCTAATGTAATGTGAAGACACACCAATCATAAATTCTATCTTTCGTTCTCATACTCTCTTATGTTCCTTTGGTTATTGTTCTTATTGTGCTACTAGGCTCGTTGTTATACAACACGTTATCAGCACGCTCAAAAGTTTTTTATCTTTTTCTCGATTATCACTGGTATGTCTTCGCTCCGAATCATGTTTTTTATGTGCATCAGTTAAATGTCATTTATCCTTTGCATGATTGTTTTGATAGACCATAAATTAATATATATCTCTATTTCTGATTGAAATATTCATGATGTTGATAATGATAAACCAAATAAATTATTACTGTATAACTGAATTTAACTCATAAAAAGGATAAGTTATCTATTTTTAATTATTATTATTTTCTACCCATTATTGCTATATAGAGAAGTAGATCAGACATTCTGACGTATACATGTGTTGATCATTCTGACGTATACATGTGTTGATCATACGGCCTTTTGTATTATCATTCATGTATGCGTTATAAATATTAATTTATCATCGTATCATATGATGTAGTAGTTTAATGTTTCGAATTATTTGTTTTGGATCTAATACTGTTTTCATCATGTAATTTTTAATTCCTTTTGTTATGATTAATACATGTTAAAATACATATGTTTTATGCCTACATATGAAAATCATCATTATAAATTTTTATTTTGAGCATTCGACATTTATTTTTATGTTGGCATGTTTTGTTGAGATCCCACATGTATTATAATATCTTATCATAACACCACATGTTGTTTAATGTTTTATTATATCTTTGATAATGCTTGATGCTTCTACTGGTATCCATATGCTATATGAATTTGATAATGATTGATTGCGTTTATGTTTTAAATTGTTTGCGACTTAACTGTTTACGCTATGAGACTACTATTTTGATTATGTGACTTTACTTTTGTTCTACGTACAATCAATTATGTCTCCTATTTGAACTTTATTATTGTTTGAAAGAAAAAGTATATTTGTATTTGTATGTTGTTATTAGATCTCTGTAACATTCGTTATGTATACATGACTAGTTATTAATCTATAATATAAAAATTAGAAACGTGCATCAATGAAATTGATCTAGACTGCTGGTGATAAGTAAATCTAGAATTCATACCGCATATCACACAAATTGAAATAGTTAATATCTATGTAAATATAATTTAGGAGCGTAATATTACCAGTGAGTTGATCTGTTGGAAATTTGTATCTTGTTGGATTAAAGTTGCTTATTATTTTATCATAACTGATGTAAATTGAAACAGTTGCATGCACATTTGATTAGCGATCATTATGGTAAAAGCTATATATGATGACTCTTATTGTTATTTAGGTCACGTACATTATTGGTATCTAATATATATTGTCTTTAAGGTTTGCAAACTCATTGTTACTGGGGCATTTAGATATACAATATTTGTGTTTACTTGATGTTTATCCCTTATTAGCCTTAGTTTTGCTTTAAAATTATATATCTCGTTTGTGACATTATTTTTTTTTATATTCTAATTTGTGGCTAGAACATGCCCCTGTTTGCTATCTTAGAAGTTGAACTATAAGTTTTTTACGCTCTTAGATATAATAACATTATTGAACATAAGACAATTACAGTTATGATATATAACCATACGTTATTATTCGTATAAATGTATTTCTTGAATAGTTGTTAATCGTCAAAACATATATATAAATTATCAGTGTTAATGGATATTTATAGCTTTACAAGTAATGAGGCCCCTAAGATTGTCTATATGCTTAAATCTGCATTTTATGAGTCAAATAACATTTCGAATTTCGACTATGTGCGTAGCAAGTGAAGATATGCATCTTATAAACACATATAGGTGTGGAATTAATTATGTTCTAGTATTAAGGTGCATTAGATATCTTGAGATTGTTATTTAACCTAAACCTTAGTTATTACAATATTAATTCTTAGCACGAATAACTCTCAGTGTTTGCTCTAGTGCATTGATTTTCCATAATATCATGAAAGAAACTATAGAAAATTGAAGATGATTTCTAAAAGGCCGTTATAGATAGATCTTGATGCATACGCATGTGAGTTATATTTGGGTTGATTTCTATCAATATATAATGTACCTATAATGTAACCATCTATATGGATAGCACAATTCTTATATGTTGCGATATAGATCATGATTAATTTCCATAATTTAACGAAAGTAATCGTAAAATTTCACTATTTTACTATACCTGAGTTATTTTCTTATAATAAATTTGTAATTTTTTGAAGAACAAGGATCAACTAGCTACTTTGACTACTGATGATGGAGATGTGTGTCTAGTGGATAGTGCAACTACACACACAATTCTTAAGAAGAGAAAATATTTCTCTCAAATAAATATACAAAAATTGAATGTTAACACTATATCTGGTAGTGCAAAATTGATCGAAGGATCGGGAAAAGCAAATATATTATTACCGGGAGGAACACTGTTTAAAATTGATAATGCATTATTTTCCCCCGTGTCTCAAAGGAACTTGTTGAGTTTTAAAGATATCCGTAGAAATGGATACCATATTGAGACAACAAGTGAAGGCCAAATAGAGTACCTTCACGTTACAAATATGATTATGGGTAAAAAGCGTGTATTAGAGAAATTACCCGTATTTTCTTCCGGTTTGTACTACACTAAGATTAATGTAATTGAATCAAATGCAGTCATAAACGAGAAGTTTATAGACCGAAAGAATTTTATTGTTTGGCATGACCGGTTGGGCCATCCCGGGTCAACAATGATGCGAAAAATTACATAAAACTCATGTGGGCATCCTTTAAGGAACAATAAAAATTTTCAAACTAAGGGTATTACATGTGTTGCATGCTCACAAGGAAAGTTGATTTCACGTCCATCACCGGCTAAAGTTGGGAATGAGTGCCTTAATTTTCTTGAAAGGATACAAGGGGATATATGTGGGCCCATACATCCGCCTTGTGGACCATTTAGGTATTTTATGGTTTTGATTGATGCATCAACTAGATGGTCACATGTGTGCTTACTATCAAGTCACAATCTGGCGTTTGCGCGACTACTTGCCCAGTTAATAAGACTTAGAGCACATTTTCCGGATTATCCAATAAAGAAAATACGTTTGGACAATGCTGGTGAATTTACGTCTCAAACATTCAACGACTTTTGTATGTTGATTGGTATAAGTGTTGAACATCTAGTAGCTCATGTGCATACACAAAATGGGCTTGCTAAATCGTTTATCAAACGAATTTAGATGATTGCAAGGCCAATGATAATGAAAGCAAACCTACCAGTTTCTGCCTGGGCCATGCAATTTTACATGCAACAACACTAATTCGCATCAGGCCAACAAGTTATCATACTTCCTCCCCATTACAATTGGTTTTTGGTCAGGAACCAAATATATCCCATTTAAGGATTTTTGGTTGTGCGGTCTATGTTCCAATTGCTCCACCACAACGCACAAAGATGGGACCTCAAAGGAGGTTGGGAATATATGTTGGGTATGAATCGCCGTCTATAATTAAGTATTTAGAACCATCAACGGGGGACGTATTTACGGCTCGATTTGCTGACTGTCATTTTGACGAGTCAGTATTCCCAACATTGGGGGGAGAGAAAAAACAGCTGGAAAGTGAAATAAGCTGGAATGAATTATCATTGTCTCATCTTGATCCTTGAACTAAACAATGTGAACTTGAAGTTCAAAAGATAATTCATTTACAAGACTTAGCAAATAAATTACCAGACGCATTTACTGACCCAAAGAGAGTGACTAAGTCACATATACCAGCTGTTAATGCTCCTGTTAAAATATGTGTCCATGAAGGACAAACAACAATTGGTAGTGATTCTAAAGCACGTTTGAAGCGTGGTAGACCAGTCGGTTCCAAAGATAAAAATCCTCGAAAGAAAAAAGGAGAAAATAATCAAGATGGCAAACTCGAGGTAAAAGAAACACCAGAAGGGTCTCCTGAAGAGACATTAGACATGACGGTTCAGAAAGAGCCGTAGGTACCTAAAAATGATGAGATCTCAATAAATTATAGCATGTCTAGAAAAGTGTGGAACCGAAATGAAATCGACGTCGATGAGATATTTGCATATAATGTAGCGTTAGAAGTGATGGAAAATGATGAGGATCAAGAGCCAAAGTCTGTTCAAGAATGCAGAAACAGAAACGATTGGCCAAAATGGAAAGACGCAATTGACACAGAATTGAATTCTCTCTCAAAATGAGAAGTTTTTGGACAAGTAGTCCGTACACCTAAAGGCGTAAAACCTGTAGGATATAAATGGGTCTTCGTGCGAAAGCGCAATGAGAAAAATGAAATTATGAGATACAAAGCGAGATTAGTAGCACAAGGATTTTCTTAAAGACCTGGAATTGATTACGAGGAGACATACTCTTCTGTGGTGGATGCAACTACTTTTCGATATCTAATTAATCTGGTAATACAAGAAGGACTTGACTTGCATTTAATGGATGTTGTAACCGCTTATTTATATGGTTCACTTGACACTGAAATTTACATGAAACTTCCGGAAGGATTTAAGTTGCCCGAATCAAGTGAGAAAAGTTCTCGGGACCATTATGCAATAAAATTGAATAAGTCCTTGTATGGATTAATTGGAAAGGGGACACATTACAGAAAATATTAGTCCTTGTGAGGTTCCCACGCTTCTTACATCAAAGAAGGATGGGTGTTGGAGGATGTGTGTTGATAGTCGAGAAATCAGCAAGATAATAGTTAGGTATAGTTTCCTATTTCACGTCTTATGAATTATTAGACAAACTTTCATGCGCTAATACGTTTTCTAAGATTGATTTGAACAGTGGTTATCACCAAATTCGAATTAAACCTGGTGATAAATGGAAGCTACTTTCAAGATGAAGGATGAGTTATATGAATAGCTTGTGATGCCATTTGGGTTATCTAATGCACCTAGTACTTTCATGCATTTGATGAATCAAGTTCATAGGCTATTTATGGGTAAGTTGTGGTAGTGAATTTTGATGATATCTTAGTCTATAGTCAAATGGAGAAGGAACATTTGAATCAACTACGGACTGTTTTGAAGGCATTTGATGAAAATCTGTTATACGCTAATTTAAAGAAGTGTATTTTACTTACTAGCAAGCTTCATTTCCTTGGGTGTATCGTTAGTTCCGAGGATATTCACGTGGATGAAGACAAAGTAAAGGCGGTTAGATATTGGCCTTCCTCAAAGACATTGACCGAGGTTAGAAGTTCTCACGGATTGATGACTTTCTATAGAAGATTTTTTCGGAATTTTTGTGGCATCGTGGTTCCAATCACTAGTTTCTTAAAGAAGGGTCCATTCTGTGGACTAATGAGGCTGAAGAAAGTTTCTAGTTGATTAAAGAAAAGTTGAAAACCGCACTCATACTTTCTTTTTCCAATTTTAATAATTTTTTTGAATTATAATGTGATGCTTGTGGAACCGGAATACGGGATCTTTTGTGACAAGAGACTAGGCATGTTACATTTCATAGTGAGAATCCGAATGAAGTTCGACAAAAGTGCTCTACTTATGAGCAATAGTTGTATGCAGTTTTTAAAAAAAAAATGAAGAAGTGGGAACATCATTTGTTTGAACGAAATTGTGTAGTTTATTCGGATACAATATTTGTGACAACTAAAGTTTCCATACTTATTGGTGAAAAGTTATTTTCCCTTTAGGCATAGGAAGTCTTACCCAGATAGATGCAGAGATGATGTATATGTTACTATCTTTTAATACGTCTACACTTCTTCTTTCTTCAACTTTTTTTCGTTTTTCTTTTTTTGTGTCTTGCTTTGTTTGGTATTTTATTTATGAGTTTTCTTTGAATATTGACAGTATGATTCAAGATAATTATCATAGTTTCCCTTTTTCTTAAATAAAGAATATATAAAATGATAATAACAATAATGATGGAAATTCTCAAACAGTTATTATTAGTCGATTGTATATGTTAGGCCCACTTTATGTTATACATGTAATTAGGCTTAGCCCATTCTCTAGAATCCTCTCTTGTAACTTATATATTATTAGTATGATTGACTTAATAATAATCAAGCAAGATTACACAATCAATATGGTATCAAGCCAGTAAATATTTCTCCTAATTTTGCTCCCAAAACGGATCTTCCTTCCCCTCCCCCCTTTCTCAGCCGTACCATCCTAAACCCTACACATAAATTCAGCAACCATGGCCGGTGATGATACACCTCCTCCACCTCCTCCTCCTACCACAACTGCCGATAAACTCATTCCCTTTAGTATTACTAATAAAGTTCCGGTAAAATTAAGCCTTCATCGCCACTTTTGACGATAAATGAGAATGCGGGTACCAACACCACTTTTGACGATAGCTCTTCATCGCCCACTGTTCTTGTGACTTTACACTCGTCAAACAATAAGGGTAACAATAATTCTCATTCGAATAATTCTCATAGTCTACCTCAAACGTGTAACCACTTTAATAAAGGAGCATATAAATTTGGTGACTGGTGCAAGTTCATTCATGATAATCGCAACCGATCGGGTTTAATTGCTAAGAATAATATGGGGATCAATCCTACAAATAATATGAGTACAACACATGTTAACCATGGGGGATATATAAGTCGTGCGTCTACTGCTGTGTCAAACAATAACCAAAATCAAGTTTGGGCTCCTCTTGAGCTTTACTCCCATCGTATGGCCCAACACAACCAACAACTAAATGCATACCAACCCATTAATACACCACGTCAACAGCCCACCCAACTTGCTTTCACTACTCCCTTATATCACCAACAGTACCCTACCATCTACCCAATGCAACCCACCACAACAGCCCATTGTGTTTATCCAGTCATCAGTACCCACAGCCTGCTACCCCTGCTAGCATTCTCGGACCACCCCCTGTTGCGTACTCGACTCAAGCCACTTCTCTTCCTAGTGCGTTTAGCACTATGACATTGCAAGAACCGACTTGGAACATAGACACAGGTGCCTCTTCTCATTTAAATTCTAATGCAAGTAATTTAAGTACCATATTTAATAAACGTTTATTCCTATCTGTACATGTTGGTGACGGTAATTCTATTCCCGTCACCAATAGCTGACATAGCATTATTCCTTCTCCTTAATGTACTTGTAATTCCTAACATCATTAAAAATCTTATTTTTGTCCATCAATTTACTAGGTAATAATTGTACTATTGAATTTGATGATTTTGTTTTTTGTGTGAAGAATTTCTTGACTCACCATATCCTCCTTCGATGTGACAGCTCAGGTGATCTCTATCTAGTTACCAAGCCACCAACTATCCCTACTGTTTTTGTTTCCACCAATTCCTCCACGTGGCATCAACGTCTCGGTCATCCTAGTGACGAAGTGCTCCGGTCTCTTGTTTCTCTTCATTTCATTTCATGTAATAAAGAAAAGACTCCACATGTTTGTCAAGCTTGCCAACTTTGCAAACATGTGAAGCTTCCTTTCTATAGTTCAGATTCTATTGTTGAACAATGTTTTGATATTATTCATTCTGATTTATGGACTTCTCCAATTGTCAGTTCTAGTGGTTTTAAATATTATGTCTTATTCCTTGATCATTACTCACATTTTTTTGGATCTATCCTTCGCGTTCTAAGTTTGACATGTTCGATAAATTTTTGCATTTTTGTAAGTATGTTCAAAATCAATTTAAATGCAAAATAAAGAGTTTCCAATGTGACCATGGTGGTGAGTTCGACAACAACCGCCTACACACATTTTTGCTAATCATGGCATCAAATTTAGATTTTCTTGCCCAAAAACCTCCCAACAAAACGGCAAAGCCGAACGCATGATACGAACCATTAAAAACGTCATTCGGACACTCCTTTTTCAAGCACACTTACCCCCACTCCTTTTGGGTTAAGGCTCTTCACATGGCCGCTTATCTCCTTAACCTTCTCCCCTCAACCGCAATCAACAACGAAATTCCCTTTACAAGACTCTACCAAAAAGAACATGACTACTCTCGTTTACGCATCTTCGGATGCCTTTGTTACCCTCACCTTCACTCACCTCATAAACTTTCTCCACGAGCAACCCCATGTATATTTTTGGGTTTTCCCGCCTATCACCGCGGCTTTCGTTGCCTAGACCTTAAAACCAACAAAATCATTCTCTCTAGACATGTCATCTTCGATGAAACCCAATTCCCTTACCGCTCCGTGACACCCACCTCTCCACCCTCATACGAATTCTTGGATTCCGTATCTCCACCACTTCTTACCTATATGTTACATACCCCCGAAACCCCCCACGACCTCTTAAACACACCACCCAAACAATGTTCGGTCCAATATACCTCGCCCCAACCCTCTATCCAAACACAAACCCACTAGACCCCTCCTCAATCACCTGGTCAATCGGACTCTCCACGAAGCCCAACTTCCTCGGACCAACATCACCACAATCCACCAAGCCCAACACAACCACCTGCGCAACCTACGCAACAACCCACCAATAACACTACAACATCCGTTCCCTCGGCCCAACCTCAACAATACACTACCGAACCTACTTGTTCTCATCACATGGTCACTAGGTCTCAATCAGGCATTGTCAAACCCGTTGATCGTCTATCCCTACATACTTCTTCCATTTACCTAATTCCTAAATCTTCGTCTCTTGCTCTCAAAGACCCTAATTGGTGTAATGCTATGTATGACGAGTATAATGTGTTAGTTAAAAATGGTACTTGGGTTCTTGTACCGAGGCCCTATGGTGTTAATATGGTTAGATCCATGTGGTTATTTAAGCATAAGTTTCATGCTGACTGGAGTTTGAGCCAATATAAGGCTCGTTTGGTTGCTAATGGCAGTAGTCAGCAGCTTGGTATTGATTGTGATGAGACTTTTAGTCCAGTTGTCAAACCAGCTACCATCCATACGGTTCTTAGTCTTGCGGTATCTTGCAAGTGGCCTATTCATCAGCTTGATGTTAAGAATGCTTTTTTTAACGGTGATTTTCCAGGGAATGTCTATATGCATCAGCCGCCGGGATTTGTGGATTCCCGTTTCCCTCATCATGTTTTCTTTTTGCAGAGATCTTTATATGGACTGAAGCAAGCACCTCGTGCTTGGTTTCAGAGGTTTGCAGGTTATGCCACACGGGTCGGTTTTTACCACAACAGATGTGACTCTTCATTATTTATTCTATGACAGGGTTCTCAGGTTGCTTATTTACATATCTATGTGGATGATATTATTCTTACAGCCTCTTCTACTGCTCTTCTTCAGTATATCATTTCTTCTTTACACAGAGAGTTTAAAATGACTGATCTCGGGGCACTTAATTATTTTTTTGGTATATTTGCTACTCGCCATTCTATAGGATTGTTTCTATCCCAATGGAAGTATGCTCTTCAGCTTCTTGAGCGTGCACATTTGGCTAACTGTAACCCTTCTTGAACACCAGATGATACCGAGTCCATACTGGATCCTGAGGGTGTTCCAGTTCAGGATCTTACATTATATCGCAGTCTTGCAGGTGGTCTTCAGTATCTCACATTTGCACGACCGAATTTGTCTCATGCAATGCAGCAGATTTGTCTTTACATGCACGATCCCCGCGAGCCACATTTCGCTGCCCTTAAACATATCTTACAATACGTCCGGGGGACCTTGGATTTCGATCTTCACTTATATTCCTCTTCTACCACCTCTCTTGTTGGTTATACAGATGTAGATTGGGCGGGTTACCCATCTACACGACGGTCCACATCAGGTTACTGTGTTTTTATGGGTGACAATTTACTATCTTGGTCTTCCAAGCGCCAACACACCCTCTCCCGTTCAAGTGCCGAAGCTGAGTACCGGGGTGTTGCTAATGTTGTGGTAGAGACTACATGGCTTCGTAACCTTCTTCGTGAGTTACATTATCCATTATCCATTGCCACCCTTGTCTACTGTGATAATGTCAGTGCCATCTATTTGTCTGCAAACCCTTTTCAAAAACCAACGGACAAAACATATTGAGATTGACATCCATTTCGTCCGTGACATGGTTACTGCTGGCCAAGTGCGAGTTCTACACGTGCCCTCTCGTTATCAGTACACTGATATCTTTACCAAAGGTCTACCTTCTGCGCTGTTTGAGGAGCTTAGATCCAGTTTGAGTGTTCGACCTCCTCCCGCTCCAACTGCGGGGGAGTATTAGTCGATTGTATATGTTAGGCCCACTATGTGTTATACTTGTAATTAGACTTAGCACATTATCTAGAATCCTCTCTTGTAACTTATTTATTGGTATGATTGACTTAATAATAATCAAGCAAGATTACACAATCAATAGTCATGAGTATTTCAAAAAGATAAAATATGGCAAGTTTGTGCAATTAATTTGTGATACACATAATTTAAACATGAGCTTATAATTTGTATTTAATTTCTTTAGCTTTCAATTAACCATCTTAGGTACAATAACAACAACAATAACAATACTTAATTATGATAAAATGGGGTATGAGAGACTTAAGATGTAGACAATTACAACTATACCTGAAGGTAAAGAGACGAATTATACAAAACCTCCAACATTAGTGTGTCTAAGTATATATGTGAACAATATATAAAACACGTGTGTGTGCACACGTGCACATTTGTGAGATATGTGACTAGAAGCAAATAGTTAAAAAAAGGTAGAAGCATATATAAACATATACGAGTACAAGAATAAAAATAGAAATTAAAAGAATACAATCATGCGAGCATATAATAAAATAAGGGCCTATGAGATATGTAAATCTGTATACTAAAGAATGCGGTAGATTTCATAAATATAGAATAATTGACTATGTAAAGTATATCATAAAATGATTTAAGATCATTTGAGGATCAAACTTTTTTTATATACCAAGGGACTAATCTCCACCATTCATCTTCCCTCCATCTTTATTTGATATAATGGATGAGATTAATCCCAACAATTTAAAAAACCCACTTTCATCATTTTTTTTCAAATATTAATATCTTTCAAACCGTTAATCGTTAAGCGAAAAAAAATATACCATTACGACGAACATTTAATTATCTTTCAATAGATAGGCACTTTGATATATTTTCGACAAAAAATTTTTTTTCGTTTTTTTCGCGTTTTTTTTCATGACCGAAAAAATCATATATGATATATCATATATGATATCTAATATCATATCATATATGATATTACATATCATATATGATATGTAATATCATATATGATATGATATTAGATATCATATATGATATGTATGATATGATATTAGATATCATATATGATATGTAATATCATATATGATATGATATTAGATATCATATATGATATGTAATATCATATATGATTTTTTCGGCCACGAAAAAAAACGTGAAAAAAACGATTTTTTTTTTTTTGTCGAAAGTATATTAAAGTGCCCGTCTATAGAAAGATAATTAAATGCTCGTCGCGATGATGTAATTATTTTCGCTTAACGATTAACGGTTTAAGAGATAATTAAATTATAAAAAATGGGTGAAATATTAAAATGCTTTTAATCTCAACCATTGATTTATTTTTAGATGGATGGTGGGGATGAGTCCCTTGGTATGTGAGGAATCTTTGATTTGTAGAATAACTCGACTCTGTAAAGTATATCATAAAATGTTTTATTTTTCTGTCTAAAAACGTTTTTTTCTTACTTAAACAATTATATTTCTCTCACCATCTGATCATCGTAAAGTACTGATCATCGTAAAGTACATGACAGTGACAAAATACAAGATAACGATGGAAATGATAAAGATGTTCAACCACATGAGAGTGGAGCTAATCAATAACACATGACACTTTACGAAATTAAATTGCGGCATAATATCTTTATTTATTTTGATTTAACACATTTTGTAAAATTGTTTCTAGATTGTGTTAATTTTATAACTCGAATGCTTTAATTCATGTTTGGACATATACGTGGTTGTAAGCCCCGCGCTTTGCGGTGGGATGTTTGAATAAAAAATTATTGATTTCTGTTACGTTCCTTCACGAGGCGCAAAATACTAACTCTGTAATAGATCGATAACCCCAAGGACAATTTTGTAAATTGTTTTTAATTTTTTTATAGAAATTGTCCTTACGTTAGCGTTTTGTTGCAAAGTTATTGATCAAGGACTGACTTTGAAATGGACGTATACTATGAAGGACCAATTATGTAAAATCTGTGTTGGAATATTTTTTAAAATATTAAAAATAACGGTCGTTACTTAACGACCATTATTTACTCTTCATTGCACCCCCATTGGGTGTGTCTTTAGCAAAAAAAGAACTTGTCCATAGCCACCTAATGAATGTACTTTAGTAGTAATGTTTTTCGTAAGAATGAATATGCTTTATATTTAAACCATTTAGACGTTTCTTATAAAAACCAACCACATTACTTGATTTACGTAACCTTGAATCATATTCATATTGAGAGCTCTCAATAATTAAATAACACCTAAAAGTGTTGTAACTTACAAGTTGGAGTTGTTTTGGACTACTTGCGAAAGTTGCAACCTTTGATTCATTATTCACCATCGAAATGTTGTAAGATTCACGTCTTAGATTAACATCTGCATTGTTAAAACATAAATCGGTCAGTTCACATAATAAAAATAAAAAATAAACAAAGAAAGGTATATATCTTACCAAAATCCACTTTTTTGTTGCTATTTGGGTACAAATATTTGTTTGTTGTATTTGTTTTGTGCATCAAAACAGATTTTGATTTAGGTGGTCGCCCTCGGCGCCTTTTTGGCATTTCTTCACGTCTAGTTAGATTAGTTTCTTCAATTTTTGCTCTGTTGTTTGATAATTTGTGCATCCGTGAGGTTAGATAGAAAATTGTTTTATAAAAAAGTAAACATACATATGATGAATCCCTATTTAAGAAACATACAATGTGTTTTTAGTAATATTTAGATATTGATATATAATAAATATTCATAAATATATAGAATACAAATTACATAATAACTATTATTAAGATATAAATAGTTATTTGTTGAATTACTATTTAATGTGTTTGTTCATTAATATTACATTAGCGAGTAGACATTATTATATTACTTAAAATGCTCGCGCATTGCGATAGTATATTATTTGATTAAACTTTTATTATATAATTACCAAAAATCACTTAGACCCTTTGAAAAATTAATTGTTTATTTATATAGACATGGGTAGTTAATTTTTAAAGGATTAATTATCGAAAATACTAAAAATGAACTTTGCAAGTTCTTTTAATGTATTAATGCTACGTATACCATAAACAGGGTTTTGTTCTTTACTTGTGGAAGATAAACCGTGTCTATTTTCCTTGGGAAAAAGAAAGACTCTGATGAGTCTCGTATTATACATATTTATACCCCCGATATTATGTAAATTATATATCTATTTACACTTATTTATAGGACTTTTGGTACTTAATATATGAATAATCATGCAGGACTAATGATCTAAGGAAAGACACGTAAAAGACGAGGAACAACTGACTCAAAAGACTTAGAAGAAATAACACATGGTTTGGCAAAAGTACGCCAATCTTATGAAGGAAGAGCGCCGGTTACGGGCGTCAATGGTCAACTATGTACCTACGAGTCAACACTGAAGTACGCCGGTTTAGTACTAAATGAGCGCTGGTTATGTGAGGAGAAGCCCGCCGGTTTTATGACAATGTGCGGCATACTTCCCCTGTCAGTTATGCTTCTCTATTAATGAGACACTTCAATGATGAGGCCGATCATTTTCTTGTCATAACTCAGCAGACACGTTCTTAGGTCACTCCTAGACCTATAAATAGAGGCAAAAAACGGAGAGAAACATATCTCAATCCATATCAATCACCACAAAGGTTCCATTTAGTGATAAAGAGTTAGGAGTAGTTAAACATCATAACCACTTGCTAAGGGACTGAAGTAACAGTAATTTTGGAGATTGTGATTCGTGAGAACTTGGTTCAATCTCTGTAATAGTGGTATACTCTTATTCCTGATATGAATATGATAACCATTTACTTATTTGATACTTGTTTCTTTAGTTTGAATATGGAGTAGTTCATTTATGTTTATTTGGGCAATATAGCCATGTGATATGGATAAATGTTTATGAATATATAAATTGTGTATTTGATGTATTATGATTCAGTTAACTATCTATTATTTGATTAGTCATTGCAATTTTCAAAGTTTGAAATATACAATAGTGATGGTTAATTATGAATCGTCTGTCTATAACGAGTCATTACTATGCTTGTGAGAATTGGATAGTAAAATACTTGATAACCAGAATTATGATATGTTTAAGGACTAATCTCACGTCTAATGACTTGATTAGGGGAAATATACTAATTACGTTTTATCCTTAGACCATTCTTCATGCACTTGGTATGCTTAGAATTATACGCCGAAAGGATTCCTTTTCATGTCCGATAGATATAATTGCTTATATGATTACCCATCGTACATTGCTTTTATGTATTGTTTGTGTGTGCATTTACATTCTATTCTATGATTTATCTCATGTTGTTTGGCCTAAAACAAACATACACTTAATGAATTTGGTAAAACTTTCAAAACTCTTAATTCCAACAAAAACGGTTTCAGTGATAAGTGACAATCATTGGAATCTAACTTTGTTAATCAACGCTGAGTCGAGAAACACTTCCCTCCCTAGGGACGACCTGGTCTTACCTAAACCTTTACTATAAACGGGGGTTATACTTTACCCGTGTGTTTTGTATTAAGGAATCGGTAGAACTAGTTTTATAAATTTAAAGCTTTCGAAACACATCAAAGTTTTTGGCGCCACTGCCGGGGAGATTAGTTTAGTTGTTTCTATCAGTTTTGGTAAAAATGGTCGTTTGTTACTAAGTTTTCTGGCAACAATTTGGAAAAATTTCGTTTTTGTATCAAAAAGCACGCCGGTTTTACACCAAAAACCACCGTACTTGTTAGTTCAGTAATCAAAAATTCAGTTGGAATCAATTTCAAAAACCCCACAAACTTGTAAAATGCTTATTTCAGGTTTTGAGAACATGAGACTTATGGTTTTCTTGATTTTATTGCTTGGATTCTTGCATATGTACAAACTGCACATTAAAATAAAATTCACAAAAATAATTTTCTTTTATTTGCTTTCTGTTTGTTTACAATCAATATATTGGATTGTTATGATGAATGAAATGTTAATTACTATGTGTTTTCTATTGTTATCTGAGCATGTATGCTATTACATGAGTAATGGTTATCTGTCAAAACCCAGAAGCACGCCGGTTTTACCCTTAAGACCGCCGCACTTCTGGAAAATTTCAAACAAAACGGCTAGTAAACCGCGATACCGCCATACTTTTCTTAAAGTACGCCGAACATTTATGCAAGAAAATTCACGGAGGACTCAAATCTTTTTTGTTATGATAAAACAAATCCGTATCTTAACTTATATGAGTTATATGAGATTATTGGAGTGCAAACGTGTGCTTATTACTTATTCAACTAACCTATTAATGTTTCATTTGATGTTTTCGAATATTTTAGCTAATTTAGCCATGGATCAAAACAATAGGCTAGGAAAGATGTTAACCAAGGAGAATAACAATTGTGGTTGCGTTGATGAAACATTAGAGAGTGAGGGAGAGAGTAATGTTTCTTCTGAGTTTTACCCCTTGAAAGGGTTCATATGTTTAGTAAAATGTAGACAGAGGAATGTAGCTTGAAATTCATTACCCCTTGTTTTGTGGAAGAATTGTATGCTTATGATGCTGTTGCTGACCTAGATTACAACAAAAATCTACTATCCAATGAATTCTTCATCAAGCTAGGGTTAAACAGTGAAGAAAAGGAGGATAGAAGTAAAATAATTACAAAGAAACTATTGGTGAATTTGAATGGAGAGTTATTCTTGGTTGAGTTTTATGTCAATCCTGAAGAAGATGATTATGAACCTAATGTGATTTTTGGGAGGCCTTTCCTTAAACTTGCTAGGAGTGTTGTGGACTTCACTAACGGTTTGTTAACCATTTTGTGGAAAACTAGTAGGGGGGGGGGGTTGAATAGTTTTCCCAGTTTTTAAAACTTTATAAAACTTTTACTTGTGAAAAACTTTGATTCGATTCTTTTGTGAAATCAATCAACACCAATATGAACACTAAACAATAATATCTAATATAAACAATAAATATAAAGAAATGAGATGGAAAGATCAAACCGGGACAAGGAGATTTATAGTGGTTCGGTTACGAAGCTCTTCTTCGCCCTACTCCACTCCCCGAGTACCACATTCGAGAGTTCTAAGCACTATGTCAACAAAGCTCCCTTCAGGCGGAGAAAACCGTATAACATCGCTTATCCTTATTTCCGACACTAAGCTAAATGTCGAGTACTAATCTTAGTTAGTACCAATCTACCACAATCCACACGATCCTTACTACTTTACACAATCAACACACTTGACTCGATCTACCCGATCTACCCTTGATCCACTTGATCAACACACAAGCCCAAAAGCTACAAGAGATCTCCAAGATCTCAACAAGATCACAATGATCTACTCTCACTTGACTCGATCTACCCTTGATCCACTTGATCAACTCACAAGCTACAAGAGATCTCCAAGATCTCAACAAGATCAAAATGATCCACTTTCACAAACTACACAAAAGAAAATCAACTTGGTGTATGCTAGGATACAACAAGTATGTAACAAGTGTTACAAGTGCACTAACTGTAACTGCAACACTTTGTATCTTCTTTGATACTTTGTGTTCTTCTTTTGAACTAGTAGAGGAATGAAGGTGATCACTTGGTTGGATGATTGGATCACTCTTTAAACAAAAGAAAACTAAACTAAATGATCAAAGGAGAGAAGTTGTGATAAGAGTTTTGAACTCAGAAAGTTGTGTGTGAAAAAGGATGCCCAAAAACTGTGAAGAGGGCTGGTATTTATAGGCAGAGAAAATTTGCCCGTTATAGGGACACGGTACCACTAAATACCACACGGTACCACTAAATTTAGTAGTACCGTGCCAGACAAGGACGCTCCAATTTTTATTTTTAGCATGAGTTTATATCTCATTTCTCCCCCTTTTTGTCGAAGCAAAAAGGATGCTAAGGCTCCCCCTTGATGTATACTCCCTCTCGTTTAGAGGACACCAAGGAATAGAGCAATGGTTCTTGCTACAAAACAAAATTAGATGACACGTATACACTATCTAACATGTAGCAACGAAGACAAATATCCAACCATAAACTAAGAAAAGGGCTAAAAAGCCAAAAGCTATAAAAGTTGTAAATTTGTTTGTTCATAACTAGAGTGATTTACGTAGCAACGGGATATTTCGACTAAAAACTTGTTTACGTTAATTTTAACGTAAAGTGTTTTCACATTTTGTTACCATCAAAACGTGAAGTTATCGAAAGATATAAATAACGTTTTTAGAGCATTAACAATCTCCCCCTTTTTGATGATGACGAAACATAAACTCATTTTAAGTTAAAAATTAATTTTAACAAGTTTTTAGCATGAGTTTATATCCCATTTCTCCCCCTTTTTGTCGAAGCAAAAAGGTTGCTAAGGCTCCCCTTGATGTATACTCCCCCTCGTTTAGAGGACACCAAGGAATCGAGCAATGGTTCTTACTACAAAACAAAGTTAGATGACACGTATACACTATCTAACATGTAGCAACGAAGACAAATATCCAATCATAAACTAAGAAAAGGGCTAAAAAGCCAAAAGCTATAAAAGATAAAACAACCACACAAGAAGCCCATCTACTCATAGATGGAAATGTCATACATAAAGTATGACTACATCATAAATGTAAAACCCTAAAATCTAAAATGAACAAAAAGACCAAAATGCCCCTGCTAGTTTAAAATTTAATTAAAAGCTTATAATGTATCAATAAATTCCAAACTTCTGGCAATGCACATGTTATGATCCCAAATAATTTTGACAATCTCATTTAACATGTATACAAGTGGCAAAATGACTAAAATACCCCTAGTAGTGCCGAATGGATAATATCTAATTTTATTATAATTTAAAATGTATTAAAATATGTAATTATGGAAGATAAGCAATCAAATATTTTCCCAACCAATCTAGCCGAAATTTTTGGTCAACCCTCCCCTCCTATGACTCGGCATACCCCCTTTAAACATCAACCCTCATTTGTTTATCATCAAACCCTAGTTGCCGAGTAGAGAGAAAAACCCAAAGAAAATTCTATAGCCTCCATTCGATCCATAAAAATTACCAAGGCATTTTTCTGAGTTCAAACACAATTCAAGGAGTCCTAGAAAAATCGTGTGGAGTTCATTTGTTGCCTGATTCAATTGTGGTGGATTTATTTCTATCGCTAGCTCAATTTAAAGGTATAATTCGTATCAATTAAATCAAGCTTTGTAAAATTCGATTCTTATTTTTCCTGGAGTCCTTATATCATATATGATATGCGAAAAATGTGTACAAGGTGATTTGATCCCAGTTGGAGTCGTGGAGAATTCTTCCTTTGTCGATTATCCATCCGAGAAGAAATAATTCGTGTGGTCTTATTCACTCGTCCTAAAAATCTTCTGGTATTTTTCCTAGCCTCTAATGATCGTATACAATCTAAGAAAAATAATAAAAATGATCCATGCATTGTAAATAATTCGTATGAAAATTCATGTATTATTAAACCCTAGAATCGAAATAATTTAAGATATTATGCATGCGATTTTTCCAGGTATAGTGAATAATTTTCGTGGGCTTTATGATCATAATATAACAATAGAAAAATGCTCATTTGATTTATTGAGGCTAAAAACTATTTTTGGTGAAATATGTTATAATCGGCTAGAAAGAAAAATGAGAACAAAATACCTAACGTGGAACTAGGGTTCAAAAAAAGGATTAGATCTGATTAATAGTGAATAAAAATGATGTTTAAATGATTGCCTAATGATGGGATTCGATTAGGGTTTTATTTGGTTAAATATTGTGTTTACCGATTTGAAATTAAATATGAAAGGGTGTGTTTTGTCAATAATAAAGCTCATGGACCATTTTTGTCGTGTTCTATAAATCATGGGTGACTTGTAAAAATTATAAAATGAAGGACCTATATGTAAAATTTGTGAGAAAATGAATTAAGTTGAAATTGTTATATCGAATTGGAAAATTAATAAATACAAGGACTAAACATGTAATTTCTGAAAAGTTGAGGTCGATTTGTGTTATGAATGATATTCAGGGACTAATGTGAAAATTTGGATATTTATTGGGCTAATATGTAATTATTATTAATTAATGATTTAAATGTAAATTCTAAGGACTTAATATGTAACTTTATTAAAATAGAGGGACCAAACTTGTAATTTCTAGAAACTTGGGGCTGTTTTGAATAAATAAATATATTCAGGGAATTATGTGTCATTTTGATAATTTAATGGCTTGACATGTAACTATTGGTAATTAAAGGTTGAAATTGTAAGTTTAAGGACTGAATATGTAATTTTGATAACTAGAGGGACTAAAGGTGTGAATCATGAATAATTGTGGATACTTTCGTACAACATGATAAAATAAGTGTTCATGGAGTAATTTTGATGAAATAAGGGGCTAATGTGTAACTATGAATAATTGAAGGGTTAAAGTGTAACTTTTGTAACTAAGGGGTGTAAAATGTAAATTATGAAAACCTGAGGACCAAAGGTGTAAATATGATAAAGATACTTTGTCTCCAGCAAATGTTGATCAAATTAAGCTATGTACTAAATATTTCTAAAAGTGGAAACCTTCTAATTATGGAAACTTTCTAAAAGTGGAAACCTACTAAAAAGGGAAAGTTACTTAAAATGGAAAGATGATTAATTAAGAATGATTTGTAATCCCCTTCTACTCCTTTAGGTGTGAAGAAGGAGAGACTTTGAGTTTTCCCCTCATTTCTGTGCTTGTTTCTATTTTGCTTTCGACATAAGGTACGGATACTCTACCCTTTTTAAGAAAGGGTGTCTTATCACCTATGCTTCGATGTTGAGTTATGAACCTTTGCTTTGACCCTTTTGCTATGAACCTTTTGATATGAACCTTCTCATATGACTTTGAGATTCACTTTTGACATGACCTTGAGATATGCTTTGATATGACTTTGAGATGAACCCGTTTGCATGATTTTGAGACCTGACTCTTAGTTTGATACCCGAGCCACCTTTTGTTTCCTAGCCAGGAAGGTAACCTGGCCATGTCTGTGATGCACCACTGGCATGACTCCTGTGTGGGGGAGTGATTTCTCACGCCGTCCCCTTTTATATTATGATATGGCCATTATGATTTTGAGTATTATGATTTTGAGATGACTTTGAGTGGGGGCGTATGGATTGCAATCCTAGGCATGTATGTTTAGTGGATTTAACTATGACTTTGAGTATGACTTTGAGGTGACTGGTGCATGTGTGCTATACACGCCTTTCACATTTATGGGAGCTGATCACTCCACCCCTTTTGATACATGAGGACACCCCTCATATTATCTGGTTGCCTAAGAGGTATCCCCTCTGATTGTGAGATCTTGACTTTGAGTATTATGATGTTGAGATATGACTTTGAGTATGGGCTCGTGGTGGATGACTATCCTATATATCTTCTATTTCTTCTTGCATTGATTATACCTTATGACATTCCCCTTTGCTTCATTATATTTCTGCTTCGTTATCTTTGCTTGTTATTATGTATCTGTTCACTGAGCTTTGTAAGCTCAGCCGCACGTTTTCTTTTCCGTGTGCGGCAGGTATCTAGCTGGGAGATGGATTTATGCTTGGGATGAGAGTTAGTGGGAGCTTTTGCCTTAGATGATGTCCTACCCTAGTCTTACCATTTAATTCAGTATTTTGATATTGGATCTATTTCGTTATGTATTTCCTTGGGATTATTTATTTCTTTCATTTGAGACTTATGTATTGAATTCCAGTCATGTTGACTTGGATTATTTAATGATTATGTTTATTGGTTTCCGCTGTGATTATGTATGTATGCTTTGATTTGTCACCATAATGTGATGCTTCTACCCTTGCCGGGTTGGGGTGTTACAATTATGGTATCAGAGCCCAGGTTGCGACCTGTCGTACATAAGCTTTGGCCTGTGAAACATGGGACCATAGGATCTGACCCTTAAGTTTTAAGTTTTGACTGGTGAGGCTTTGGGTAGGCATAAGTTTCTGTTTCGTCTTCCATTTCGTGCTTATTTCCCTTATTGTTGTTGCTAATCCTTTTTGTAATCGTTCAGATGGTGAACACTCGCTTTACTCAGTACTCTAATGGGGATGATGGCCCAAATTTTGAAGAGATGATAGCCGCTGCTGTGGCTGCTGCTCTTCCGCGAGTGGTGACTGAGGTCACCAATAATATCAGGAATGGGGCTGGTCCTTCTGGAGGTGGTGGTGGTGGTGATGCTCAACCCACTGCTCCACCCGCTGCTCCTCCAGCTGGTATCCACGTGTGGATCGAGAGGTTTAATAAGCTAAAGCCTCTCACGTTCAGGTCCGCTGTTACTCCCCATGAGGCGGAGGATTGGATTACGCACGTCGAGAAGTTGTTTCGTGTTCTGGGATGTGATGACGAGTTTAAAACTCGTTTGGCCACGTTCAAACTAGAGGGTGATGCTCAGAATTGGTGGACTGCTCTTGTTCAGGCAAAAGGGGATGATTTTGCTGAGACTTGTTCGTGGGCAGATTTTATTGAGGCGTTTTATAAGCAGTACATTCCTATGGCAGAGCAGCTGAGGTATGAGAGGGAATACGGGTCTATTCGTCAGGGTGATCATGAATCTTCAGGAGATTTCATGCAGCGTTTCTTACGTCTGGCTAGTTTCGTGGGACCAGAGGTTACTGGGGATTCTGTTCGGCAGGCTCGTCACTTCAAGTGGGCTCTTAAGAAATGGGTGTTAGACCGGATCGTTAACACTCCATTTGATGATGTGGCTAGTGTTCAGGATGCCGCGCGTAACATCGAGTTGTTACATGCGGACAGGGTGTCTAATAAGCGTGATAGGGATGGTAACCGGGTAGATTCTCGGGGTCGGCAGGACCAAAGGCAGGATTCTCGGGGTCATGGTCGTCAGGACCAGAGACAGGATTTTCGGGGCCGTCAGGACTATGGACGAGATCAGCAGGGTCGCCAGGACCGAGGTGGTGATTATAGGAGACAGGATTCTAGGAACCAGGGTCGTCAGGATTATGGCCGGTATGGTGGTGACCGTCAGGGTCAGGGTGGTAATAATAGGCGCAGGGATTCTCAGCAGTATCAGCAGTCGGGATCGTCTGGCCAGAAGAAGGCTGATGAGATTCTACCTCCTCCTCCTACATGTGCTTCATGTGGGAAGTCTCATCCAGGTCCGTGTTACAAAGCTTCTGGTGCTTGTTTCTGGTGTGGATCTAATCAGCACAAAGTCAAGGACTGCCCTAGGAAGAATGCTGGTGAACCTAAAGTTGATTCTAGGACAGCTCCTACTTCAGGCCGGGTTTATTCTTTGACTCGTGATCAGGCGGCTAGCACCTCAGGTACTATTACGGGTTTTCTATATATTGGAGATCGTGCTGTGTTTGTTTTATTTGACACTGGCGCTACACATTCTATCATATCCACTTCACTTGCAAATAAAATAAACATCAAACCCACAAAATTAATGAATCGTATATCTATTGCTACCCCGATGAAAACTCATGTGATTATTGATGTTGAGTATGTTAAGTGCCCTCTTCGTTTCGATGATCGTATTCGTCCTGCGAACCTTCTTCCATTGACATGGTTGATTTTGATATTATTCTGGGCATGGACTGGTTAGCTGCCCATAAGGCGACTATTGATTGTTATGCTCGTAAAGTGATCTTTGGTGATCTTCATTATCCTGATTAAGTTTATTCTGGTTCCCAACCTCTGAAATCTGTAAAGATTATTTCGGCTATGAAAGCCCGAACGTTGATCTCGCATGGCTGTCTTGGTTTTCTTGCTTCTATTAAAGATACCTCTGTTGATGTTCCTAGCATTGATAGTATTCGTACTGTGCGCGATTTCGCCGATGTATTTCCGGATGAACTTCCTGGCATTCCTCCTGTCAGGGAAGTCGAATTTAGCATTGATCTGGTTCCGGGTGCTGAACCCATATCTAAAGCTCCTTACCGCATGGCACCGATTGAATTAAAGGAATTAAAGGAGCAATTGCAAGAACTGTTGGAAAACGGTTTTATTTGTCCGAGCGTATCTCCTTGGGGTGCTCCCGTGTTGTTTGTTAAGAAGAAAGACGGGAGCATGCGTCTTTGTATCGATTATCGAGAGCTTAACCGCATTACGATTCGTAACCGCTATCCTCTTCCTCGCATTGATGATCTATTCGACCAGTTGCAAGGAGCGAGGCATTTCTCTAAAATCGATCTGAGGTCTGGATATCACCAGCTTAGGGTGAGGGAGCAGGATGTTCCCAAAACGGCCTTTCGCACTCGGTATGGTCACTATGAATTCTTGGTTATGCCTTTTGGTCTGACCAATGCTCCTGCTGTGTTTATGGACCTAATGAACCGGGTATTCCATGAATTTCTCGATAAGTTCGTCATTGTCTTCATAGATGATATCCTTGTGTACTCTAAAACCGAGGCGGAGCACGAGCAACATCTTAGTGTGGTTCTGGAGATTCTTCGACAGCAGAAATTGTATGCGAAGTTTTCGAAGTGCGAGTTTTGGTTGGATCGAGTGGCTTTCTTGGGTCACATTGTTTCTGCAGACGGCATTACGATGGATCCGGCAAAGGTTGAGGCTATCACAAAATGGCCAAGACCTACAAATGTGACGGAAGTGAGGAGTTTTCTGGGTCTCGCTGGGTATTATCGGAGATTTGTTGAGGGCTTTTCGCGTCTTGCTTTGCCGTTGACACAGTTGATGAGGAAAGGGGAAAAGTTTATTTGGACTGATGAGCGAGAGAGTAGTTTTGAGGAGTTGAAGAAGCGGTTAGTGTCGGCACCTATCTTGACTCTTCCATCGGGTTCCGGCGGTTTTCAGATTTATAGCGACGCATCGAAGAAAGGTTTGGGATGCGTTTTGATGCAGCATGGTAAGGTGATCGCCTATGCTTCGAGGCAGCTGAAGCCTTATGAGGTGAACTATCCGACGCATGATCTAGAGTTAGCAGCTGTGGTTTTCGCGCTAAAGATTTGGCGCCATTATTTGTATGGGGAGAGTTGTGACATCTTCACCGATCATAAGAGTCTTAAATACATCTTCACCCAGAAAGAGTTGAATATGAGGCAGAGGCGTTGGTTGGAGCTTCTGAAAGATTATGATGCTAATATTCAGTACCATCCCGGTAAGGCGAATGTGGTCGCTGATGCTCTGAGTAGGAAATCCGGTATGATCGCGAGTTTAGAGTTTGAGCCTCGTATTTTGCATGATTTGGAGCTTCTTGATGTGGAGTTTTGTGTTCGTGGTCACGGCGGTTATTGGGCTAGCCTTACGGTTGAGTCCAATCTTATCTTGCGAATTAAGGAGGCTCAGAAGGAGGATGGTGAGTTGTGGGCTATAGTTCAAAATGTTGAGGACGGCAAGCAATCAGAGTTTAGAGTTGATGATTCCGGTGTAGTGTGGTTTGAGGATCGTCTCTGTGTCCCCAACGATCCTGAGCTTAAGGAGGCTGTTCTATCAGAGGCTCATAGTTCCCCTTTCACTATACATCCTGGTTCTACCAAGATGTACCGGGACCTTAAGCAGCACTTCTGGTGGAGTGGCATGAAACAGGATGTGGCTTCGTTTGTATCTAAGTGTTTGACTTGCCAGCAGCTTAAGATTGAACACCAGAGAGCTAGTGGGTTGCTTCAACCGTTGGAGATTCCGAAGTGGAAATGGGAGGAAATTTCCATGGATTTTGTGACTGGTTTACCTCTTACTCGTAGGAAGCATGATGCGATTTGGGTGGTCGTCGATCGACTAACCAAGTCTGCTCACTTCCTCCCTATTCGTGTGGATTACAGTGTTAGTAAATTGGCGGACATATTTCAGCAGGAAATCGTTAGGCTTCATGGCATGCCTACGGCCATTATATCAGATAGGGATCCTCGGTTTACGTCACGCTTCTGGAAGGGATTGCATAAGGCATGGGATACGCGCCTTAATTTCAGTACCGCTTTTCACCCTCAGACGGATGGTCAGTCGGAGAGGACCATTCAAACTTTAGAGGACATGTTGAGGGCATGTGCCTTAGAGTGGACTGGTAGCTGGGACGATTATTTGTGTTTGGTAGAGTTTGCTTATAATAACAGTTGGCACGCGAGTATTCGTATGGCTCCATTTGAGATGTTATATGGTCGGAAATGTAGGGCTCCGGTTTGTTGGAACGAGGTAGGTGAACGCATTATTGAAGGACCGGAGTTAGTTCAGATCGCTACTGAGAAAGTGGATGTTGCTAGGGAGAAGTTAAAGGAAGCTAGGGCTCGTCAAAAGAGTTACGCTGACAAGCATCGGCGTGACTTGGAGTTTAGCGTTGGTGATCGGGTATTTCTTAAGGTTTCGCCGTTTCGAGGAGTTAAACGTTTTGGGATTAAGGGCAAGCTCAGTCCTCGATTCATTGGACCGTTTGAGATTTTGGATCGTATTGGAGAAGTTTCGTATCGTTTGGCTCTTCCTCCGCAGTTATCACATGTTCACGACGTCTTTCATGTATCTCTTCTGAGGGGATACAATTATCATCCTCTGCATGTGGTGTCTTACCCTCTTGATCAGATTCAGCCCGATATGTCTCTTCCGGAGGAGCCGGAAGCTGTTCTTGATCGCCAGGAGCGAGTTATGAGACGTAAAGTCATTCCTTTTGTTAAGATTCTTTGGCGGAACCACCCAGAGCGGGAAGCTACCTGGGAGACCGAGGAGTCTATTCGAGCTAGTTATCCTCATTTTGTTTTCTGAATTCTGGTATGTCTCTATTTTGGTTTCCGATTTGTTTCATTCTGATTCTTTGCAAATTTCGGGGACGAAATTTTTCTTTTTAGAGGGGAAGAAGTTGTAAAACCCTAAAATCTAAAATGAACAAAAAGACCAAAATGCCCCTGCTAGTTTAAAATTTAATTAAAAGCTTATAATGTATCAATAAATTCCAAACTTCTGGCAATGCACATGTTATGATCCCAAATAATTTTGACAATCTCATTTAACATGTATACAAGTGGCAAAATGACTAAAATACCCCTAGTAGTGCCGAATGGATAATATCTAATTTTATTATAATTTAAAATGTATTAAAATATGTAATTATGGAAGATAAGCAATCAAATATTTTCCCAACCAATCTAGCCGAAATTTTTGGTCAACCCTCCCCTCCTATGACTCGGCATACCCCCTTTAAACATCAACCCTCATTTGTTTATCATCAAACCCTAGTTGCCGAGTAGAGAGAAAAACCCAAAGAAAATTCTATAGCCTCCATTCGATCCATAAAAATTACCAAGGCATTTTTCTGAGTTCAAACACAATTCAAGGAGTCCTAGAAAAATCGTGTGGAGTTCATTTGTTGCCTGATTCAATTGTGGTGGATTTATTTCTATCGCTAGCTCAATTTAAAGGTATAATTCGTATCAATTAAATCAAGCTTTGTAAAATTCGATTCTTATTTTTCCTGGAGTCCTTATATCATATATGATATGCGAAAAATGTGTACAAGGTGATTTGATCCCAGTTGGAGTCGTGGAGAATTCTTCCTTTGTCGATTATCCATCCGAGAAGAAATAATTCGTGTGGTCTTATTCACTCGTCCTAAAAATCTTCTGGTATTTTTCCTAGCCTCTAATGATCGTATACAATCTAAGAAAAATAATAAAAATGATCCATGCATTGTAAATAATTCGTATGAAAATTCATGTATTATTAAACCCTAGAATCGAAATAATTTAAGATATTATGCATGCGATTTTTCCAGGTATAGTGAATAATTTTCGTGGGCTTTATGATCATAATATAACAATAGAAAAATGCTCATTTGATTTATTGAGGCTAAAAACTATTTTTGGTGAAATATGTTATAATCGGCTAGAAAGAAAAATGAGAACAAAATACCTAACGTGGAACTAGGGTTCAAAAAAAGGATTAGATCTGATTAATAGTGAATAAAAATGATGTTTAAATGATTGCCTAATGATGGGATTCGATTAGGGTTTTATTTGGTTAAATATTGTGTTTACCGATTTGAAATTAAATATGAAAGGGTGTGTTTTGTCAATAATAAAGCTCATGGACCATTTTTGTCGTGTTCTATAAATCATGGGTGACTTGTAAAAATTATAAAATGAAGGACCTATATGTAAAATTTGTGAGAAAATGAATTAAGTTGAAATTGTTATATCGAATTGGAAAATTAATAAATACAAGGACTAAACATGTAATTTCTGAAAAGTTGAGGTCGATTTGTGTTATGAATGATATTCAGGGACTAATGTGAAAATTTGGATATTTATTGGGCTAATATGTAATTATTATTAATTAATGATTTAAATGTAAATTCTAAGGACTTAATATGTAACTTTATTAAAATAGAGGGACCAAACTTGTAATTTCTAGAAACTTGGGGCTGTTTTGAATAAATAAATATATTCAGGGAATTATGTGTCATTTTGATAATTTAATGGCTTGACATGTAACTATTGGTAATTAAAGGTTGAAATTGTAAGTTTAAGGACTGAATATGTAATTTTGATAACTAGAGGGACTAAAGGTGTGAATCATGAATAATTGTGGATACTTTCGTACAACATGATAAAATAAGTGTTCATGGAGTAATTTTGATGAAATAAGGGGCTAATGTGTAACTATGAATAATTGAAGGGTTAAAGTGTAACTTTTGTAACTAAGGGGTGTAAAATGTAAATTATGAAAACCTGAGGACCAAAGGTGTAAATATGATAAAGATACTTTGTCTCCAGCAAATGTTGATCAAATTAAGCTATGTACTAAATATTTCTAAAAGTGGAAACCTTCTAATTATGGAAACTTTCTAAAAGTGGAAACCTACTAAAAAGGGAAAGTTACTTAAAATGGAAAGATGATTAATTAAGAATGATTTGTAATCCCCTTCTACTCCTTTAGGTGTGAAGAAGGAGAGACTTTGAGTTTTCCCCTCATTTCTGTGCTTGTTTCTATTTTGCTTTCGACATAAGGTACGGATACTCTACCCTTTTTAAGAAAGGGTGTCTTATCACCTATGCTTCGATGTTGAGTTATGAACCTTTGCTTTGACCCTTTTGCTATGAACCTTTTGATATGAACCTTCTCATATGACTTTGAGATTCACTTTTGACATGACCTTGAGATATGCTTTGATATGACTTTGAGATGAACCCGTTTGCATGATTTTGAGACCTGACTCTTAGTTTGATACCCGAGCCACCTTTTGTTTCCTAGCCAGGAAGGTAACCTGGCCATGTCTGTGATGCACCACTGGCATGACTCCTGTGTGGGGGAGTGATTTCTCACGCCGTCCCCTTTTATATTATGATATGGCCATTATGATTTTGAGTATTATGATTTTGAGATGACTTTGAGTGGGGGCGTATGGATTGCAATCCTAGGCATGTATGTTTAGTGGATTTAACTATGACTTTGAGTATGACTTTGAGGTGACTGGTGCATGTGTGCTATACACGCCTTTCACATTTATGGGAGCTGATCACTCCACCCCTTTTGATACATGAGGACACCCCTCATATTATCTGGTTGCCTAAGAGGTATCCCCTCTGATTGTGAGATCTTGACTTTGAGTATTATGATGTTGAGATATGACTTTGAGTATGGGCTCGTGGTGGATGACTATCCTATATATCTTCTATTTCTTCTTGCATTGATTATACCTTATGACATTCCCCTTTGCTTCATTATATTTCTGCTTCGTTATCTTTGCTTGTTATTATGTATCTGTTCACTGAGCTTTGTAAGCTCAGCCGCACGTTTTCTTTTCCGTGTGCGGCAGGTATCTAGCTGGGAGATGGATTTATGCTTGGGATGAGAGTTAGTGGGAGCTTTTGCCTTAGATGATGTCCTACCCTAGTCTTACCATTTAATTCAGTATTTTGATATTGGATCTATTTCGTTATGTATTTCCTTGGGATTATTTATTTCTTTCATTTGAGACTTATGTATTGAATTCCAGTCATGTTGACTTGGATTATTTAATGATTATGTTTATTGGTTTCCGCTGTGATTATGTATGTATGCTTTGATTTGTCACCATAATGTGATGCTTCTACCCTTGCCGGGTTGGGGTGTTACAATTATGGTATCAGAGCCCAGGTTGCGACCTGTCGTACATAAGCTTTGGCCTGTGAAACATGGGACCATAGGATCTGACCCTTAAGTTTTAAGTTTTGACTGGTGAGGCTTTGGGTAGGCATAAGTTTCTGTTTCGTCTTCCATTTCGTGCTTATTTCCCTTATTGTTGTTGCTAATCCTTTTTGTAATCGTTCAGATGGTGAACACTCGCTTTACTCAGTACTCTAATGGGGATGATGGCCCAAATTTTGAAGAGATGATAGCCGCTGCTGTGGCTGCTGCTCTTCCGCGAGTGGTGACTGAGGTCACCAATAATATCAGGAATGGGGCTGGTCCTTCTGGAGGTGGTGGTGTGGTGGTGATGCTCAACCCACTGCTCCACCCGCTGCTCCTCCAGCTGGTATCCACGTGTGGATCGAGAGGTTTAATAAGCTAAAGCCTCTCACGTTCAGGTCCGCTGTTACTCCCCATGAGGCGGAGGATTGGATTACGCACGTCGAGAAGTTGTTTCGTGTTCTGGGATGTGATGACGAGTTTAAAACTCGTTTGGCCACGTTCAAACTAGAGGGTGATGCTCAGAATTGGTGGACTGCTCTTGTTCAGGCAAAAGGGGATGATTTTGCTGAGACTTGTTCGTGGGCAGATTTTATTGAGGCGTTTTATAAGCAGTACATTCCTATGGCAGAGCAGCTGAGGTATGAGAGGGAATACGGGTCTATTCGTCAGGGTGATCATGAATCTTCAGGAGATTTCATGCAGCGTTTCTTACGTCTGGCTAGTTTCGTGGGACCAGAGGTTACTGGGGATTCTGTTCGGCAGGCTCGTCACTTCAAGTGGGCTCTTAAGAAATGGGTGTTAGACCGGATCGTTAACACTCCATTTGATGATGTGGCTAGTGTTCAGGATGCCGCGCGTAACATCGAGTTGTTACATGCGGACAGGGTGTCTAATAAGCGTGATAGGGATGGTAACCGGGTAGATTCTCGGGGTCGGCAGGACCAAAGGCAGGATTCTCGGGGTCATGGTCGTCAGGACCAGAGACAGGATTTTCGGGGCCGTCAGGACTATGGACGAGATCAGCAGGGTCGCCAGGACCGAGGTGGTGATTATAGGAGACAGGATTCTAGGAACCAGGGTCGTCAGGATTATGGCCGGTATGGTGGTGACCGTCAGGGTCAGGGTGGTAATAATAGGCGCAGGGATTCTCAGCAGTATCAGCAGTCGGGATCGTCTGGCCAGAAGAAGGCTGATGAGATTCTACCTCCTCCTCCTACATGTGCTTCATGTGGGAAGTCTCATCCAGGTCCGTGTTACAAAGCTTCTGGTGCTTGTTTCTGGTGTGGATCTAATCAGCACAAAGTCAAGGACTGCCCTAGGAAGAATGCTGGTGAACCTAAAGTTGATTCTAGGACAGCTCCTACTTCAGGCCGGGTTTATTCTTTGACTCGTGATCAGGCGGCTAGCACCTCAGGTACTATTACGGGTTTTCTATATATTGGAGATCGTGCTGTGTTTGTTTTATTTGACACTGGCGCTACACATTCTATCATATCCACTTCACTTGCAAATAAAATAAACATCAAACCCACAAAATTAATGAATCGTATATCTATTGCTACCCCGATGAAAACTCATGTGATTATTGATGTTGAGTATGTTAAGTGCCCTCTTCGTTTCGATGATCGTATTCGTCCTGCGAACCTTCTTCCCATTGACATGGTTGATTTTGATATTATTCTGGGCATGGACTGGTTAGCTGCCCATAAGGCGACTATTGATTGTTATGCTCGTAAAGTGATCTTTGGTGATCTTCATTATCCTGATTAAGTTTATTCTGGTTCCCAACCTCTGAAATCTGTAAAGATTATTTCGGCTATGAAAGCCCGAACGTTGATCTCGCATGGCTGTCTTGGTTTTCTTGCTTCTATTAAAGATACCTCTGTTGATGTTCCTAGCATTGATAGTATTCGTACTGTGCGCGATTTCGCCGATGTATTTCCGGATGAACTTCCTGGCATTCCTCCTGTCAGGGAAGTCGAATTTAGCATTGATCTGGTTCCGGGTGCTGAACCCATATCTAAAGCTCCTTACCGCATGGCACCGATTGAATTAAAGGAATTAAAGGAGCAATTGCAAGAACTGTTGGAAAACGGTTTTATTTGTCCGAGCGTATCTCCTTGGGGTGCTCCCGTGTTGTTTGTTAAGAAGAAAGACGGGAGCATGCGTCTTTGTATCGATTATCGAGAGCTTAACCGCATTACGATTCGTAACCGCTATCCTCTTCCTCGCATTGATGATCTATTCGACCAGTTGCAAGGAGCGAGGCATTTCTCTAAAATCGATCTGAGGTCTGGATATCACCAGCTTAGGGTGAGGGAGCAGGATGTTCCCAAAACGGCCTTTCGCACTCGGTATGGTCACTATGAATTCTTGGTTATGCCTTTTGGTCTGACCAATGCTCCTGCTGTGTTTATGGACCTAATGAACCGGGTATTCCATGAATTTCTCGATAAGTTCGTCATTGTCTTCATAGATGATATCCTTGTGTACTCTAAAACCGAGGCGGAGCACGAGCAACATCTTAGTGTGGTTCTGGAGATTCTTCGACAGCAGAAATTGTATGCGAAGTTTTCGAAGTGCGAGTTTTGGTTGGATCGAGTGGCTTTCTTGGGTCACATTGTTTCTGCAGACGGCATTACGATGGATCCGGCAAAGGTTGAGGCTATCACAAAATGGCCAAGACCTACAAATGTGACGGAAGTGAGGAGTTTTCTGGGTCTCGCTGGGTATTATCGGAGATTTGTTGAGGGCTTTTCGCGTCTTGCTTTGCCGTTGACACAGTTGATGAGGAAAGGGGAAAAGTTTATTTGGACTGATGAGCGAGAGAGTAGTTTTGAGGAGTTGAAGAAGCGGTTAGTGTCGGCACCTATCTTGACTCTTCCATCGGGTTCCGGCGGTTTTCAGATTTATAGCGACGCATCGAAGAAAGGTTTGGGATGCGTTTTGATGCAGCATGGTAAGGTGATCGCCTATGCTTCGAGGCAGCTGAAGCCTTATGAGGTGAACTATCCGACGCATGATCTAGAGTTAGCAGCTGTGGTTTTCGCGCTAAAGATTTGGCGCCATTATTTGTATGGGGAGAGTTGTGACATCTTCACCGATCATAAGAGTCTTAAATACATCTTCACCCAGAAAGAGTTGAATATGAGGCAGAGGCGTTGGTTGGAGCTTCTGAAAGATTATGATGCTAATATTCAGTACCATCCCGGTAAGGCGAATGTGGTCGCTGATGCTCTGAGTAGGAAATCCGGTATGATCGCGAGTTTAGAGTTTGAGCCTCGTATTTTGCATGATTTGGAGCTTCTTGATGTGGAGTTTTGTGTTCGTGGTCACGGCGGTTATTGGGCTAGCCTTACGGTTGAGTCCAATCTTATCTTGCGAATTAAGGAGGCTCAGAAGGAGGATGGTGAGTTGTGGGCTATAGTTCAAAATGTTGAGGACGGCAAGCAATCAGAGTTTAGAGTTGATGATTCCGGTGTAGTGTGGTTTGAGGATCGTCTCTGTGTCCCCAACGATCCTGAGCTTAAGGAGGCTGTTCTATCAGAGGCTCATAGTTCCCCTTTCACTATACATCCTGGTTCTACCAAGATGTACCGGGACCTTAAGCAGCACTTCTGGTGGAGTGGCATGAAACAGGATGTGGCTTCGTTTGTATCTAAGTGTTTGACTTGCCAGCAGCTTAAGATTGAACACCAGAGAGCTAGTGGGTTGCTTCAACCGTTGGAGATTCCGAAGTGGAAATGGGAGGAAATTTCCATGGATTTTGTGACTGGTTTACCTCTTACTCGTAGGAAGCATGATGCGATTTGGGTGGTCGTCGATCGACTAACCAAGTCTGCTCACTTCCTCCCTATTCGTGTGGATTACAGTGTTAGTAAATTGGCGGACATATTTCAGCAGGAAATCGTTAGGCTTCATGGCATGCCTACGGCCATTATATCAGATAGGGATCCTCGGTTTACGTCACGCTTCTGGAAGGGATTGCATAAGGCATGGGATACGCGCCTTAATTTCAGTACCGCTTTTCACCCTCAGACGGATGGTCAGTCGGAGAGGACCATTCAAACTTTAGAGGACATGTTGAGGGCATGTGCCTTAGAGTGGACTGGTAGCTGGGACGATTATTTGTGTTTGGTAGAGTTTGCTTATAATAACAGTTGGCACGCGAGTATTCGTATGGCTCCATTTGAGATGTTATATGGTCGGAAATGTAGGGCTCCGGTTTGTTGGAACGAGGTAGGTGAACGCATTATTGAAGGACCGGAGTTAGTTCAGATCGCTACTGAGAAAGTGGATGTTGCTAGGGAGAAGTTAAAGGAAGCTAGGGCTCGTCAAAAGAGTTACGCTGACAAGCATCGGCGTGACTTGGAGTTTAGCGTTGGTGATCGGGTATTTCTTAAGGTTTCGCCGTTTCGAGGAGTTAAACGTTTTGGGATTAAGGGCAAGCTCAGTCCTCGATTCATTGGACCGTTTGAGATTTTGGATCGTATTGGAGAAGTTTCGTATCGTTTGGCTCTTCCTCCGCAGTTATCACATGTTCACGACGTCTTTCATGTATCTCTTCTGAGGGGATACAATTATCATCCTCTGCATGTGGTGTCTTACCCTCTTGATCAGATTCAGCCCGATATGTCTCTTCCGGAGGAGCCGGAAGCTGTTCTTGATCGCCAGGAGCGAGTTATGAGACGTAAAGTCATTCCTTTTGTTAAGATTCTTTGGCGGAACCACCCAGAGCGGGAAGCTACCTGGGAGACCGAGGAGTCTATTCGAGCTAGTTATCCTCATTTTGTTTTCTGAATTCTGGTATGTCTCTATTTTGGTTTCCGATTTGTTTCATTCTGATTCTTTGCAAATTTCGGGGACGAAATTTTTCTTTTTAGAGGGGAAGAAGTTGTAAAACCCTAAAATCTAAAATGAACAAAAAGACCAAAATGCCCCTGCTAGTTTAAAATTTAATTAAAAGCTTATAATGTATCAATAAATTCCAAACTTCTGGCAATGCACATGTTATGATCCCAAATAATTTTGACAATCTCATTTAACATGTATACAAGTGGCAAAATGACTAAAATACCCCTAGTAGTGCCGAATGGATAATATCTAATTTTATTATAATTTAAAATGTATTAAAATATGTAATTATGGAAGATAAGCAATCAAATATTTTCCCAACCAATCTAGCCGAAATTTTTGGTCAACCCTCCCCTCCTATGACTCGGCATACCCCCTTTAAACATCAACCCTCATTTGTTTATCATCAAACCCTAGTTGCCGAGTAGAGAGAAAAACCCAAAGAAAATTCTATAGCCTCCATTCGATCCATAAAAATTACCAAGGCATTTTTCTGAGTTCAAACACAATTCAAGGAGTCCTAGAAAAATCGTGTGGAGTTCATTTGTTGCCCGATTCAATTGTGGTGGATTTATTTCTATCGCTAGCTCAATTTAAAGGTATAATTCGTATCAATTAAATCAAGCTTTGTAAAATTCGATTCTTATTTTTCCTGGAGTCCTTATATCATATATGATATGCGAAAAATGTGTACAAGGTGATTTGATCCCAGTTGGAGTCGTGGAGAATTCTTCCTTTGTCGATTATCCATCCGAGAAGAAATAATTCGTGTGGTCTTATTCACTCGTCCTAAAAATCTTCTGGTATTTTTCCTAGCCTCTAATGATCGTATACAATCTAAGAAAAATAATAAAAATGATCCATGCATTGTAAATAATTCGTATGAAAATTCATGTATTATTAAACCCTAGAATCGAAATAATTTAAGATATTATGCATGCGATTTTTCCAGGTATAGTGAATAATTTTCGTGGGCTTTATGATCATAATATAACAATAGAAAAATGCTCATTTGATTTATTGAGGCTAAAAACTATTTTTGGTGAAATATGTTATAATCGGCTAGAAAGAAAAATGAGAACAAAATACCTAACGTGGAACTAGGGTTCAAAAAAAGGATTAGATCTGATTAATAGTGAATAAAAATGATGTTGAAATGATTGCCTAATGATGGGATTCGATTAGGGTTTTATTTGGTTAAATATTGTGTTTACCGATTTGAAATTAAATATGAAAGGGTGTGTTTTGTCAATAATAAAGCTCATGGACCATTTTTGTCGTGTTCTATAAATCATGGGTGACTTGTAAAAATTATAAAATGAAGGACCTATATGTAAAATTTGTGAGAAAATGAATTAAGTTGAAATTGTTATATCGAATTGGAAAATTAATAAATACAAGGACTAAACATGTAATTTCTGAAAAGTTGAGGTCGATTTGTGTTATGAATGATATTCAGGGACTAATGTGAAAATTTGGATATTTATTGGGCTAATATGTAATTATTATTAATTAATGATTTAAATGTAAATTCTAAGGACTTAATATGTAACTTTATTAAAATAGAGGGACCAAACTTGTAATTTCTAGAAACTTGGGGCTGTTTTGAATAAATAAATATATTCAGGGAATTATGTGTCATTTTGATAATTTAATGGCTTGACATGTAACTATTGGTAATTAAAGGTTGAAATTGTAAGTTTAAGGACTGAATATGTAATTTTGATAACTAGAGGGACTAAAGGTGTGAATCATGAATAATTGTGGATACTTTCGTACAACATGATAAAATAAGTGTTCATGGAGTAATTTTGATGAAATAAGGGGCTAATGTGTAACTATGAATAATTGAAGGGTTAAAGTGTAACTTTTGTAACTAAGGGGTGTAAAATGTAAATTATGAAAACCTGAGGACCAAAGGTGTAAATATGATAAAGATACTTTGTCTCCAGCAAATGTTGATCAAATTAAGCTATGTACTAAATATTTCTAAAAGTGGAAACCTTCTAATTATGGAAACTTTCTAAAAGTGGAAACCTACTAAAAAGGGAAAGTTACTTAAAATGGAAAGATGATTAATTAAGAATGATTTGTAATCCCCTTCTACTCCTTTAGGTGTGAAGAAGGAGAGACTTTGAGTTTTCCCCTCATTTCTGTGCTTGTTTCTATTTTGCTTTCGACATAAGGTACGGATACTCTACCCTTTTTAAGAAAAGGGTGTCTTATCACCTATGCTTCGATGTTGAGTTATGAACCTTTGCTTTGACCCTTTTGCTATGAACCTTTTGATATGAACCTTCTCATATGACTTTGAGATTCACTTTTGACATGACCTTGAGATATGCTTTGATATGACTTTGAGATGAACCCGTTTGCATGATTTTGAGACCTGACTCTTAGTTTGATACCCGAGCCACCTTTTGTTTCCTAGCCAGGAAGGTAACCTGGCCATGTCTGTGATGCACCACTGGCATGACTCCTGTGTGGGGGAGTGATTTCTCACGCCGTCCCCTTTTATATTATGATATGGCCATTATGATTTTGAGTATTATGATTTTGAGATGACTTTGAGTGGGGGCGTATGGATTGCAATCCTAGGCATGTATGTTTAGTGGATTTAACTATGACTTTGAGTATGACTTTGAGGTGACTGGTGCATGTGTGCTATACACGCCTTTCACATTTATGGGAGCTGATCACTCCACCCCTTTTGATACATGAGGACACCCCTCATATTATCTGGTTGCCTAAGAGGTATCCCCTCTGATTGTGAGATCTTGACTTTGAGTATTATGATGTTGAGATATGACTTTGAGTATGGGCTCGTGGTGGATGACTATCCTATATATCTTCTATTTCTTCTTGCATTGATTATACCTTATGACATTCCCCTTTGCTTCATTATATTTCTGCTTCGTTATCTTTGCTTGTTATTATGTATCTGTTCACTGAGCTTTGTAAGCTCAGCCGCACGTTTTCTTTTCCGTGTGCGGCAGGTATCTAGCTGGGAGATGGATTTATGCTTGGGATGAGAGTTAGTGGGAGCTTTTGCCTTAGATGATGTCCTACCCTAGTCTTACCATTTAATTCAGTATTTTGATATTGGATCTATTTCGTTATGTATTTCCTTGGGATTATTTATTTCTTTCATTTGAGACTTATGTATTGAATTCCAGTCATGTTGACTTGGATTATTTAATGATTATGTTTATTGGCTTCCGCTGTGATTATGTATGTATGCTTTGATTTGTCACCATAATGTGATGCTTCTACCCTTGCCGGGTTGGGGTGTTACAATAAACATAAAAACAAACTACAAGAAGCACATATAAATCTTTAGTGACAAGAGGCCGTAAGATTAGCTTCATTTCCAAAAGGGATCCTAGATGTTTTCTTGTTGGAAACTAAACATGAATATGTTTAGTTAAATGGGCTAGTGGGAGGTGGAGAGGGTGACATGATTGGAGGTGGTGGTGGTGTCAAGAGATGTTCCACATAGGAGAACATGAAGTGTATCTCATCTCTCAAAGAGAAGATGAGGTTGCGGTTGTGAAGGCAACATAGGCAATTAGCACTATGTATATCAATCGGATGAGGTTGGATAGGTTGGCCCATGATTGGAAAAGAAGGTGGTGTTGAGTATTTAGGTGATGGGGTTGGCATGACATAATCCAATGGGGTGATAGGTGAGAGTGTATAGTCCATGGATGATGGCAAGGTGTTCAAAGAGTGAGATGATGAAGATGTTGTTCTAGATGATGTTTTAGAAGGAGAATTTGGTGGAGATGGTGAGTTAGGGGTGCTTTGGGAAGGTGGTGTTGTGGCTTCATCATATTTGGTGAGATCAACAAAGAGAGGTTTGGATGGTGGTTTGATGATGATCCTAGGTTTCTTGGAGATATGGGTTGTTGATCCTTGTGTGAAAGACATGGTGAATGAGTAATGGGAGGTTGAAGATGAGATGCAAGATAAGCTTGCAATGGTTAGGCTTTATATAGGCAAGAGTTGTGGGATTTGAATTAAAGTTGGTGGTAGTGTCCTATGGTGTAGTGAGAGAATCTTAGGGTGTATGAGAGTTTGCAAAATATTGCAGGTTTGAGGTTAGGGATGCAGGAATCTAGAGGAAACAATGAAAATTCATCAAACATGGGCACGGTACCACTAAATACCACACGGTACCGTGACCTGGAAGTCACGAATTTTCCTGTGCTACCTAGTTCTGGGCAGCTAAAGGGAAGTTTTTTAGGGGGACTATTTGCAGGAAATGTTAGTGCCTCAAACCACTAAAGATTTATTTGCCAAATATATCCCATATTTAGCTACTCCTAGCAATTAAAGATTAACATGCAACTATCTAAGCTAAGCTATAAGCATGCAATCAAAAAGGACAAAATAAGCTATCATCCAAGAATCACATAATTTGAAATCATGTAGGGTGATAGAATAAAGGTCAAGCATGCAAGATAGTTAGGAGTATTAAGCCCTAATATAATTCATCATTGATAAATACTAATATAAGATAGAGGTAATAATCCCTCCCTAAATACTTATGACTTGAACTTACTCCCGTTTTCATCACACTCTCGACTTGAGCTTGAACCTCTTCCTCATGATTCGGATCCAAAACCAAAGTGATAAAGATTGATCCTTGTTACATACAAGTTCAACTTGTCGAAAGAATTCCAACACAAAACGAGGACAAATTTGCTCGTTGATGTGAAGTAAGCAATTGAATCCTATAGCTCTAAATGAGGTGTTGATATCCCTATGATAAACTAAAGATGCATCAACGACTCAACCTTCATGAATCCGACGGGTTTCAAGATTAACATAGGCACGAATGTGACTACCGGGTGTTGTAGGTTAACGAGAGATTTTGGGAGTATAGGTGTCGGTTAGAAGATGATCAAAATCATACTCATGAGACATTTTTGTTACCTATAAGAAAATTTTAAGAAAAATTAAAATTGAGAATAGTTGCTTTAAAGACACGTGCCTAGTGTGTGCCTATATGCAAACCATGTGGAGGAGCGGTAATCTCGACTCTAGACCTAAAAATAATGAGATTACCCAAACGCTCCTAACTTCACTTTTACTCAAACGAATAAGTCGATAAATACATATTAGTTATGTAATCCGATCAATATTCGTGAGATCATGTATGCATGAGAGAAACATTTTCAGTTTGTATCAACAATGCATGAAAAAATGTTTCATGATCCTAGTTTCGTGAAATATTTCGCAAACAATGGAATTGGGGTGTTTGGCAACTTCAATGTTTTGGCGCCAAGAGTTTTATGTTTGAAAAACTTTAGTGTTAATGACTCCTAAGACCAAGAGTAGTGGTGTTGCTTTTTTTTGGTGTGAGTTGGGGCATTTCTTGACAAGTGGCATGTGTGTCATATGGGCTTTATTGTAAAAATTGGGAGTAATAGTGGGGCGTTGAATGGTACCAATTTCATACATTATTATTATTATTTTTGATTTAAAATAACAATTTCATACATTAAAATAAAACAACAATTAAAGAGTTAAATTAAAATGAAACAACAATTACAAACTTAAATAAAACAACAATTAAAATAAAAAACTAAAAAACCTAGCTTAAAAACTTAAAGATTAATGGGTTCGGTGAAGGTTGTGTTGGTAAAACAACATCATCTTGCGAATTTTCAAATGGCATAAAATTTTGGTAAATCGTATTTGGGTTTTGATTCGGGTAAGGCAAGTTCGTCATGTACCCGAAAAGTTGGTTGTTATTTAGCTCTTGGTCGTTTTGTTGCTCGGGGGCTCTTCTTGGAGCTTGATATGGTATGTTTCGGCTTGAGCCAAAAGCAGGAATGTTAAAATGATTAGGATTCATTTTGATTTTCTAGTGTAGAATGATAAAGAATGTGTAAAAAAAAAGAGTTAACTTGGTATATTTATAGGTAAATTTAAACAATTTATAGGTAAAATAAAAATAATTAAATGATTATTTAATTCTAATATATCCGTTAAAGCTACCTTCAACGTCTATATTTGACCAAAAATACTTTCAACGAGCGTTGTTCAATCAACGCTCGTTGTTTTTTTTGATTTTCAACGCCATTCAACGCAGCAAGGGGGCGGTCCAACGCCCGTTGAATGGGAAACTGAAGGGCTTCAACGCCCCACTACTCTTGGTCTAATGCAATAACAAGTATCCTAGACATGATTCCTCTTAAAGATATTTAGTTAAAAGCAAAATTCGGACCAAAATGTATGATATAGGTGGGTTTATGTAAATCCTAAGTTAAGGGAATTATGAAGGTTATACATTGTCTAAACCTAGTCCTAATTTCATAAAGGCTCAATCAAAATTGAAAAACCCCAATTCAATTTTCATGCATGAACAAACCCTAAACTCAAGATTAAAGAAAATTAGAGTCAAATGTCTTAAAAAAAGTGGAAGTAGTTGATAATCTTGAAAAATTAATGCCTCGAATTTGATCTTGAAAGGGTGTAATTGAATTTTGGGTTGTGAGGTTAGGTTTTGACAGCAATGGAAGAAGTTGAGAAAGTTTAAAAGTGAATAATGTGGGAAAAGAAGACTGAAATACGAGCTGTATCAGATACTTGGTACCACAGCACCATTAAATTTAATGGTGCCGTGCCACTTTAGTGGTGCCGTGATCTGCTAGGATGAATTTTTGTCCCATTTTGATTTTTGACGAATAAGTCTCGCTGATTTAGTGAGACTTTTTGACATGAGGAAAGAATTTATACCTAATAAATTATTTTAACGAGAAGACCTAGACTAGACGAAAAGAGATGACTTTAATATTTCCAGTGAAATATTCAAGTAGTCATACGAGGGATGTGAATGATGACTCAATATTTCCAGTGAAATATTTAAAAAGTCATGAGACAAGACATAAGATATGACTTCAATATTTCCAGTGAAATATTCAAGTAATCATAAGAGGGATGTGAAGGATGACTTAATATTTCCAGTAAAATATTTAAGTAGTCATAAGATTTATGGAATATGTTCCATCATTCCTAGCCCTAGACGAAGATAGTTGAAGGTTTCTCGTTTGAGAGGTTTGGTCAAGATGTCGGCGATATTGTCTTGAGAGGGAACTTTCTCAATAGAAATATTTCCTTTTTGGACGTTATCGTGAAGGAAGTGGTGACGAATTTCGATGTGTTTACTACGAGAGTGTTGAATGGGGTTTTTGCTCAAGTCAATAGCACCTTTGTTATCGTACATAATAGGGATGTCGTCGAGATGGATGTCGTAGTCAGTAAGAGCTTGTTTCATCCATAGTACTTATTGACGTTCCTTTCTTGCGATTACATATTCGGCTTCGGTCGTGGAGATAGCAAGAGCCGTTTGTTTCTTGGAGAACCAAGAAGTTAGACAACAACCCATGAAGGTACAAATGCCACTTGTACTTTTTTGATCCACATAATCTCCCGCATGATCAGAGTCGGCATGGACGATAGTTTCTACACCGGTCCCCTTGGGATAGAACAATCCCAAGTGTATAGTGCCTTTAATGTATCAAAAGATACGCTTAACTGCTTCAAGGTGAGAGGTTTTGGGATCCTCTTGGAAGCGAGCACAAAGGTAGACACTAAACATGATATCGGGACTACTTGCCGTTAGGTATAATAAACTTCCTATCATACCTCTATACTTAGTGCTATCCACGGACTCACCTTCTTCATCTTTCGTGAGTTTCATTTCCGTGGTTATGGGAGTTTTCATGGGCTTAGACTTTTCTAAACTAAATTTCTTAAGCATCTCCTTAATATACTTAGATTGATTAAAGAAGATACCAGCTTCCATTTGTTTTATTTGTAGACCAAGGAAGAAATTTAATTCACCCTTCATGATCATCTCAAACTCGTCACGCATGATCTTTGAAAAATCACCGCACAGTTTTGGACAAGTTGAGCCGAATATAATGTCATCGACATATATTTGAACAATGATGAGATGTGAATTTTGTTTCTTCGTGAAAAGTGTGTTGTCAACCATTCCTATAGTATATTCATGTTCAATCAAGAATGCTTTTAGTCTATCGTACCAAGCTTTAGGAGCTTGTTTGAGACCATAGAGTGCTTTCTTGAGTTTATAAACATGATTCGGTTTTTCGAAATCAACGAATCCCGGAGGTTGTGCAACGTATAACTCCTCGTTGATATAAGCATTTAGGAATGCACTTTTCACGTCCATTTGATATAATTTAAAGTCTAAGGCGCAAGCATAGGCAAGGAGTATCCTAATAGACTCTAATCTAGCTACGGGTGCATAAGTTTCATCGTAATCTATTCCTTCTTGTTGGTTATAGCCTTGTGCTACCAACCTTGCTTTATTCCTAGTTACAACGCCATTTTCGTCGAGTTTATTCCTAAACACCCACTTAGTTCCTATAATGGTATGATTCTTAAGTGGAGGTACTAGATCCCAAACTTGGTTTGCGGTGAAATGATTTAGCTCTTCTTGCATGGCAACTACCCAGCTTTTATCCTTAATTGCTTCACCGACATTCTTAGGTTCTACTGTAGATATAAAACAAAAGAAATTACGTTTGTTTTGTTCTTGTGACCTAAGGGTTGTTTGGTTTAGGCTTCCTATGACATTTTCAATTGGATGGTTCTTGGATTCCTTAATATTGACAACTTCGTCAACCTCAACTATTTCATCCTCAATGTCATTTTCTAAGGTTTTCTTGCCATTGACCTTAATGGCTTCTTCCTCATCTAAGTCATCATCCACCAAGGGTGATGTCTTAGTTGGTGGAGGACTTTCATCGTATGTCACGTTGAGTGATTCTTCGACTTTCATTGTTTCCTTGTTTAGGACAACATAGGATTTACTATTTTGGGAGTAACCTAGGAAGACACCTTCGTAAGACTTTGGGTCAAACTTGGTGAGGTAGTCTTTTATGTTTAGTATGAAGCACTTGCTTCCAAACAATATAAAGTAATCTAGAGTAGGTTTTCTACCTTTCAAGATTTCTTATGGTGTTTTTCCCAAGATTGGTCTAATCAAGATCCTATTAAGTATGTAAGTTAAGGTGTCAACCGCATTACACCAAAACTTTTGCGGAATTGATTGTTCATTCAATATCGTTCTACTCATCTCTTATAGAGTAAGATTTTTCCGCTCAACTACCCCATTTGATTGTGGAGTGCGTGGAGCCGAGAAATTGTGTGTAATACCATTAGCATCACAATATACTCCAAATTGCACTTCATTATCAAATTCCCGACCATGATCCGTCCTAATTGAGACTATTGTACATCATAGTTTATTTTAGACCTTCTTACTAAAGATTTCGAATTCCTCGAAAGCTTGTGTCTTATCCTTAAGAAATTAAGTCCAAGTATACCTAGAGTAGTCATCAACTATTACCAAAGTGTAGAAATTTCCTCCATAGCTCCGTACGGCGGTTGGACCGAATAAGTCCATGTGAAGGAATTATAGGCATCTAGAGGTCGAGACCATATTCTTAGCTTTGTGACTAGAATGAGCTTGTTTCCAACTTTACAAGCGTCACAAAAGTGTTTATCAAACTTAATCTTAGGTAGATTTCTAACTAGTTCCTTAGACGCCAATGATTGTATCAAACGCATATTGGCGTGACCTAATCTCCTATGCCATAGAGTGGAATTATCGTCTATGGTTGCTAGGCAAATCTTATCCTGAGGCTTATTTCCTATTTTCATAACAAATAAGCCATTCTTCCTAACTCCTCTGCCTATGGTCTTACCATTCTTAGTGATCTTACTACCCTCTTCGAAAAATATAACTCTACACTTATTGTCTACCATTTGACTAATGCTAAGCAAGTTAAATCCTAAGTTATCTACATGCTCAACATTTCTAATAGTGAGGGAGTCTTGAGTAATCGTACCTTTTCCTATGATGTTTCCATTAAGTTTGCTACCGAAAGTGACATTACCTCTGTTGTAAGCCTTGTAAGATGAGAATAGACTTCGGTTACCCGTTATATGACTAGTGCATCCACTATCCTTGACCCATTCATCGGGCTCCAAGTCGATTCCCAAGCATATCTATTGAATAAGACAAAGATTCAAACATTTGGTCCCCAATATCTCATGGGTCCAAAGTTGTTAGTATTAAACATCCCATGCATTAGTTGCATTTGGTTAGGATGTTGGAACGGAGGACAAATTTCCCATGGTAGGTAACTTTGTTGTTGACGGTTATTCCAAATTATGGGATAGTTACTTGGATAACTTTGTTTTCTAAAGTTACTTCTCGGTTGAGGAGTTCTTGACCGAGGTTTAGGAACATTTGATTTTCTAGGTGGAGGAGTCTTTGATCTAGTACCGGGTTTTACAAAGCCAAGCCCGGGGGTTGACAAAAGGTTTGTAAAAACTTTTGACTTCCTTTTTATTAGCAATAGGTACTTTAACATTATTAACAACTATGTGACTCGGTTTAGGACTTAAGTTATTTTTTAAAATCGACCCTGTTCTGACTTTAGCACCAGACGGTACCACGGTACCACTAGTTTTAGTGGTGCCGTCTGTACCTTTAATGGTACCGTCCTCTGCTATTTCAGATTCTTCAAATTTTAAAAATTTTACTTGTTTATTGTAAGGAACTATTTCATCCCTTTTAGTATCCGGATTCTTTTCAATCGGTTGAAAGTCACCCTCGGTAATAATATGCAAAAGATCAATGACTTTTGATTTCACATACGTTTCGAATCTTGTTTTCCAATATATAAAACAATCGGTTTCGAAAAGTGATGGTCTTTGCATAGATTGCCCTTCTTGATATTTGTCGAAATCCATTGATCGATTCAAGTTTTAAAATACAATTTATTTTAAAATCTTGCTTAACGTGGCTCTGGTAGCAATTGTGGAAAACTAGAAGGGGGGTTGAATAGTTTTCCCGGTTTTTAAAACTTTATAAAACTTTTACTTGTGAAAAACTTTGATTCGATTCTTTTGTGAAATCAATCAACACCAATATGAACACTAAACAATACTATCTAATATAAACAATAAATATAAAGAAATGAGACGGAAAGATCAAACCGGGACAAAGAGATTTATAGTGGTTCGGTCACGAAGCTCTTCTTCGCCCTACTCCACTCCCCGAGTACCAAACACGAGAGTTCTAAGCACTATGTCAACAAAGCTCCCTTCAGGCGGAGAAAACCGTACAACGTCGCTTATCCTTATTTCCTAAACTAAGCTAAATGTCAAGTACTAATCTTAGCTAGTACCAATCTACCACGATCCACACGATCCTTACTACTTCACACAATCAACACACTTGACTCGATCTACCCTTGATCCACTTGATCGACACACAAGCCCACAAGCTACAAGAGATCTCCAAGATCTCAACAAGATCACAATGATCTACTCTCACTTGACTCAATCTACCCGATCTACCCTTGATCCACGTGATCAACTCACAAGCTCACAAGCTACAAGAGATCTCCAAGATCTCAACAAGATCACAATGATCCACTCTCACAAACTACACAAAAGAAAATCAACTTGGTATATGCTAGGATACAACAAGTATGTAACAAGTGTTACAAGTGCACTAACTGTAACTGCAACACTTTGTATCTTCTTTGATACTTTGTGTTCTTCTTTTGAACTAGTAGAGGAATGAAGGTGATCACTTGGTTGGATGATTGGATCACTCTTTAAACAAAAGAAAACTAAACTAAATGATCAAAGGAGAGAAGATGTGATAAGGGTTTTGAACTTAGAAAGTTGTGTGCGAAAAAGGATGCCCAAAAACTGTGAAGAGGGCTGGTATTTATAGGCAGAGGAAATTTGCCCATTATAGGGACACGGTACCACTAAATACCACACGGTACCACTAAATTTAGTCGTATCGTGCATTCGTGCCAGACAAGGACGCTCCAATTTTTGTTTTTAGTGGTGAAAGTTTATTTGGGGAAGTTTGGAGCTGATTTTGGGGGGAAAAGTAGCTGTTATGATTTTTAAACTTATTTTTCCAATAAAACATTTCTTTATAATTCAAAAATAACTTGTAAGGTATGTTTCTAAAAAAAATGTTTTGTCACATTAAAAATGTGAAGTTTGAAACACAAATTCACTTCTTTGATCATTAGTCAAGTTGTAAATTTGTTTGTTCGTACCTAGAGTGATTTACGTAGAAACGGGATATTTTGACTAAAAACTTGTTTACGTTAATGTTAACGTAAAGTGTTTTCACTTTTTGTTATCATCAAAACGTGAAGTTATCGAAAGATATAAATAACGTTTTTAGAACGTTATTTGCATCAACACATTTGGCCGGATGCAAGTGTGATAGATGAAGATTTTGGGAACCTTGATGTTTTACTTTCTGAAATCAATGAAGAAGACTTACCACCACTCTTAGACCATGAAAATGTAACCACAATAGACACACCTCAATTTGTGTGTAAAATGGGAAAAAGCAAACGCCTCAAAAACAAACCACAACCCATTTATCAAATGAAGTATGGGGATGAAGATCCTTCACTAACAATAAACCATCCTATTACCCGTGAAGAATTGACTAAGGAAGAAATAGAGGCGGATATTTATGCTAGGATTCTTTGGTTGTATGAAAAGAGGCCCATCATTGAGACCCTTAAAAATGCAGACAAGCACAAAAAGATCCTTGATAGTATTTGATAAGTCATATATTTTTGATATTTATCACATGTAATTTGCTTATATTTTGCATATTTATATCTGAATTGATACTTAATTAGGTTAATTTTCCTATTTCAGTAATTATGGAGCAATATTGTCAAAGTCACGGATTTAAGGCATGATTTGGAGCTATTTTATATGCAAGCTGTAAAAGAGCATATGGCGTAAGACACTCTGGCCTTACGCCGTATTAGTACCTGGAAGAATTCACTAATTCTTGGTGAATATTGAAGGATACGGCGCATTTAACTCTGGCAATGCGCCGTAATTAGAAGCTCTACAGTCAAAGCCCAAGTCAACCATTGAAGCATTACGGCATATGAAACTTTGGCCATACGCCGTAATGAAGATCTTATCCCTCATCCAAGTATATCGAAGATTTGAAGGTTACGGCGTAACGCATATCTATTTTACGCCGTATTTAAATAGATACGCAGAATATGCTTGGAATATGCTTTCTTCATCAGCAATCAAGATATCCAGATTACGCCGTATTCCCTTATGAATACGCCTTAATGTCGCCCTAACAGAAGACTATAAATACAAGCCCTAAACGGGAGTTTTTGATATCTTTCACTCACCACTTTCAACCACAGCAGAATTCTACCATTCCAAGGCCCCAAGATCAGTCCCAAGAGCTAGGATAACAAGGAAAGAAGGTCTCGTATCATTACATTAGGCTTAATCATTCGGTTTGCATATTGATTTCATTATGATTTCGATTTGTGTATCGTTTGAATTATCTGATTGTGCTTTTACATACATTATGGGCTAATACCCTTGGGTGTTAGCCATGTTTATGAATATTCTATAATAGTTATTTCCATTTGTTTAGATCTAATGTTTTGTATTGCTTAGTTTATGTGTTTATCGTTTCAATGCTCGTTTATTTGTTTGAGCAGTTTAAGTCTAGTATCACATGGACCATATGGGTATTGGATGTATATTATGAGAACATTTAAGTAGGCGCTTACTCTTCTTGCATGGACCAAGTGGGGGAATGGGTAATGTATCACATGGACCAAATGGATACCATTGATAAATCACATAGATTAGATGACACGACTTAGTGCATGCTTGTAGTCCGATAGGTACATGAACTAAATGACCTAGGAGATTACATGTATAGTTACTAGATTCACGGATCAAGTGGACTAGTCTAGGATGGATAGGATTGTGGGGATGTTTTCCGGATCATGGAGACCTTCCCCACATATCCTGACGTCACCAGTACTTTACAAATAGATCATTACACTAATAAACGGATAACTAGAATGGAATAGGATTAACATGGCTAGCACTTCTTTCTCTCATTGATCACAACTTTAGTATAATTTAGTCTAGTTTACATTTTATGCTTTTTAGTAGTTAATTAATCAAATCAATCAAAACCCCCTTTTAAACTTGTAAAATACACTAGATAGGATCTAAGCATACTATTCCCGAGATCGACCTCTTACTTACCCCACTGGCTACATCTGATCGGGTACACTACCCGTGAAAGTGTGTTTTTAAGGTATAAGCCCGGCTAAATATAAATATTAAAACTTGAATAAAAATACCTAAATATAAATATTAAAACTTGAATAAAATTACCTACAACGTAAGGAGGAAGAGAGTCAAACTTAAACGACTCAGAAATAACCAAAAGTGCTTACCGGGAGACAACCCGTAATGTTTTTCCATTTTATTTTTCTTTTTAGTATTCTGTCTGACAAGTCGATACGACGAAACCACTTCTGGATACAGCGTATTCCACTCTCAGATTTCGTACTTTTTTTATTTCTGTATTTTTAGGATCTTTAATCTACAAACTATCTGCCAGGTCTTTTGTTTACGGCGCAATCCTGTTTTGGGATACGCCATATTCAAACCCTGAACCGTACTTTGTTTTCCATACAGACTGTTCATTACGGCGTATCCAATCTCAGGGATACGGCGTATGAAGAATAGTCTGTATTATATCACCAAGGTAGTTTTTACCCCAACTTGACCATTACGGCGTATCCAATTAATGGATTACCCCGTAACGATGTACAGATCTAGACATGACCTTCTTAAAGTTTTTTCTAACGCTCTAACCACTACGAAAGTAGTTTTCTGCTTTTTTTATTTATTTTTTTTTTATTTTTTTTTATTTTTTTATTTATGTATCTACAGGTTTTGTGAAACATTTGAAGTGGTGGTATTCATATATTGTATATTGTTTGGAAGCCCCTCATACGGCCATACTAGACCCACAATTTATCCTATCTAACAGAAAAATTTGCTCGTATTCACACCATGGAGGATCATTCCGAGCAATCTCAGGGGAGTTTTGAGTTTCTAATTCTAGCCTCTTTAATTTTGTGCATTCATTTGTACAACGAGGGCGTTGTACACTTCAAGTGGGGGGAGGTAGCTAGAATAAGAACTTTACTTGTCCTATTCTATGAAAATTGACTAAAAATAGCTAAAATTTAAAAAATTTCACATGTTTTTCGTAGATCATTAGTAGCATAACCCACACACAATACCCTTTGATATCATTTGTGAGGATTGATACCTTTCTGTTTCCACTATTTTACTAAAAATTCCACAAAAATATGTGTGTGCCGGTGGATTGATGTAGACTTTAGAACTTGGCTTGGTATATCTATTCGAAACCTCAATAATGAGCATTACTTATAGGAAACTTGGTGTAATCGGCTTTAATCAACGGAAGAGGAAAAATTATTAGGATTCACCCAAATGAGCCATGTCATTATATATGTTTGTTTATCAACTAACTACACTGGTTAGTTGACCACCTGTTTAAACCCTTTGTTACTCTAATCTTTAGAGTAAGATACCCTTAGGAAAACCTGTTGAGCCTTTCTTTTCCTTTGTTACACAACTAAATGTTTATTGTTTCGTTACACCCTTACAGCTTAGCCTACTGTGGAGATTTAAGTCCATTGTTTGGTTGCTAGTTGCTAGTGTATCTCATGTATTTCCTGTGTTCGTATGAGTTTTTTTTTCGATTCTTTTCTAGAGAGACATTGGTCGGGAAAATTGCACTATGCAATGGGAATGTGAAAGTATGTAATTTATGTCATACCCTTGTACTATTACTTTCACTAGTCTTTATTTCATTCGGATTTCTATACGTTCATTAGTATCATATGATGGAGTATTATTGGTGAAATGGTAAAGTATTGTACCATTAGTTTGAATTTGCTTGAAAAAAAAAGAGAGAAAAAGAAGCAAAAAAGAATGTGAATTTCAGTATTTAGTTTAAGTGGTGCGTAGTATAAACCACTTAAGATTAGTGTACAGTTGCCGTAACTTTGCCACTATTGTTGTATATTTAGGATCTTATGGGAGTTGGTAATTCGGGACAGCTAACTTGGACTGTTGATGATGTTGATTAAGGTATTCTTGAGTCTTATTCACGTGTCATTTAAGTGTGTGTTTTTCCATGTTAAAGCGTGAGTTAGTCAATGATAAATGTCTCTTTCAGGTTTATGCTAAGGTAGTAACTAGTAGCAATTGGTTGTATCGGACTTAATCTATTTTTTTTTGTTTATTTTCTTTTTACACCAATTATAAATGTTTTCCATGCTTTATCCATACCTTTACCAAATGGCTTTGTGAAGACATCTAGTGCATTGATATTTTAGTGACCATCCGAGTTTTTAACTAGTCGAATGATGCGCCAGCGATCTAGTGTGTATTTTGGTGACCATCCGTTATGAAAATACGCGCCAGTGATTCGAGATATGCTCTAGTGAGCATCCGTTGTTTGAGTAAATCGAGAATTCGCGCTAGCGACCTATTATGTCTTTGTGCAAAATGTTAAAACATCAGCCTAGTATAACCCTTAAGCCTTCACTATTTTAACACATTTTTCCTTTGAAATTGGGTATTGTCCTAGACTCTAGTGGTAGAGATCTGTATCCTTGCCAAGCGTACGATAGAATACTCACCACGAATGTGCAATTGTGTGTACCACTAAATAAACACCCTAGATTAGTTACGAGAGATGAGCGAATTTCATTTCCTATTTCGTGAGGTGTAATGGTTATGCACTATTGGTTGAGTTAATCACTTTGATGCTTATATCCTTAACTACGGTTTTGGATGTTTTTCTAATTACTTAATCTAGAGTCTACTTGAGGACAAGTAGAAGTTAAGTGGGGGGGATATGTGATAAGTCCTATATTGTTTATATTTATCACATGTTATTTGCTCATATTTTGCATATTTATATCTGAATTGATACTCAATTAGCTTAATATTCCTATTTCAGTAATTATGGAGCAATATTGTTGTGGAAAACTAGAAGGGGGGGGGGGGGTTGAATAGTTTTACCGGTTTTTAAATCTTCTTAAAAACTTTACTTTTGAAAAACCTTGATTCGAATCTTATGTGTAATCAATCAACACCAATATGAACACTACACTATACTATCTAATATAAATAATGAATGTAAAGAAAAGAGATGGAAAGATCAAACCGGGACAAAGAGATTTATAGTGGTTCGGTCACGAAGCTCTTCTTCGCCCTACTCCACTCCCCGAGTACCACACTCGAGAGTTTCAAGCACTATGTCAACAAACCTCCCTTCAGGAGGAGAAAACCGTACAACGTCGCTTATCCTATTTTCTGACACTAAGCTAAATGTCGAGTGCTAATCTTAGCTATCGCCAATCTACCATGAGCCACTTGATCAATACACTAGCCCACAAGCTACAAGAGATCTCCAAGATCTCGACAAGATCACAATGATCAACCCTCACTTGACTCAATCTACCCTATCTATACTTGATCAACACACTAGCTCACAAGCTACAAGAGATATTCAATATCTCTATAAGATCACAATGATCTTCTCACAAACTCTCAAAAGAAAAATGAACTTGATGTATACAAAGATAAAACAAGCATGTAACAAGTGCTCTAACTACAACTACAACACTTTGTATCTTCTTGGATACCTTGTGTTCTTCTCTTGCACTAGAAGAGGAATGAAGAGGATCACTTGGTTGGATGATTGGATCACTCTTTAAACAAAAGAAAACCAAACTAAATGATCAAGAAGAAAAGATGTGATGAGAGTATTAAACTCAGAAAGTTCTGTGTGAAAAAGGATGCCCAAAAACTGTGAAGAGGGCTGGTATTTATAGGCAGAAAAATTCTAGCCGTTACAGGTACACGGTACCACTAAATCACCCATGGTACCACTAAATTTAGTGGTACCGTGCCAGACAAAAAACGTTCCTCTTTTTGTCTTTAGTGGTGAAAACTTATTTGAGGAAGTTTGGAGCTGATTTTTGGGGGAAAAATAGCTGTTAGGTTGTTTGAACTTATTTTTCCAATAAAACATTTCTTAATTATTCAAAAATAACTTGTAAAGTATATTTTTGAAAAAATATTTTGTCACATTAAAAATGTGAAGTTTTAAACACAAATTCACTTCTTTGATCATTTGTCAAGTTGTAAATTTGTTTGTGCATACCTACAGTGATTTGCGTAGAAATGGGATCTTTCGACTAAAAACTTGTTTATGTTAATTTTAACGTAACTTGATTTCAAATTTTGTCATCCTCAAAACGTGAAGTTACCATAAGATATAAATAACGTTTTAGAACATTATTTGCATCAACAATCTCCCTCTTTTTGATGATGACAAAACCTAAACTCATTTTTAAGTTAAAATTAATTTTAACAAGTTTTTAATGAGTTTGTATCCCATTTCTCCCCCTTTTTGTCGAAGCAAAAAGGTTGCTAAAGCTCCCCCTTGATGTATACTCCCCCTCGTTTGGAGGACACCAAGGAATCGAGCAATGATTCTTGCTACAAAACAAAGTTAGATGACATAGATGCAATATCTAACATGTAGCAATCACGATAAATATCCAACCACAAACAGAAAAATGACTAAGTAGCCAAGCCCCTAAAAAAATGAAACAACCACATAAAAAGGGGTCCTAAAGGTTTATTGTTGAAAACTAAACATGAACATGTTTAGTTATGTGGGCTAGGAGGAGGTGGAGATGGTGACATGATTGGGGGTGGTGGTGGTGTCAAGAGATGCTCCACATAGGAGAACATGAAATGTATCTCATCCCTCAAGGAGAAGATGAGGTTACGGTTGTGGAGGCAACATAGGCAATTATCACTATGTAGATCAAAGGGATGAGGTTGGATTGGTTGGCCCATGATTGGGGAAGGAGGTGGTGGTGAGTTAGTTGGTGATGGGGTTGGCATGGTATAATCCAATGGAGTGATGGGTGAGAGTGTGTAGTCCATGGATGATGGCATGGTGTTGAGAGAGGGAGATGATGAAGATGTGGTTCTAGTGGAAGATGTTTTGGAAGGAGCATTAGGTGGAGATGATGAGTGAGGAGTGGCTTGGGAAGGTGGTGTTGTGACTTCATCATCTTTTGTGAGATCAACAAACAGAGGTTTGGATGGTGGTCTTACGATTATCCTAGGTTTCTTGGAAATGTGGCTTGTTGATCCTTGTGTGGAAGACATGGTGGTTGAGTTGTGTGAGGTTGAAGATGAGATGTAAGATAAGCTTCCAATGGTGAGGCCTTATATAGGAAAGAGTTGGGGGATTTGAATTAAAGGTGATGGTAGTGTCCTATGGTGTAGTAAGGGAATCTTGAGGTGTATGTGAGTTTGCAAAATTTGCAGGTTTGAGGTTAGGGATGCAGGTTTCTAGAGGAAACAGTGAAAATTCGTCAAACAAGGGCACGGTACCACTAAATACTACACGGTACCGTTAAATTTAACGGTACCGTGGCCTATTTAACGGTACCGTGACATGTGAGTCACAAAATTTTCCTGTGCAGCCTAGTTCCTGGCAGCTAAGGGAATGTTTTCTAGCAAAATTTTCCTGTGTAGCCTAGTTCCTGCCTCAAATCACTAAAGTATTATTTGCCTAATATGTCCAATATTAAGCTACTTCTAGCAAATAAAGATTATCATGCAATTTTATAAGATAATCTATGAGCATGCAAACACAAAGGACAAAATAAGCTATCATCCAAGAGTCATATAAAAATTCATGCAAGGTGATAGTATAAATGTCAAGCATGTAAACTAGAAAAGAGTATTAATCCCTAATGTAATTTAACATAGAAAAATCCTAATTAAAAATAGTTTCATTGGCTTGAGCACACCCTCATTCATCATCACTCGACGAAACATCATAGCATGATACTGAACTATCATCATGATTTCCTTGAGATGATGTACATTCCCAATATAGAGAGGTGTAGGTGTTTTGAGTTAGAGGAGCCATGGTGGGATCAACAAGGAGATATCGATTGTCTTGGAGGTGAGTGATGCGCGTGATGTGTCGTTGCGGTTTAGTAGTATTAATGCCTACTCAAGTTTTAAATATATATTTAGCCGACTTATCAATAACACACACACTTAACGAGCAGTGAACCCGGTCAGTATGATTATAATGGTAAGTAGAGTGTCGATCACTAAGAGTGGAACGTATTATCTAGTTATTCTAATCAGTATTTTAATATCCTAAGTTAGCTATACAACCTAATCTAACGCAAGGGGGTTCAGCCTGAGAGACTGGCACGGTTTGGTTATGATTAAATAGTAAACTAAACTAATGAGCACGAATCAGCGATTAGCACACACGTACACAGATAGATACTTGAGACAATAAGAAGACCTGTCTTGATAATTTAGTAGCTTGTCACTTGTTTTATTGCTAGTTTTATATGAAGTGTATATAATTAACCCTTTCTCGTTGGCTCTAATCTTATCGGCGAGTAAACCCTTAATGATCACTTATGTCTATCCCACTATCCTAGAAACGATAGAATAAATAGGCGAGGAAGGGGCATGGCGACCCAAGCAATGCTCAGCTAGACACAGAGGTTATCAATACACTAATAAAAGTCACCAAAGACATCAACATATAAACTTTAATTAATGGGAAAGCAATTTTAAGGGGTGCGCATGATTTTCCGTAGTCACATGGCATCAGCCCATCAATCCTGATGAATTAAAGTGTACTAATACAATAAAACAAAACTACTTAATGAATTAAATACATGCAGGACCTTCTTACAGCTCTTGTATCTTCGTTCAGGGTGTGTCTTGTGCTGCTAATACGTCTGAATTCGTCTCTGGTTTGGTACTCATACGTATGGTATCTTGCACACAAAATTCGTCTGACTTTGGGGTATTTATAGTTTCTGTCTGAGGGTTAGATGCGGCGCATATGATAAGTAGATGCGGCGCATTGACTTAACTTCGCGTGGGGTCCAAGATTAATATATTCAGGAATATTCGTACACCGCCTTAAGATGCGGCGTAACTCCATTTCTCTATGCGGCGCATGTCCTTTGCTGTCTTGGATTGTAACTTGTGAAATCTTGATAGTGATACGCCGTATGTAAGAAGTATGTTGCGGCGTATCTGGAGCAGAATGATCTTGATCTTGTACATTTCAGTAGACTCTTAACATCTTGCTTGTTTTGCTCCATTATTAGTCCAAAATCGCCAAGTTTCACATAATACTTGTTATTACCTGAGAATTACAAAAGTAAACATTAACGTATCAATTCTCATATATAATATAATAAAACAAGTCAAATAAATAGGATAAATGATGATAATAAAATGTACTTATTTGAGTTCATTAAATATCCCCCCACTTGAACTTTACTTGTCCCCAAGTAAACCTTAGAATAAATCTTATGAAAATGTATCCTAAAAGATATTAGGATTTATTTTTATATTTAAGCATGTATTCGTTTTGTCATAATTGCACAACCAAACACTTAACGAATTAGAAATAAAATAAAATATTTCGATAAAAGCAAATCTAATCGTTTAACTGTCCAGTCGTGACGAATATTCTATAATAAGCTTGGCAAGTATACGCATCTCCCCCACTAAAGCCAAGGAATGACAAGTCTAAAGCGGTAAAAAGGGTTTGTTGGTTAAGGGTTGATCATTCTTCTTAATCTCTATCGATCTCACATTCCAGAAAAGGCGACAAAATCACAAATACATGATCGAATCCACGACCACGATACTTGCAATTGCTCAAATCCTTAACTCGAATGGGCTAAAGATAGGACCATGTAATCTTTACCAATAATATTATATCAAAAAGGGCGACAAAATCATAAATACATAGCCGAATCCACGACTACGATACTTAAGATTGCTCAAATCCCTAATCTCAATAAATCAAAGGTTTGGATAAAGAATGATGTAGGGTATGGATAATATTTGGGATACAAATTGGTGTAAAATGAAAAATAAACAAAACAGATAAATTAAAATCCTAAGTGTGGTAAATTACTTTCCCAACCATCCCATGAATAAGACTCATATCATTGAATAACTCACGCTTTAACACTTGAAACACACGCTTTTGGTAGACACGAATTATACTCAACAAGATCTCAATCAAAGAATAATCCTAGTTGGCGTTCCCATAACGGCCAACTCCCATTCAATCCATAAATATAATATATAACAACAATTAGTGGTGGTATCAACCACTTAACACAAAACTTTACATAAGTTGGTTAAAACAAACTTCCAACTTTTCCTTTTTCTTTTTCTTTTCTATTTTTTTGATGTTATTTTATTTATTTTTTATTTTTTTATTTTTTTTTGACATCTACATATGTGTAAAATTTCACAACTTTTCTATCACTTTTTTTCCGGATAATTTTTCCATACTCTTCATACTTTCAGAAATAACTGTAATAGCGAAAGTAGTAAACACACGAAAAATAATCTCAAAGTTATACAATATTTACTTTCATACCAATTGCATTGTGCAATTTCCCGACCTAATCAAAGATAATGAATTACGCACGCGAACACAGGTAATGTAAGGAAAGACAATTTGCCTAAAGCAATTAACCACGGATTTTAATCTACTGGGTAGGCTAAGGTGTAAGGGTGTATCGAAACATTATAACAAAGGTATAAGAAACGAAAGGAATGGTTCTGAGGGTTTTTCTAGGGGTATCTTACTCTAAAAGTGAGAGTAACAAAGGGTTTATACGGGGGTTAACTAACCAGTGTTGTTAGTTAATATCACATAATATATAAAGGCTATTTGGGTGTAATCCTAGAAATTTACCAATTTAGACAAGTCATTCCAATTATATAGATAATACTTATTATGGTGGTCTCAAATAGTATATAAGCCAAGTTCTAAAGTTTACAAGTCACCGGCACACTCATAGATTTGTGAATTTTGATAAGTTCACAATTTTTGGAAATAATGTTATGTGTGCAGCTATGTAATTTAGACTTTAAACAAAAACATGCTAAAAATTTTAAATTTTGATATATTAAGCGCATTTTAAGCATATTTTGAAAAAGTTTAGGACAAGTAAGTGTTCTAATTTTGATATATTAAGTGCATATAGATAATACTAAGCGCTGTCGAATAGTATATAGATAATACTTAAATTTTGATATATTAAGCGCATTTTAAGCATATTTTGAAAAAGTTTAGGACAAGTAAGTGTTCTAATTCTCCAATCCACCCACTTAAGTTAAACAACGTCCTCGTTGTTTGTGTCAAAGGTTAAAAACTGGAAAATAAAAGAATTAGAACAGAATAACTCCCCTGAGATTTGCTCGGTATGATCCTCCATTATTCGTATAAGAGCAAAAATCAACTTTCTTGTGGATGAGAACGTTTAAGCTTCAAAAATGATGTGTCCACAAGAATGCAGGAATCTATAATACCATTCAGACTTTAACACACCTGAGTTAAGAAGGTTCAAACTTGCATAATACATTAGTAGTTAGTAAAATTAAAAACTAAAAAATTAAAACTGTAAATCATCAGGTCAGTCGACACGCCGTATCTTATGGAAAAAGATACGCCGTATCGAGCCTGGAATAAATACGAAATAAAATAAAATAAAGGATAGGATGCGTCGCATTTGTTTTACTAGATGCGGCGCATGTATTTACCAAACAGACTGTTAACAGTCTGTTGTAAAATGGGCTCGTTCCACGGTTTACCTCTCGGGTTCTCTCGTTCACTCATGCTGTACTTAATGCTAGTCTTCATCAAACACAATAAAAAACACAAACTGAAACATCAAATAAATACATGATAATAAAATTTAGTACAATCCCAAGAAGAATAAAAATGTATGTGGAACAATGTCTATAAACATATGAGATCAAGGATGAGGGGAGTCGTCTCCTGTAGCTGAGTGAGTCCCTGAGGTGCTGGCATCATCTGTCCTAGGTCGGACTCTGCACGTGGGGATTCGGGAGTATGTGATCATCCCTCTAACGAAAGTACCATCAGGGAGAGTATGGCTCGTGCCCTGACCCTCCAAAATCTGGCTCACACTCCCGACCAGCCAACCTAAGTCCCTCCTGACTATAGTGAGGTCGGCTCTCATCCCGTCGACTACGCCTCTCAAAGCTCTAACCTCCCCATTAACTAGCTCAACTCTCTGCCCCACTGTACGTGCAACTGGTGGCTGGGGTGCTGGTGCCTCCTCCTCCTGGGCTGGAGCAGTAGCCGGAGCTCCCTGGGGACCTCCCTGCTCAGCCTCTACCTCTGCTGGTCTCGTGGGGCCCAATGCCACCCAGTAACATCCCCCATAACCATCTCACATATCCCCAACCTGACCAAATAATCCTGCCCAATAACCGGTAGACTGGTCACCACAACCTCTATCCCGGCAGGAATCTCATCACCGATCACACCAAAATGATGGGCCAGCCTAGATACAAAATGCCCTCCAGTCATCTGGCTCCTCCTATCTCTCCCTAGAGCTCCCCTATGGAGAAAATGTGCCAAAAAGTGAGGGATGTTCACCGCTAATCCCTCATCCATGCTCCTCAGAAGGAAGAGGTCAAGAGTGGTCACCTTCTCAGGTGACTGACCTCTTCCAGCAATGGTCAGTGCTATCATCCTATGGCATAATCTCCTCATAGGCTCCCTAATCAATGTGTAGGATGGGGTGGAAGCAGTAGAATCACCTCCGGAGGATATCCTCTCCCAGAAATCTCCCTGCAACATCCTGTCTGGCACTGCCCTTAAACTCTCAGCCCAGTACATGGCAAACCCAGCAGATCCAAGCTCCTCAACAGTGTGTAACCCCATAGCCAAAATAAACTGCCTCATCGACATCTGTCTATGCACACCACCCAACCTGAAAACAAGAGTATCAGCCGTATCAATCTCCAAATCCGTCTCCCTATAATGAATCGTGCTAAAGAACTCCAGCATGAGCTCCCTAATCAGAGGTTCGTCAATCCTGAACAACCTCTCCCATGCATGTGACCTAAACACAACCTTATCATCATCATCCCTCACAACCATCTCCAGCCTATCATGAAGACCACCAACTGCATTCCCTCTGTCAATCAACCCAACACCCTCAAAGTCTAAAACCGGAACCCTAAGGATTTTCCTAAAGAAAATCGCTCTAAGTCTCCGTACATAATCAGCCTCGGTGTCCGGGGTAAGTCCCATGGTCTCGAAATGGAGCCACATGTGTCTGCGTTCAGCAACCGGTAGTTCCATCTGAAATAAATTTTAAATGTCAGAAAGCAGTTCTGAATTTAGGTTGATACGGCGCATCTGATAAATCAGTGCGGCGTATCTATGCTGCATAAAAGAGATGCGGAGCAAGCAATAGAATACGGCGTATGGGGGATGCGTCGTATCTAAGTTAAGTAATATGGCGTATATGGAAGTATTTAAATTGGAAATAGGTTGTTACGCCGCATCAAGTAACTTAGATGCGCCGCATCTAGCAATATATCAGTATAAAATAGAGGGGGTCAGGCACGTTTTCCAAGAATCCAGACCCGTGACGTAAACTCTCACTTAACATCACGGTTTCATTTTACCCATATATCAATATCTAAAACTTCCTATTACTTCATTTTCCCTCCAAAGTTCAAAAATAATCCCCCGAACCCTAATTTTCATTCGAATCAAATTGGCTTTTAATTCAATAGTCTATCAAAAATTAACATAGGGGAATTCATCAAGTCCAAGTTCTAATCAAATCTCCTAAATCTTTCAAGCCCTAATCGAATTATTGCATAAACCCTAATTTTTTAAATTCAACAAAATTAAATTGAATAATTACCTTATATTATGATTAGGATTCGGTCAAGAGTTCAGATTAGAAGGTTTTGATTCGATAAAAGCACTTCGGATTAAAGGGTTTAATTAGGTGCGTTTTTAACTGTGTGTGAATTGGGTAAGAAATTGAAATCCGGCGCATCTCTTTCATATTTATAGGGTAAATACGATGCGCCATATCGCATAATTGTTATGCGCCGTATCTGTCTAAATTTGTTGACTGGTCAATAAGTTTTAATCGGTCCGAGATACGGCGCTCAGAATACAAAGATCCGCCGTATTGCAGTGCTAGTGGAAAAAAAAATTTAAATAGGGAACGTACCTTGGCCTCCGCTACACATTTCCCTATACATCAAATCGGGGTAAAACGGTATACCATATGATATATATAAATTCAAGATAAGAGCAATAAGCATATCCGTTTTATTAATGATTATAATCTTTATTGTTTAGTGGATAATGATTTACTCCAAGGTTAGGAGCAAATATCGTTTTAAGCTTACAAAATTAAGATTACAATTTAAACCAGATGCATTATATGGATCACAAAATTGAGATTATATTCGGGAGAGGTTTCATAGAACTCTCCTTTAGGCTAGGCGAATTATTGTAGAGGATACCTGGAATTCTATTTTAAGAATTTAAGACACTCAATGTTACCAGTAGTGAGTTTTCCTCCACTCTTGTTGTCTTACTACAGCCTTTCAGTTGTCAAAAGTCTGATCACTCCAGCTAGCGTCTCTTGGTTCGGTTCAGAATGTAGTCTTCCATAGCGATGCTTAAGCCATCATTTATCCTGAAAATAAACCAACTTGTGCACGAGAGTAGTGGAACGATCAAAGTGAATATCAAAAATCAACTATATTTATTGAATTAAATGCGTCGTAATAACAGAAGCTAATGCGCCGTATTTTCGTTACGTTTCAAAATACAAGATTTTTGATTCAGAAGATGCGCCGTATCGACAGGGATCGATGCGTCGTATCTGTTTAATAATTCGAAAACTGTTTTTAATGCAAATAGATGATACGCCGTATCTGTTAAAACAGATGCGTCGTATGGCGTTAGGGTTTAGAATTTTTTTTTTATTAAAAACAGAATACGCCGTATCTTGGGGAAAGATGCGTCGTACTCGAATTTATTAAACGCGTTGTATTTTATAAAAATTAAACGCAATACGCCGTATCTGTGAAAACAGATGCGCCGTATCGTTTGTATCAGCACAATACAATGATAGCAGAATGCAGAAAAATACAGAAAAACAAAAAAAACAAAAATAAAACAAACAAAAAGAAACACAAATTACAGAAAATAAAAACACACAAAAACAGAAAATATGCAAACTATACAATGGATGCAATTTAACTAATATACAACGGGTTAGTGGTTAGAATCTAAAAAAAAAACTAATTAAAATACTAATCAAATTAACAGATAATAACAATTCACTCCCCGGCAACGGCGCCAAAAACTTGATGCGCGTGATGTGTCATTGCGGTTTAGCAGTATTAATGCCTACTCAAGTTTTAAATTTATATTTAGCCGACTTATCAATAACACACACACTTAACGAGCAGTGTACCCGGTCAGTATGAATGTAATGGTAAGTAGAGTGTCGATCACTAAGAGTGGAACGCATTATCTAGTTATTCTAATCAGTATTTTAATATCCTAAGTTAGCTATACAACCTAATCTAACGCAAAGGGGTTCAGCCTGAGAGACTGGCACGGTTTAGTTATGATTAAATAATAAACTAAACTAATGAGCACGAATCAGCGATTAGCACACACGTACACAGATAGATACTTGAGACAATAAGAAGACCTGTCCTGATAATTAAGTAGCTTGTCACTTGTTTTATTGCTAGTTTTATATGAAGTGTATATAATTAACCCTTTCTCGTTGGCTCTAATCTTATCGGCGAGTAAACCCTTAATGATCACTTATGTCTATCCCACTATCCTAGAAACGATAGAATAAATTGGCGAGGAAGGGGCATGGCGACCCAAGCAATGCTCAGCTAGACACAGAGGTTATCAATGCACTAATAAAAGTCACCAAAGACATCAACATATAAACTTTAATTAATGGGAAAGCAATTTTAAGGGGTGCGCATGATTTTTCGTAGTCACATGACATCAGCCCATCAATCCTGATGAATTAAAGTGTACTAATACAATAAAACAAAACTACTTAATGAATTAAATACATGCAGGACCTTCTTACAGCTCTTGTATCTTCGTTCAGGGTGTGTCTTGTGCTGCTAATACGTCTGAATTCGTCTCTGGTTTGGTACTCGTACGTATGGTATCTTGCACACAAAATTCGTCTGACTTTGGGGTATTTATAGTTTCTGTCTGAGGGTTAGATGCGGCGCATAGGATAAGTAGATGCGGCGCATTGACTTAACTTCGCGTGGGGTCCAAGATTAATATATTCAGGAATATTCGTACACCGCCTTAAGATGCGGCGTAACTCCATTTCTCTATGCGGCGCATGTCCCTTGCTGTCTTGGATTGTAACTTGTGAAATCTTGATAGTGATACGCCGTATGTAAGAAGTATGTTGCGGCGTATCTGGAGCAGAATGATCTTGATCTTGTACATTTCAGTAGACTCTTAACATCTTGCTTGTTTTGCTCCATAATTAGTCCAAAATTGCCAAGTTTCACATAATACTTGTTTTTACCTGAGAATTACAAAAGTAAACATTAACGTATCAATTCTCATATATAATATAATAAAACAAGTCAAATAAATAGGATAAATGATGATAATAAAATGTACTTATTTGAGTTCATCAGTGAGGGAACGAATTCATGACAAAAAAATATAGACGAGTCAACAACATGCCATAGGGTATTGCCTTACTTAGTCGAACCCTGACACCGAAAATTCTCCTTGCCACAAAGTAAGCGAGATTGTAGGGTTGCTCGGTGACTAGACAATACAACATATGAGCACAACACGCCGGAAGTTGCTCATGGTTGTGAGGAAGAGAGAAGACATTTTCACGGATGACTTCTATCCATCTACGTAGATGTGGATGAATTTCATCAACATAGACTTTGAGTGGATCTAAGTCATACTCATGAGACTCACGAAACTCAATTTTAAAAATCCATGAAGTTTTTGAGAAAGACGAATGTGCTCTTTAATCTCACATGGAGTGGGAATGAGAGTATTGTAAGGACCGGACTCAATTTGGTGACTCGTGAGGGCTTTGAGAGACCAACCTTTCGTGTAGGAACATTGTCCATGGTTAGGAAGTTCAAGAATGTTGGCAAATTGGTCAAGAGTAAGTGAGATTTCTTGGTTTTGTATGACGAATTGAAGAGACAAAGTTTGATCCTCGTTATGTACGAGTTTAACTTGTCTATAGAACTCAAGGACAAACCGAGGACATATTAGATCATTAATCCAAAACAAGCAATCGAATCCGATTTCTTGAAACATGGTTTGGATATGATCATGATTGAGAAAGGATGACTCGACAATACGTCCTTCTTGGAAGAGACGAGACTCTAGGTGACTGAAGCTTTGTATGTGACAAAGTAGGGTGTTTGGTTCAAGTGATGGTTTGGGAATGTAATCGGTTGTCAGTTCATGATCGTAATCAAACATGTGAAATCTCTTGTTACCTATGAAAAATTTATCAAAGATTAAAATTGAGAATATTTCATTTAAAGACACGTGCCTAGTGTGTGCCTATATGCAAACTATGTGGAGGTGCGGTAATCTCGACTCTATAACTAAAATAATGAGATTACCCAAACGCTCCTAATCTTTACTTTTGCTCAAACGAATATGTTGATAAATACATATTGGTTATGTAATTCAACCAATATTCGTTAGATCATGTATGCATGAGAAAAACATTTTTAGTTTGTATCAACAATGCATGAAAAATGTTTCATGATCCTAGTTTCGTGAAATTTTTCGAAAACAATGGAGTTGGGTGTTTGGCGACTTCAATGTTTTGGCGCCAAAAATTTGAAAAGTTAGGATGTTGATGACTCCTAATCCTAATTGCAAGTATCCTAGACATGATTCCTCTTAAACCTACTTAACCTAGTATGAACAAGGGTTGAACAAAATATTTGATTGAAGTGGGTTTATGCAAATCCTATGTTGAGGGAAGCATGAAGGTTATACATTGCATAATCCTTGTCCTAATTTCATAAAGATTCAATCAAAATGAAAAACCCCAATTCAATTTTCATGTGTGAACAAACCCTAGACTCAAGATTAAAGAAAAATGGAGTTAAATGACTTAAAACTCATGTTGAAAAGGTGAAAGTAGTTGGTAATCTTGAGAATCAATGCCTTGAAATAGATCTTGAAGGGGTGTAATTGAATTTTGGGTTGTGAGGTTTGGTTTTGACAGCAATTACAGAAGTTGGGAAGGTTTAAAATGAATAATGTGGGAAAGGTGGACTAAAAAACGAATTGTATTAGATACACGGTACCACGGTACCATTAAATTTAATGGTGCCGTGCCACTTTAGTGGTACCGTGATCTGTAGGGATGAATTTTCATCCCATTTTGATTTTTGACGAATAAGTCTCGCTGTTTTAGTGAGACTTTTTGACACGAGGAAAGAATTTTTACTTAATAAATTCTTTTGACGAGAAGAACCTAGACTAAACGAAAGGAGACGACTTTAATATTTCCAGTGAAATATTCAAGTAGTCATACGAGGGATGTGAGGAGTGACTCAACATTTCCAGTGAAATATTTAACGAGTCATGAGACGAGACGCACAAGATAACTTCAATGTTTCCAGTGAAATAAAATAGTCATGATATTTATGGAATATGTTCCATCATTCCTAGACCTAGACGAAGATAGTAGAAGGATTCTCAGTGGAAAACTAGAAGGGGGGGTTGAATAGTTTTATGTCTTTTTCATTTTATTATGAAAACCTTTGTTTATTTTTAAAACACTTAGATTCAAGTTTGTATGAAAAATAAAACTTGAACCTTATTATTAGTTATATATGTATTCTTTTAAATTGATTGTAAAAGTTTTGGTTTCTTGAATAGAGTTTCAATTTGATCTATATGTGAAGTCGACTTCTAATTATTACTAACAGTTATATATGCCTATATGTTATAAAAGTAATGACGATATAAATAAAGATGTAAGTAAGAGATGGAAAGATCTAACCGAGACACGAGGGATTTATAGTGGTTCGGCTACAAGGACACCTTCATTGCCCTACTCCACTCCCCGAGCACCAAGCTCGAGAGTTTTCTTCACAACTTCAATAAGCTCCCTTATGGCGGAGAAAACCGTACACAACTTTGACTTACATAGGTTTTACGACACAAAGCTAAATGTCGAGTTCTAATCATAGCTAGAACCAATCTCACAACTTCACAACACAACTTCTTCACAACTTATTCACGACTACTTCACAACGGCTTCACGACTGCTTCACGACTTCTTCACGACTTCAACACGACCGCTACACAACCTCTATGCTGCGGCTTCACGACTTCAACACTATGTCTTCACGACTAAGACTTCACGACTTCAACACGACCGCTACACAACCTCTATGCTACGGGTTCACGACTTCAACACTAGGACTTCACGACTAGGACTTCACGGCTTCAACACGACCGCTACACAACCTCTATGCTACGGCTTCACGACTTCAACACTAGGACTTCACGACTAGGACTTCAGGACTTCAACACGACCGCTACACAACCTCTATGCTACGGCTTCACGACTTCTAGGCTATGGCTTCACAACGGCTTCAAGACTTCTCTACTTCACAACTTTACAAGGCTTCTACTCTACTTCTTTACTCCACAACTACTTATCCACCTTCTTCACTACTTACACACTACTCTAGCCTAATCACTTATGTTTACAACTTATATACACACTTTACACAAATGAATGAATGATTTACAAAATATACAAAACAAACAACTTGAGTAACAAGATGATACTAAGTTGTAATACTTCTAGTCTTGATTGATAGAAGTATTCTTCTTTTGCACTTGGATAGTGGAAGCTTGGATCACTTGGAAACCAATGCTTAAGATTACATGATCAAAGGTTTTTTTAAGATATGAAATGAGATCTATAACAGAAAGTTTTAGTGCAAAAGGGGTAAGTAAAAATCCAGGGGAAGGCTGGTATTTATAGGCAGAAAAACTGGACAGCTGGGAGCTACTGGAGCGTGGCCGGCCCCCTTAAATAGGGGGCGGTCCCCTTAATTTTAAAGGGTCGCCCTCCCTAGCCATTGCTCAGTTTTGTCTTTTTGTGGGGAAGGTTTTTCTAGAACATTTTTACTGATTTTGGTTGAAAATTTGAATTCATAAATTTATAATGAATTAAACCTTTTTATTTATTACCAAAAATATTTTTCAAAAAGATATAAAAGGTTTTTGACATTTTATAAAAAATCTAGTGTTTAAGAAAATGTTCCTTTGATCATATAATGCATTAAGCATTAGTTCATTCATACCTTAAGTGATTTTAGTTGTAGAAGTGAATATTTACAACTAAGTACTTGTTTATTTTTTAAATTTATGTTTTAATGAGTTTACATTTTGTGATCATCAAAACATAGAGATATGAATAAATATTGATAATGTTTTTAGGCATTATTTATGTCAACAATCTCCCCCTTTTTGATGATTACAAAACTAAAACTCATTAAATCCAAAAAGTTATTTTTGGACAAGTATTTAGTGAGTTTATATTCACTTCTCCCCCTTTTTGTAGCATCGAAATGGTTGAGCCGACAAGTTTTAGAGACAAAATTTGTCGGAACGAGAACTCCCCCTTGATGTGTGCTCCCCCTCGTTTGAGGCCACCAAGGAATTGATGAGTGGTTTTGCGACCTTACAACAGGTTTTACCTCTCGAGGGATCTCAAGAGGCTTACAACCCCACCAGGCAGTGTACCTGACCGATGTAGTATAGTGTAGTGGTAAGTACGGGGGATTGATCGTTCTTCACAGGGAATAGTGTTCGTTAGGTATGACAAACTACTTTAGTAGGTCTAAGGGTGAGAGAAGATTCTTTTTTGTATTTTTATATTTTTTTATGAAAGCAAGTAAAATCTCGGGTTTGAAGGAGTGAGCGGAATTAGTTGCTAGTCAACTAACCCAAATAACTACAAATGCAAATAAAATAAAATAACTGAAAATGAAAAAGGTTGTGAAACTTATGTAGAGAGAAATGTGTTTACTTAGATTTCCTTAATCCCTAACTATCTTTTACCGGTTGATTAGTGTGTATTAGTCGCGTGGATGACGGGTGTATTCCTTAATACCATTCGTGGGGTGGCGTACGTACTTCCCCAACTCTACAAGCTCCTACTTCACTCCTATGTCGAGCCGGCTAGGAAGCTCCTAACATGGGATCACTAGAATTCGCTCATGCATTAAATACAACCATAAAAACCTTAGTACGCATTGGTTCATGTTTCTTAAGACGTTCAAGCAAGTTACCGTATAGGAAGTTAGCCAGTTTTCTTAAGCCTAACATCGATAAACAATCATCCAATACAATTAATAACACACTAATAACCAATAATCAATAGCTAGGTTTCATTAGATCTAAGCAAACACAAGATAAATCTAGCCTAGCATGTTAATCAAAAAACAAGAACAAGATATAATCAAACAACACATAGACATATTGATTGATTAAACAATTACTTATCTTCAATTAAACATGGGAGATCCAAGGGTATGAAAACCCTTAAAAATGGCAGAAATTCGTCTTAGGGTTTCTCCTCACAAAGTTGCACACTAATGACAAAAAATTGCAAAACTATATATAGAGTTTAAGGGCTGACCGCGTCACGTTGTAGATCCTGACGCCGTCACCTCGCCGTGTCTAGGGTTCCCGGATGGCCTTCTTGACGCCGTCCCTCTTTAGACCTCCAAAATCCGCTCTGGCTTATCAAGGGGTGACGCCGTCAGAATATGGCTTGACGCCGTCACTCTTTAGCTTAAACCGTGATGGCCTTGATCACTTCAAAGGGTGACGCCGTCAGACTTTTCATTGCAAAATTCTCTGGCTTATCATGAGTAATTTTCATATCCACCTTTTTTGCCAAGCCATGACGCCGTCTGGAACAATCCCTGACGCCGTCAAAGGTACTTTCCAGCATAATTTTGAGACTTTGTCGTTTTCTTCACTTTTATGCTCCAAAAACGTCCAAAATGCTTCCTTTTCCAGATTTCTTCTCCAAAGTACCTAAAATGACAAAAGGAACGATTTAGGGCAATATTTGATCAAATAAATACGATTTAGGGCTTAAATGACCCCCTAAAAGCGGTACACTTTTCGCTTCATCAAATACCCTTACACTTGAGATTTGCTTGTCCTCAAGCAAATGCGCTTTTATTCTAATCAAAATACAAGTTAGGGGTCATTTAATGCTAATATAAAAGTAATTACAACAATTAGTCGTTCCACTTTAGTCATAATAAGCACGGAGATTACAAACTAGCACCTCACAAGTAGTGTTTAGATACTCACATCTCTCAGGTGTCATCAAAATAAATCTCATAAATGAAAACGGATAATATCTCTCACTACCTGTCATAGCAAATAGATTACCATAGGCTTGGGAAAGGATCGAAAACCTCCTTCACTAGGCGTAAGCACCTAAGATAAACTATCAAAGAGGGCTTTTAAATGGGTTATAACGTGAGGTGTAGGGATATGATAAACACGGTTTTGCTGGATAAAGGATATTTTACTGGTGGCGAGTTAAAGATCTTGATTAATTACATGTACAATATGGCGTTGCTAAGCCAAGACTAGACTCGACTAAAGCTAATGAAAGAAATAACAAAAAGATAAAATAAACATAAAATGAAACGGGATGGTAGTCCGTATGTTTTTTTCTACTTTTTTTTTTTTTTTTTTTTTTTTTTTTTTTTTTTTTTTTTTTTTGTGCATACACTCTTACCCTACCATCCAAAATAATACATCATAGGGGCCTCGGTTCTCCCCTTACACTTGAACTTTTACATAACTTTACAAATAACTATTCTAATGACTCGAATTAAGATAATCGAAACACTTGGAGTACTTTTAAAATATTTAGCACATATGGGGGTAATAATGTTGTTCTTCCCCATTACTCCATTACACTAGTACTTTACCCATGAGTCCCAATCGTCCCAAAACAATATGAAGGTGGTGGTGGTGTAGTGGGTGAAAATGGTGGAGGTTGGTTGTTAAGCATGTGTTCAAGGGATGAAAACATGTAGTGTATCTCATCTCTAAGACCAAAGATGATGGTTCGGTTGTGGATGCAACAAAGGCAATTGTCTCCATGGGCTTCAAGTAAAGCCCAAGGGATGGGAAAGCATGGTGGTGGTATTGGTGATGATGAGAAATGAGCATTAAGAGGTGTTATTGGTGATATGGAAATGACAAGTTAGGTGAATGGAGGTTCTTGAGTAGGAGGTGGAGTTGATGCTCTTGATGGTGGTGATGATAGGTGTGAGTTGATGTAGTTATTGATGGATGAAGTGGAAGGTATGGATGAAGATGATGTGCCATGAGTGGAGGGTGTTTTTGATGGTGCATTTGGTGCACTTGGGGATGAACATTGAGGTGGTGGTGATGGAGTTTTGGTGTCTTAGAGATGATTTTGGTGATAGCATGGTGAATGAAAATGGGTGTTTGATGGAGGTGATGGTTGATTTAGGTAAGGTTTGGAGGTTTTATGGTAAAATTCCAATACCAGTTCGTCCTTTAAGAGAAATGGTAGCTGGGGCTAGATAAAAGGGGTCGCAAGATGCAAAAGAAAACAGTAAATTTTACTGCCCAGATGGCCGGTCCCCTTAATTGCTGGCCGGCCCCCTTAAAATTAAGGGGACCGCCTAGGGAATTAAGGGGGCCGCCCATCTGGTGTTTTCCCAGGCGACCAAATTTGAAAAATTTCCAGAAAAGGGTCATTTTTAGGGTGTTTTTGCAGCAAGCTCCATTTGAATCATGTACATCAAGAATGATTAAATAGTGGCATAAACATGTTAAATACGCATGCATACATTTAAAACATATTATGTAATAAGCATGTTATTAATCATCAAGCATGTATATATATATCATGATATCAAGTATACAAGCAATAAGCATAACAATCATATATTAAAGACAAGAAATAAAGCATTCATTAGTTGAAAATAATTATCTTAAAAACATAATTATTGATACAACACATATTTTGCTTATAGCATACAATAAGTAGAAAATTTTAAATTGCCTAAGAGATCCATTTGACTTGCTTGAAACATGAAAAACTTGAATTATTTTGGATGGATGATGGTAAAGAGGGGGTAAAAATGTTGGATTAATGGGGTTGTAAGTTTGGGTGTATGGATTTTGGAGAGAGTGTTGATGGAGGAATTGGAGGTGGAGAGCTTGGACTTGACCATGTTGAATGAGGGTTTTGATGTTTTTCAAGTGGTGGTGTTGGATTAGATCTAGTGAAAAGATACTCAATCCAAGTGAGACGCTCATTGAAGGCGATGGTTTGATTTTGGAGAAAGATGCAACAAGGACAATTGTTGACATGTTTCTCAATTTGACTCAAGTGATGTGGTGATGATGGTAATGATGGTGAGATGGATGGTGATGGGTCTAAGTTGCTTTGAGCAAGGTGCAAAGCAAGGAGAGCATTAAGCTCATGGGCTTCCTTGAGTTCTTCAATGAACTTCAAGTGTTGAGTGGAAGGTGATGATAATGGAGAATGGTTGTTATTTGGTGGAAGTGGTGGTGACACTCTTGGTGGTGGAGACATTTGTGAACTTGGGTAATTATGAGTGAATGAAGGTGGACATATGGATGATTGGTTATGTGTGTGAAAGGGTTCATTAGGATGAGGTTTAGGTGTTGGTTGAGTTTGAACAACATCATTTGTTGGGTTATGGAAAATGTCAAGCTTCCTCCTCCAAATGGGCCTCACTGAGATTTTAGCAACTCTTGAAAGCTTGGATCTTGGGTGGTTAGATGATGACATGTTTGGATGGATGATATGGATGAGCATTTATGATGGAGTTGGGTATTTATGGTGTAGTGATGATGTGATTATGGAAGGTAAATTTTGGTGGGTGGTTTGTGACAAAATGTGTTTGTGAATTTTGGGAAGTATAGGATAAAATGGGCTAAAAAATAGAAAAAGGGAGCAGCACCTTCGACCATCAGATGGCCGGTCCCCTTAATATTAAGGGGGCCGCCTAATGAATTAAGGGGGCCGCCCATCTGCTGATTTCCAGGTTACTGGAAATGGGTTTTTGGCAGAAAATTGTTGAAAGGGTTGTGTTTTTGGGTTTAGTTTCAAGCAAGTCCAACTTTTTTTGAGGCAATTTAGGATTTAATAACTTATGTATGCTAAGCATATTCATTAGACATTATTATCTAGCATGCAAACAACTCATTTAGCATGTAACATATATATGTTAGACAAGAAAACACTACATAGCACCAAGTAATTCATAGTATCATATTTAGGAAGATTAATAAGCTAGTTAAATAATCCTAATGAATATCTATGTGCATGGGAATGTAGAGTTGTGATAGCATGGACTTCTAGACTTGTACCAAGTGAGATCTTAGTGAATAAATTATGGTTATTTTCAAATTTAGTTCACTTATGAATGTCACATAAACACATATAGATGACAGATATGAGATCACCATGCATGATTTAAGGAAATGTTTTTGGCATTATTCAACAATGTTTGAAAGTGGGTTTTTATGTGGATGTGAAAAATATTTTAATGAAATAGTTTTGGTTTTATTTCAAAATGTTCTTATGAGGAAAGAAAATATATTTTTCCAATCTTTGGTTTTGATAAACACGTAATTATGGACACAAGTTTGGAAGAAAGGTAGGATGGTGAAACATGTAAAATAGAAATGTGTCATAATCTTTTGAAAAATCATTTTTCCAAAATGTGAAGTTTTTGCAAATTTAAAAATAAGTCCCATTAATTATAGGTTTAAAAATAGTGGTTTATAAAAGATCTCATGCTCAAGGGTATTGGTTAAGTCTATTGTCACATGCTACCTCTTTCTACATATCCTATGGCATTTAAGCATGTATTATGACTAAATACAAAAATACATCATGTCAGAGTAGTTAGAGAAAAACAAAAGCTATTATAATGACAATGCATTCAACAACTAAACAAATAATTACGAAGGCATGCAGTCAAATCACATAGGAGCAAGTAAACATCTAGAAATTTTATATATGCAAGATGACATAAATCTAGGAATGAAAAGCTCTAGTGAAACGCAAAGTTCATAACAGTAAACTATCGTTAGGTATATTTAGGAAGAATAATGTATTCAAGTTGGAGAATGAGTATGAGACTATTACTAGTGGTGCTCAATTCAGGCTAAACACGACCGTTTTTACGGGTTACACACACCCAACTTCTCACATAGAAGCAATTCAACCGTTAGGTCAAATTGAGTTTCTAGTCAATAGATTCTCCAGTAGTCATTCTCTTTTTAGAAGAAATTAAGTTCCTAAATTTACCTATCGAAGAGTACCAAATATGAAGATTGCTTGGTTTACTAATACTTAGGGGGGTTAACTAAAGGGTTTCTAGTTCATTAAGCCACAGGACGAATATAACTAAAGTGTAGAGGCAAAACAACCTATCAGACTAAGCGTATCCTAAGGCATTAATAAGATTACATGCATGAAGTAATTACTTATGAAATTTAAAAAGAGAACTTACCTCACGTCCTAGCTTTTCTTCGTAATATCTCAGATGATGATCGACGTGTGAATGATAGGTGAGTCGGATGATGATCTTCTCCTTCGTCTGTGTCACTCCATGATTTTGGATTGAGTTCACTTTGGAGTTGATTCATGTAGTCTTCGTCGTTAACACCTTCATTAACAACATTTGAACTAGTAGCACATGTATCTATTTTATCTAAATGTTTATCTATTAAATTTTCAAAGATAACTAATTCATGTACAAGATCAAAATCCTTATCTTTGGCTTGGCATTTTTCTTGATGAAAGTTTAAGAGATTTTTCCAAATGTCATTTGCCATTTGACAGAAGGATATTCTTTCATATTCAACTTTCGGCAAGGTTTTATAAATAATTATTTTAGCTTTATTATTTATGTCATTCTTTGTTTTCAAATAATCATTTTGACTTTCAAAATCCGTTTTCGTTTGACTCTCAAAATCCATTTTTGTTTGACTTTCAAAATTCGTTTATGTTTGACTTTCAAAATCCGTTTTTGTTTGACTTTCAAAATCACCAATCAAAATGACATGCCAAAGATTTAGATCAATCGATTTCACATAAGTTTCAAATTTATTTTTCCATTCAAGAAAAATATAGTTTTCAAATAGCGGTGGTTTTTGCATAGATTCCCCTTCTAGATATTTTTCGAATTCCATAGATCGATTCAAGTTTTAAAATATAGTATATTTTAAAGATCTTGATTAACCTGGCTCCGATACCAATTGTGGAAAACTAGAAGGGGGGGGGGTTGAATAGTTTTACGTCTTTTTAATTTTATTATGAAAACCTTTGTTTATTTTTAAAACACTTAGATTCAAGTTTGTATGAAAAATAAAACTTGAACCTTATTATTAGTTATATATGTATTCTTTTAAATTGATTATAAAGTTTTGGTTTCTTGAATAGAGTTTCAATTTGATCTATATGTGAAGTCGACTTCTAATTATTACTAACAATTATATATGCCTATATGTTATAAAAGTAATGACGATATAAATAAAGATGTAAGTAAGAGATGGAAAGATCTAACCGAGACACGAGGGATTTATACTGGTTCGGCTACAAGGACACCTTCCTTGCCCTACTCCACTCCCCGAGCACCAAGCTCGAGAGTTTTCTTCAAAACTTCAATAAGCTCCCTTATGGCGGAGAAAACCGTACACAACTTTGGCTTACACGGGTTTTACGACACAAAGATAAATATCAAGTTCTAATCGCAGCTAGAACCAATCTCACAACTTCACAACACAACTTCTTCACAACTTATTCACGACTACTTCACAACGGCTTCACAACTGCTTTACGACTTCTTCACGACTTCAACACGACCGTTACACAACCTCTATGCTGCGGCTTCACGACTTCAACACTATGTCTTCACGACTAAGACTTCACGACTTCAACACGACCGCTACACAACCTCTATGCTACGGGTTCACGACTTCAACACTAGGACTTCACGACTAGGACTTCACGGCTTCAACACGACCGCTACACAACCTCTATGCTACGGCTTCACGACTTCAACACTAGGACTTCACGACTAGGACTTCAGGACTTCAACACGACCGCTACACAACCTCTATGCTACGGCTTCACGACTTCTAGGCTATGGCTTCACAACGGCTTCAAGACTTCTCTACTTCACAACTTTACAAGGCTTCTACTCTACTTCTTTACTCCACAACTACTTATCCACCTTCTTCACTACTTACACACTACTCTAGCCTAATCACTTATGTTTACAACTTATATACACACTTTACACAAATGAATGAATGATTTACAAAATATACAAAACAAATAACTTGAGTAACAAGATGATACTAAGTTGTAATACTTCTAGTCTTGATTGATAGAAGTATTCTTCTTTTGCACTTGGATAGTGGAAGCTTGGATCACTGGGAAACCAATGCTTAAGATTACATGATCAAAGGTTTTTTTAAGATATGAAATGAGATCTACAACAGAAAGTTTTAGTGCAAAAGGGGTAAGTAAAAATCTAGGGGAAGGCTGGTATTTATAGGCAGAAAAACTGGACAGCTGGGAGCTACTGGAGTGTGGCCGGCCCCTTTAAATAGGGGGGCGGTCCCCTTAATTTTAAAGGGGCCGCCTACCCTAGCCGTTGCCCAGTTTTGTCTTTTTGTGGGGAAGGTTTTTCTGGAACATTTTTACTGATTTTGGTTGAAAATTTGAATTCATAAATTTATAATGAATTAGACCTTTTTATTTATTACCAAAAATATTTTTCTAAAAGATATAAAATGTTTTTGACATTTTACAAAAAATCTAGTGTTTAAGAAAATGTTCCTTTGATCATATAATGCATTAAGCATTAGTTCATTCATACCTTAAGTGATTTTAGTTGTAGAAGTGAATATTTACAACTAAGTACTTGTTTATTTTATAAGTTTATGTTTTAATGAGTTTACATTTTGTGATCATCAAAACATAGAGATATGAATAAATATTGATAATGTTTTTTGGCATTATTTATGTCAACATTCTCGTTTGAGAGGTTTGGTTAGGATGTCGGTGATATTGTCTTGAGAGGGAACTTTCTCAATAGAAATGTTTCTTTTCTGAACGTTATCGCGAAGGAAGTGGTAACGAATTTCGATGTGTTTAGTACGAGAGTGTTGAACGGGGTTTTTGCTCAAGTCAATAGCACCTTTATTATAGCACATAATGGGAATGTCGTCTAGATGGATGTCATAGTCATTAAGAGCTTGTTTCATCCATAGTGCTTGTTGACATGCCTTTCCGGCGCTTACATACTCGGCTTCGGTCGTGGAGATAGCAAGAGCCATTTGTTTCTTGGAGAACCAAGATGTCATACAACAAGCCATGAAGGTACAAACATCACTCGTACTATTTCGATCCATATAATATCCCGCATGATCAGAGTCAGCATAGACAACAGTTTCTACACCGGTCCCTTTGGAATAGAATAATCCCAAGTGTATAGTGCCTTTAATGTATCGGAAGATACGCTTAACAGCTTCAAGGTGAGAGGTTTTGGGATCCTCTTGGAAGCGAGCACAAAGGCAGACACTAAACATGATGTCGGGCCTACTTGCCGTGAGGTATAATAAACTTCCTATCATACCTGTGACATTTCGTAAATTCATGTCATTAATTTTTCTATTTCAATAACCTAATTATTCTATTGTTAAATAATTAACTTCGTCAGAAGTTATCCGAGTACGTTATAACACGTACAATTAATTCAACCGACACTAGATTTTGTCCAGTTTACATTTTTTTATTCAACTTTGGTTCCTTAAAATTCTATTTTAAAAGTCACTTTTCACTTTTTCCATTTTTACATAAACTTTGCACATTTTACGGTTACGCGATCTAAACCTTCGTTTTTATGATCTAACCACATTTAAATCCTCCGATGAACTCACCACTCATCTAAATCACTAAAATATATAATGAAAACAAGTTTTAATATTTTTGGAAGTCTTTATATTTTTACACTACCCGGTATTACGTTGCGTGTCTTAAAAACCCTACGTTTTAAATACCGGGGATCAAAATACACTCTTTAACACTCAATATCCTAATTAATCACAAAAAATCTCCACTAAATCCCTCCCCTCCTCTTGTGCTCACACTTGTCCAATGTGTGGACAAGTGTCTACTTAACCCCCACACTTGTCCAATGTGTGAACAAGTGTCTACTTAACCCTTCCCAAGATTGCTAACCTCCAAGATCTCATCTACCATCACTTTCACATGCAATAATCTCCAAAAATTCTGCCCTCTTTCTCTCCTTGCTGCCGTGGGATCTCAAGAACAAAACACACCCTTTTTGTTTTGATTCTACTAAAGATTTGGTGTAAAGATGAAGGTCCATTGGTGCTAACTTGTTCTTGGTTACTTTCTTCTTCAAAAGTCTTGGCTTTCAAGAGTTATTCAAGAGTTTTTAAAGGCTTTCAAGATGTGTCCATGGCTGTGATTTTAAGGTTTTCAAAGATTCATTAAAGTGTTCTTGGTGGTTTTGGAAGCAAGGGTTTCTCTTGGTGAAGATTAGGGTTTTGGTGTTTTTGGTTTCTTGGTTTTCTTGTTATTTTCTTGTTCTTCATAACTTGTAAGGAACCAACACTCATTTTATTTATTTATTTCACTACTGAGATTCATGTTATTTTATGCATTTTGTATGTTATATAAGTTATTGATGCTTGAATATACTTGGTACATACTATAAATCACTAGAAAACCCTAAAAAGGACTTGTCATGCAAAGTAGCTTTCTGTTCAGGGGCAAAGATGGAATTAAATGTACTGATCAGTAGATTTTTGACCTAAACTAAAAATATGAAGTTGTATATCTATGACTTGTGGTCATTTCCCCGGGTGCTGATTCCCGTGACGACACCCGATGATTAAGTTATGAATTTTATGGTAAAAAGGGGTCAGATTTGTATACTGTTGGCATTCGGGGCAAAAATTAAGTTTTATGGTATAACTTTTTGAAAAGTCAATATTTAGCCTGTACTAGACAAATAGAACTATCACCTCAAATTAGTTTCACCTTCATAGGACCTGTAAATTTCAAGTTATGGCCGATTTGGTAAGACGTAAAACTCAGTCAGTTTGACCTTTAGGACTGACCTGTAAAGAAAATTTATAAAAAGTATTCATACCTGCAAATTTTTGAGTAAACTTATTTTTACAGTAAACTAGGGACTTAGAGGAAACTAGGGATATAAAGAACATGATTTTTCGACTTACGGTGTGCAAGTTATGAATTTTTGAAAGTGAATAAGTGTATAAAATTTCATCAGCTTTGTGATTAAAAGGTATAAAAAGGTTAATAACTTGTATAATTGGACCTTAAGTTTTATTTTGAACCACCTAATATATTTTGGACCTTTAGACATAATCTGAACCTTTTGACTAAAGATTGAACCCTTTGACTAAAATTGAACCCTTAGACTTAAATTGGACCTTTAATACTTATTTTGGACTTAGGAATAAAATATGACTTAAAACTTGAAATTTGATAAGAGAATAAATATTTCACATTTGTAATCATTTTTAAAATGTCAAATTCAATTTTGATAATTATTCAAACATTATGCACCTAGCATAATTGAGATTGTAACTTATATGACATATAGAAATAATTGTATCGTTATTCTTAGAAGCTAAGACGCGCGTATATTCTAGGTTGCTCGTAGGGTTCTTGCGGTTATTTCTTGATTACCTCACTTGATCGTTCACTTTTGCTTACGGTGAGTTCATAGCCTCGCCTTTACTCATTTTAATGTTTTATAAACCTCGCGAGGGGGATACATGTTAGTTTTACAAATTGATTACAAGTAGCTTTTGGCATGCTTGACCCGATTACATGATTATAGTTATTGAGTAACTTTTGCCATTCAAATCCCTAATTTCATGAACCGTTAATTCCATGGGGGAAACGCTATTATTATGAATATGCATATTTGGCTTGACGAGCCTGTCCGGATGAGTCGCGCTTATTTATAACGGGTAGCATAATATTGAGAATTCGTGGTAGTTGGCAAACTACCTCTTAAGGGGCATTATTAAAGCTAGGTCAAGGTTCGGTGTCATGAGCTCAATGCTATAATCTGATTACACGACTTGTATATGCATTACTTGTCGTCCGATGAATAATACTTGTATTCAACTTATTACTTTTTAAACTCTATGGATTCACTCAACTTTATGTTGACTTTTTAGCATGTCTTATCTGAGGTCCGTAAGTGTTAAATGCTTGGATGGGCGGCGCAAGGATATGGATATCGAAAAGGATGGCCCATGTTTTATAAATCACATTCGATGAAAATCTAAACTTTTAAACTTATGTTACTTCAAGACTTGTGTTGCTTTTAAATCTTATGTTGTAATAAACTTTTGGGACCTCTTTTTCTTGACTCTGATATTATCGAATGTGAAAATTTATTATAAACGGTTCTATTTTAATTTTGTTTACTATACTTGTACTATGTGACTAATAAATAGCACCCCATGTTGTATTCCGCTGCGTTCTGCAAATGGAGGTGTTATGGATTGGTACCAGAGCACAGATTATAGTGAACTAGGTCATTTTTCTTTTAAAAACCTAGACTATAACTAATTATTTTTCTAAAATCATGAGCTTCCATCATCTTGTCCGATATCCATGCGCGCCTACTCCCGAGCTTCCTAATTCTTCTTCGATTGCGTGGTTTTGTAACCTTACAACAGGTTTTACCTCTCGAGGGATCTCAAGAGGCTTACAACCCCACCAGGCAGTGTACCTGACCGATGTAGTATAGTGTAGTGGTAAGTACGGGGGATTGATCGTTCTCCACAGGGAATAGTGTTCGTTAGGTATGAAAGGCTACTCTAATTAGGTCTAAGGGTTGAGGAAGATTCTTTTTATGTTTTTATAGTTTTTATGAAAGCAAGTAAAATCTCGGTTTTGAAGGAGTGGGCGGAATTAGTTGCTAGTCAACTAACCCAAATGACTACGAATGCAAATAAAATAAAATAACAAAAATGAAATGTGGTGAGAAACTTATGTGTAGAGAAATGTGTTTACTTAGATTTCCTTACTCCCTAACTATCTTTTACCGGTTAATTAGTGTGTATTAGTCGCGTGGATGACGGGTGTATTCCTTAATACCATTCGTGGGGTGGCGTACTTACTTCCCCAACTCTACAAGCTCCTACTTCACTCCTATGTCGAGCCGGCTAGGAAGCTCCTAACATGGGATCACTAGAATTCGCTTGTGCATTAAATACAACCATAAAAACCTTTAGTACGCGTTTGGTTCATGTTTCTTAAGACGTTCAAGCAAGTTACCGAATAGGAAGTTAGCCAGTTTTCTTAAGCCTAACATAGATAAACAATCATCCAATACAACTAACGACACACTAACAACCAATAATCAATAGCTAGGTTTCATTAGATCTAAGCAAACACAAGATAAAATTAGCCTAACATGTTAAACAAAAGACAAGCATAAGATAGAATCAAACAACACATAGACATATTGAATGATTAATTGATAACTTATCTTTCAATGAAACATGGAAGATCTCAAGGCAAAAAGCCCTGAAAAAGTAGCTAAAATCGTCTTAGGGTTTTATCCCAAAATTCCACACACTAAGCTCTCCTTAATGACAAAAGATTAGAAAACTATATATAGATTTTTGGATCTGACGGCGTCACCTTATGCATTGTGACGTCGTCACCTCGCCGCTTTTAGGGTTCCCGGGTGACCTTCTTGACGCCGTCCCTCTTTAGCTCTTCAAAAATCCATTCTGGCCTATCAAGGCTTGACGCCGTCGGATCATGAACGTGACGCCGTCCCCTTATGATTTAAGCCATGACGCCCTTGATTTAGTTAAAGCGTGACGCCGTCAGAATTCACATGCTAACTCACTGGCCCGTCATGAGTAAATTTCACATCCAACTTTTCTTGCCAAGGCATGACGCCGTCCCATGTTAATTGTGACGCCGTCAAGAGTAACTTTTAGCCGATTCTTGAGACTTTGCCGTTTTCTTCACTTTAATGCTCCAAAAACGTCCAAAATGCCTCCTTTTCCAGATTTCTCCTCAAAAGTACCTAAAATGACAAAAGGAACGATTTAGGGCAATATTTGATCAAATAAATACGATTTCGGGCTTAAATGACCCCTTAAAAGCGGTACACTTTTCGCCTCATCAAATACCCTTACACTTGAGATTTGCTTGTCCTCAAGCAAATGCGCTTTTATTCTAATCAAAATACAAGTTAGGGGTCATTTAATGCAAACATAAAAGTAATTACAACAAATAATCGTTCCACTTCAATCATAATAAGCACGGAGATTACAAACTAGCACCTCACAAGCAGTGTTTAGATACTCACATCTCTCAAGTGTCATCAAAATAAATCTCATAAATGAAAACGGAAAATATCTCTCACTACCTGTCATAGCAAATAGATTACCATAGGCTTGGGAAAGGATCGAAAACCTCCTCCACTAGGCGTAAGCACCTAAGATAAACTATCAAAGAGGGCTTTTAAATGGGTTATAACGTTAGGTGTAGGGAAAAGGAAAACACGGTTTTGTTGGATACGGGATATTTTTACTGGTGGCGAGTTAAAGATCTTGATCAATTACATGTACTATACAATGTTGCTAAGCTAAGACTAGACTCGATCTTATGCTAGAAACGAAATAACAAAAACATAAAACAAAAATAAAATGAAACGGGATGGTAGTCCGTATGTTTTTTCTACTTTTTATTTTCTCATTTTTTTGTGTTTTTCTTGATTTTTTTTTTTTTTTTTTTTTTTTTTTTTTTTTTTTTTTTTTTTTTGCATACACTCTTGCCCTACCATCCAAAATAATACATCATAGGGGCATTGCATTCCCCTTACACTTGAATTTTTACATAACTTTACAAATACTAATCTAATGACTCGAATTAAGATAATTGAAAAACTTGGAGTACTTTTAAAACATTTAGCACATATGGGGGTAATAAATGATGTTCTTCCCCATTACTCCATTATACTAGTACTTTACCCATGAGTCCCAATCGTCCCAAAACAATATGTACAAGGATATGACTCGACTTAGCAACCATGTAATCAACTAGATAATTAACTTGGGGTTAAACAAATGTTGTAACAATAATGCACTAAAGATGAGTGCATACAAGGTAGGCTAAGGCGATTTGGGTGTACATTTTAGTGGGGTGTAACAAATTCTTCCTTTAAGTAAGATGCTTAAAGGTCGAAACGAAAAGATAGGCTCTGAGGGGTGTACTAGGGGTATCGTGTACTAAAAATGAGTACAACGCAAAGGGTGTGGGAGAATTACTTGACCAATGTAGCCAATGTAATTATAACAAAAATACAGGTGTAAAACAATGGGTTAATCCTAATGCCTCTTATCATGTAGTAAATCTAACTACACGAATGTAGTCTCACTTGTGGCCTTGGAATGGTCCTAACGCAAGTTCTAGAATCTAAGTGCTACCGGTACACACATCATAGCATAAATGCTTTTCCTACCAATTCTAGGGGCGAACCTCACATATTTGGGGGTGGAAAATTTTTTAGTGGTACGGTTTTTGTGCTAGTCATATAACTCCTATCCGTGAGACGCTCATTAAGATCAAAGTTTCACTCCTATATGTTGTAAAAAATTTTAAATTTGGCACTAAAATTACCCTAACAAGTATTTATCTCAGTTTTATTACACATCTACCATTAAACAAACAAAAATCAAGCTCAATTGTATTCTCTAAAATCGTACTTTTACCCTCCCCTTACACTTAAGATGAACATTGTCCCCAATGTTCAAATAACAAGATGTAAAAGTATAAAGTAAAAGAATGAAATCAAATACTCCCCTGATTCGCTCGGTGGATAGTGAAATTTCACGGTTAGATCTTCCTCCAAAGAGAATGTTGAAGCTCCATGACTAATGCATCGCCAAAAGCTTGATTCAATAAACATCTCCTTGTCCAAAATAACCTGTTAAACCTGAGAAAACAAACACGAAAACCTGCATAACATTGGCGGGATAAAATCTATATATAAGGATATAATGCTTGTGGAATGATAATTTTGCAGATTCCTGGAGATTATAAGTTGGAGATTTTAGTAAAAACTTTTTTGAAAACAAAACTTTCAAAAATTTCTGAAAATTAAATCTGACGCCGTCAGGTTATGAACCCTGACGCCGTCAGAAATGACCTGACAAAAATTTTCATTTTAAGTTTCCGGAAAATTTCTGGAAAAACCTTTACCTTACTTCCTGGAATTCCTGCAAAACATCATTATGACTCGATACAAGCATTTGACTCAAACAAATACGAATATGTATGCTATTTTATTATTATTACGATTCATGTTCATTTGTGTTCTAATAAACCGATTTAGATTTCCCTTACACTTAACTTTTGCAAAATACCTTTATATGTAGTTAAGACGAAGTTAAAAACAAAATAAAGCATTTTCACAAATTACTTTTGAACATGAATCAATAATGATAAAAATTAAACACACATACGGAAAATAAAATCAAACAAACAAATAAATAAACACACAAAGCAAATAAAACAAATAAAGCTTGGGTTGCCTCCCAAGAAGCGCTTGTTTTTGTTCGAGTCACGAGCCTGACTCTACCCTTATTTAACAAAAATAGGGGAGGTTTTCCCTACACTTAGGATTAAGTGCGGGTGAAAGTAGCGATACACACCCTTAGGGTGTGAATATGCCACGTGAGGTGAAGGGGGTGAGTGAATGGCTTCCTTCATCCTAAAACTACCCGGATAATATTGGTTGATGGGTGGGTTGGTTCCTCTTTTTTCTCCTAGATGTAAATCTAAGGATGAAAAGTTGTGTAAAGGTTGAGGGTCCAATTTATCAACACTAGGAAATTCCCTAGAACTATGAGTAAGGTCATCACTAAAAGTGTGCAAACCTATATCCTCTAGTTGTGCTTGGTCCAAGGGTTCTACCTCCATCGGGATTCCTAAAGTCTCTTCTACTTCTTCCGGGTAAGTCACGGGCGGTGCGGGTACCTCAAATGATGGTGGGTTTTGTGGAGTACTTGGTTTGGTGAAATCAATCCCACTCATGCAACTAGGTAGTTCAACACTAACCATCTCACAGTCTTGTTTTGATTCTAAGTCCATGTTCTTAGAAACTATGTCTCTTTGCTCATACGAATTCACCAATTCGTTCCACTTATGGGTCATGGTTATGAAGCTTTCCTCGAAATTCATCCAAAGGGCCTGACTAAAAGGAATTGATCCAGATAATGCTTGTCTAAGAGAAGTATCACATGCATAGAATTCATTAAACCCATCTAACCTTACCCCCAACTTCATTTGGATATCACAAAGATCACGAAACAATTCATAGGAATGATAGGAAACAAATCTCTTGGTGAAGTATAATTGTTCATCTATTGTCAATGATCTAAATGGAATTTCATCCGCCATAGTGACAAATGAAAATGGTTTTACAAACAAAGGGCACAAAGAAAAAGATAGACTACTAGAAAGCTAATAAAAAGAAAATAAAAATCTCACTAGATAGGAATCTAATGAGTAGACCTAATAGAAATAAATTTCAACCTAAGCAATAACTACTCCCCGGCAACGGCGCCAAAAACTTGATTGCGTGGTTTTGTAACCTTACAACAGGTTTTACCTCTCGAGGGATCTCAAGAGGCTTACAACCCCACCAGGCAGTGTACCTGACCGATGTAGTATAGTGTAGTGGTAAGTACGGGGGATTGATCGTTCTCCACAGGGAATAGTGTTCGTTAGGTATGAAAGGCTACTCTAATTAGGTCTAAGGGTTGAGGAAGATTCTTTTTATGTTTTTATAGTTTTTATGAAAGCAAGTAAAATCTCGGTTTTGAAGGAGTGGGCGGAATTAGTTGCTAGTCAACTAACCCAAATGACTACGAATGCAAATAAAATAAAATAACAAAAATGAAATGTGGTGAGAAACTTATGTGTAGAGAAATGTGTTTACTTAGATTTCCTTACTCCCTAACTATCTTTTACCGGTTAATTAGTGTGTATTAGTCGCGTGGATGACGGGTGTATTCCTTAATACCATTCGTGGGGTGGCGTACTTACTTCCCCAACTCTACAAGCTCCTACTTCACTCCTATGTCGAGCCGGCTAGGAAGCTCCTAACATGGGATCACTAGAATTCGCTTGTGCATTAAATACAACCATAAAAACCTTTAGTACGCGTTTGGTTCATGTTTCTTAAGACGTTCAAGCAAGTTACCGAATAGGAAGTTAGCCAGTTTTCTTAAGCCTAACATAGATAAACAATCATCCAATACAACTAACGACACACTAACAACCAATAATCAATAGCTAGGTTTCATTAGATCTAAGCAAACACAAGATAAAATTAGCCTAACATGTTAAACAAAAGACAAGCATAAGATAGAATCAAACAACACATAGACATATTGAATGATTAATTGATAACTTATCTTTCAATGAAACATGGAAGATCTCAAGGCAAAAAGCCCTGAAAAAGTAGCTAAAATCGTCTTAGGGTTTTATCCCAAAATTCCACACACTAAGCTCTCCTTAATGACAAAAGATTAGAAAACTATATATAGATTTTTGGATCTGACGGCGTCACCTTATGCATTGTGACGCCGTCACCTCGCCGCTTTTAGGGTTCCCGGGTGACCTTCTTGACGCCGTCCCTCTTTAGCTCTTCAAAAATCCATTCTGGCCTATCAAGGCTTGACGCCGTCGGATCATGAACGTGACGCCGTCCCCTTATGATTTAAGCCGTGACGCCCTTGATTTAGTTAAAGCGTGACGCCGTCAGAATTCACATGCTAACTCACTGGCCCGTCATGAGTAAATTTCACATCCAACTTTTCTTGCCAAGGCATGACGCCGTCCCATGTTAATTGTGACGCCGTCAAGAGTAACTTTTAGCCGATTCTTGAGACTTTGCCGTTTTCTTCACTTTAATGCTCCAAAAACGTCCAAAATGCCTCCTTTTCCAGATTTCTCCTCAAAAGTACCTAAAATGACAAAAGGAACGATTTAGGGCAATATTTGATCAAATAAATACGATTTCGGGCTTAAATGACCCCTTAAAAGCGGTACACTTTTCGCCTCATCACGAGCTTCCTAATTCTTCTTCGAATATATATCTTAATCTTGCTATATTAAGAATAATTATATAAGCACTATAATTATTTCTTAACTCGTCCGATAATCCACGAAATATCACTTAATAAATATAAAATCTTTATGCACAAGATTTCTTATTATTTATGCGATTAGTGAACATAATTATTATTTTTATCCAAAAATTTATACACATCTCTTGATTGCACCATTGTTATACGTATGCGTATAATAAATATTATCATTTGTACATGTAATATTTATCGATTATCTTGCTTGTTCATGAAGCATCACTATTCACTCACTTACTTACACAAATATTATTCTCATTGTTGGTCCCTTACACGTTAAGAGTTAACTAGAAAGTTAATCTATTAGTGTTTATGACTAATACAATGTTATGATTAATTCTAACAGTTATAAAACGTGAATATAGAAAACTCAATATAATTTTCAACGTTTAAATTCTTATTAGAAATGAATCAAAGAATCTATACCTAAGTGTTTTGCGGAACAAACACTTGGGATTGAATAGACAAGGTATGGTGGTGTCTCCTATCTAAACTCAAGTTTTGCTTGAGTGGTAACAATGCGACCTCACTGAGCTATCTCAGGGATACGTTACTCTTTGTAGGAGAGAAGTTGTTTTGCAAAAGTCTAAGCTTTAATTGTACAAAACACACACAACTTCTCTCCTTCTCAATCTATTTATACACAAGTAAACTAAGTAAAAGTAATTAAAATATTACAAGTTGTTGAGCAAGTTGTTGAGTAAGCGTGTCTGACAATTACAATAGTAATTGTCATTTCCAAGAACCAATAGAAATGGCCTATTAAGTCTTTAGGAGTGGTTGGTCTGACACTCCAAGACTTTAAGCCGTCTTAGGAAGGATTTCTTCCTGACAAGATAAGACTTGATCTTATCTTAAATCCTTCCTAGATATTTCTGCCTTTCTTCTCAGGTACTTAGTTCTTCAGGACACGCTTCTCAGTTATCACTCTTAATTACTTCATTGTTGTTGAGGAGACTGGGGTTCAGTGAGTTCTTGTCAATCACTCACTGAACCATCATCTTCTTCTTTGGCTTAAGTGCTACTTCAGGGAGTACCACCTTCCTGTGTAGTGAATCCTTCTTCATGAATTCGCCTTAAGCATCCTGAAGATGACTCACTGAGAGGCTGTTCTCTCAGTGACTTGAATTGTTCTCGGTTTAAGTTAACACTTAGTTAATTTGTGTCCAAATCATGTTTTAAGTATTCTTGGGTTTTTCATGACCCAACAATCTCCCCTTATTTTGATATAAATTATTCCTAAGTGTTTTGATCAGTTATGAGTCAGCTAATGACTTCTACTCATACTAAATGTACTAGAATGTAAATAAGGACACTGAAATAATAAAAACATCATCTTATTGATATCATTAGAAGTCCTAACAAACTAAGTACAAAAGGGATAGTGGGGGTATTCAAGCGGATTCATCAGTTCAACATAATACCAAGGGCTTCAAGCTTGGGCTTCTTTGACTGCAGCTTTTGTTGGTCAGGGTGCTCATGGATTTTCTTTTTCAGATCTTGACAAAACTTCGCATTTTCAGGACTCTTGAGTGGAGAGGCCATCATTAGAAAACCAAGCATAGCTTTGATCCCTGACAAATCGATATCACTCCACCTTTGGATGGCTTTGTCTCCGAACTCATCAATGAAGAACAAACCTCTTTCAGGTTGTTCAATGACCATATTGTTCCTGAAAGGAACACCTTAAGGGAGAGCCCTATTGCTGTCAAAACCAGGAACCTTGATCTCAAGCTCAGCTTCAATCTTCTTTCTTTTCCTTGAAGAAGACTGAGAGGGAGCTGGTTGTGCTGAATCAGGAAGAAGAGATGGAGTGCCAAGTTCCTGAGGTGCAGCTGCCAGTCTTTCGTACCTCAGACTCAAGGACTTCATCAGACTAGGGACCACAACATTTGATTTCTTTTCTATTAATGGACCTAACTCATCCAATTCTGAGATCCCAAAGTTAGCGAATCTGAAGGGTTGATGAACCTGAAAGTCTCTTTTGTCAGCACCTCTATAGACAGTGACAATGGCAGGATTGGTGTTTCGATGAATATGAACATCAGTGATTGGTTCTGGCTTCAACCTGTTAGTCATATACCACTGATATTTCTTAATCTTGTTTTGCCTGATCTCTTCAGCCCTTTTATTCCTTTCCTCCCTTTTCTTCCTGAGAGTGATCATCTCCTCAGTCTGAGCCTTTACAAAGGTCATACCACCCTCTCTTCCTGAGAGATCCTTAGCCTCAAGACCAATCTTCTCAGCTTCTTCATGAACAACCTTAATTATAGCAGGCTTGCTCACCTTCTCTTCCTCCTTTAACTTCTTGTTTGCTTCCTCTTCCTCCAGATAAGCACTGAGTTCATCAGCTGAGAAGTGGTGAAGAACTCCATCAATATCATACGGGATCCTGGGTGGTGATTTAGGATCCTTTGCTACCGAGATCGGTGCTGGTTGAGGCTCAGGATCAGTGAGGATGCCTTTGCCTTTTTCTTGATGGGTGGAAGAAGCTTCAGGAATCTCCCCTTCAGTATGAGAAGGAGGAGAAGGAGGTTGCTGGCTTGTGGAAACTTCAGGGACTCCAGTGTCTTTCTCCCCCTCAACTATTGCTTGAACCATGGTGATAGCAAGAGTTGGAGCCACTGGAGCAGCAGGACCCTTGAAGGCCTGATAGATCTCATTTATCATTGATTTGATGTTCGAGGTGTCTTTCTGAAGAGTTGAGATCTTATCCCCCAGAGATGCCTGAGAAGCTTCGATGCCGGACATCCTTGACTGAAGAGACCATGCCAAGGATGTTGAAGATTGTGCCCAAGTACCCAGATGTTTTTCCTGAAGACCCAAGGAAGTTCTGATTGAGTCCAATGAAGAACTAAGACCCTGAATATTAGAATCCTTCAGTAAGCTGAGAAGATCACTGAATTCAGCTGAATGCTTCTGGTAAGTCTCAGCAACCTGATGGACCTTCTTGTTGAGTTCCGGGTCATCCTTGACAACTGTTTGAATAGTTCCAAGGCTTTTGGTGATGCCTTCAAGGGTAAGATTGAACTTCTTGAAATGAAGATCAATAGCTGTCAGGGAGTTATTGGTGTCAGAATGTATCTCGATCACATCATCATGAAAACTTTCAACATCTGCCTTCTGGTTGGCATAGTGAACAGCAGCTTCAGTGTGATGATCGAACATCTCTTCAGTGAGACCAGTGTAAAGAGCTCTATTGGTCTTGAGTAGGAACTTGACCAATTTTCTTTCAGTACGGGGAAGAGAGTCATCATACTTTTGGAGGATGTCCTCAGTATCAGAAGAATCAGAAGATTGAGAACCTGACTCTTCACTTTGGCGTGGAGATGACTGATGTGATTATTCAGGTTGTTCAGATTGTACATCAGTTTCCATATCCTCACCTGCCTAAAAAATTTCCTCTTCACTCTCTTCCTTGAGCTCTTCATCAGACTCGATAAGAGCCTAAAAGTCCCCCATGGACTCAATACCCAAAAATTCAACCGGCTCCTCTTTATAAAAAGACTCGCCTTTGGTTTGGCCAGGTCCTGACCCCGTTGTCATAATAACTGAGTGGGTTTGCTCAGCCTGACTAGCCATAATAACTGGGGTAACACCAGCCTGGCTTTTGGGGGCAGTTCCTGAGAGAATCGGACCGCCTAAGGGGTTTATGGGTTCCGTATCAGCGGGTTGTTTCTTTCCCTCTGAGTCTTTGTCCCCCTTAGCACCTTCAACCACTGATGGGTGTTTTTCAGTGGTATCACTAGGTACTTATATTGAAAGTTGGTGGACCCCCTTCCCATCAGGATTGTACTGTCCTTTTGGGGATTTAGGGTCCTTTTCTCCCTGAGATCCGTGATTGCTCAGGAACGTTAATGGGATGTGCATGTTTGTGGGTCCCCTTCTCAGTAAGGTAGTGTTGCCTTACCGAGGATTTAGAACCCTTTCCTCCCTTAGGAACTGATTGTTTTTTGACAGTTCCTTCATCGGGATGTGAGGGGGTGTGGGTCCTCTTCCCAGTAGGGTGGTGCTGCCCTACCGAGGATTCAGGACCCTTTTCTCCCTTGGGCACTGATTGTGATTTATCAGCACCTTCATCGGGATGTGAGGGGGGGAATGCTTCTTGATCCCATTGACTTGTTTATGTCAGTTGAACCATGTGGAAAGGGTGTGCCCGAGGTCGCTAAGGATGATTGCTCAGTGACCTCCGTTGGCCTTTGTTTTGAGGTCAAGAGGGTCTCAGAAATGGGTGTCTCAGAGGTCTCGGCCTTTTTCAACCTCTTTTTAAGGTTTAGTTGGTTTTGAGGATCAGTCTCAGTGGCGAGTGGCTTAAGTCTAACCACCTGGCTGGACTGACCCTTCTTTGTCTTCTTCACCTTTTTGGTCGGTGAAGGAACTGGTGAGACAGCGTCGTTACCCTGAATGACTGATTGCATGTATTCAGTCAGGGCAATATTTGTAACCTCACTGATGCTACTAGTGAAGTTTGACTTGTGCAGGACGTCAGGCTTTGTACCTTCTGCATCAGGCCTCACGTAGTCAGAACCAAGTAGGTCCTGAAGCACACAGGAAACAAATCTAGGGTAGGACATATGCCTTTGCCTATGTTTTCCTAAGAGCTTGGCAACAAGGTCTCGGAAGATTATTCCTCCGATGTCAATTTTTGTACCCTCAAGGAGACTGAACAACATCAATTGTTGTGATGAGTTCAATTGTTCCATAGAGGATTTATTTCCACCCAGGACCTGAATGACAAATGTCATTAGTATCCTCCAGATAGGATGGAACCATGTTTTGACTACTGGAGCTTTCTCCAATAAGCCCCCAGCAGACGTTGTAGGACGTCTGGGGTCGTGGGGTGCTAGAAAGATCAGTTCATTCTTTATGTCCTGATCAGTAGGGTTGGGTGCAAACACTTCAGCAAAGTCAAGGCCTGTGGCTTTGATGAAGGTTGAGTAGTCAAAGGAGAGGGTTCTGCTCCCATTCATCACCGTGAAGGTGATGATTGACTCTTTGATGTCTTTGGGGCTGGTAGCCACAGCCGTGCACCAGAATTCTCTCAAATAGTCATGGTAGATGAGTGAGGGGGTGTGGGTGAAAGCCTTTGTAAGAAAACAATTACGAAGAAATTTCATAACGTTCTTGTAGGCTGGGTAGTTTTGTGGATAAGAGAAATTTCCTACCACATTGTTCTTTGTTAGGTCAACGTCCCCAGTGAGGAATTCCACATTGGGGGCGTATGCTATAGCTTTAGAAGAAGCCATTTGTGGGTAAGTCTGGGTTTGACTAAGGATTCTGGGTTTCTAAAGCTTAAGAATACACACACAATTTGTTTTCGAGAATTAAAAAAAATGGCAGAGTTTTGCTTAAGATTCTATAAAAACGTGTATGTGTTTCTTTTGGTTGGGGTATTTATAGGAAAGTGGAGATGGGGGTGTTTTAGGCATTTAAGCGGTTTTTAATTTATTCAAAAAGAATTATTGGAAACTATTTTGAATAAAATGTTTTGGGATGCGCATTTAATGCCAACACTCCACTTTGCTGGTCTGGCGCAACAGTCAAGGTGAACAGTTGAGCAGTTCTGCAAAAGTATAATTTGCAAAGATGAGTCATCACATATCTGTAATGTGATTGGAGAGGCATTTAATGCCAAATGGGAATATGGTGGCCCAGAGGTGGAAGCCAGAAAGGCAAAAAGAACAAATATTCTTCAATTAAATATGAGTTCAGTTACCAACCTCGGACATTTACTAACTAGATACTTAGAGCATTTAAGTCAGTATTTAATGTCTCTTTTCAGGGCCCTGAATGACTTTTCATTCAGTGATGGTTTTTCAGGGACTTGGGATTAGTCACTGATGATTCAGGAATATGGAATGATTCCTGAGCTACAAGGATTCAGGAACTTGGGTTTAGTTCCTGAACCCTAAAGATTTCAGGAACTTGGGTTTAGTTCCTGAGGTTGAGGATTCAGTGATTTGTTTTCACTGATGTACACATTGAGTCAGGGACCTGAGGTTTTAAGAATTTATACTTCAGTTGGAAGGAATCAATTAGTGGACTGATTCTCTATATCCAACATTCCTAATTCAGCTTTCAGTCTTGTGAAAATTGGTTCATCCAAAGGTTTGGTGAAGATATCAGCCAACTGATATTCAGTAGGGATGAAGTGTAGTTCAATGTCACCATTCATGACATGGTCCCTGATGAAATGATATCTGATATCAATGTGTTTTGTTCTCTGATGAAGAACAGGGTTGTTGGATATTGCAATTGCACTTGCGTTATCACAAAAGATGGGTACCATCTTATACTGAATTCCATAGTCACTGAGTTGACTTTTCATCCAGAGTACATTTGCACAACAACTAGCTGCTGCAACATATTCAGCCTCAGCTGAGGATAAGGCAACTGATTGTTGCTTCTTAGCACTCCAACAGACTAGTTTCCCACCAAGAATTTGGCAAGAGCCTGATGTGCTTTTTCTGTCCATGTTGCATCCAGCATATTCAGAGTCTGAGTATCCTTTAAGATCAAGGCCTGAGCATTTTGGATATTATAATCCAAGGTTTGGAGTACCTTTCAGGTACCTGAATATCCTTTTCATAGTAGTGATGTGTGATTCTCTTGGGTCAGATTGATATCTGGCACATAGACATACTGAGAATTGGATATCAGGCCTTGATGCAAGTAGATACATCAGTGATCCTATCATTCCTCTAAAGAGAGTTTGATTTACTGGTTTACCAGTGAGATCAGGACCAAAGTTGTTTGGGGGGATCATGGGAGTTTTGACTGAGGCACAGTCACAGAGATCATACTTCTTCAGTAGATTCTTTACATACTTCTCTTGACTGATAGTGGTTCCACTATCAGTCTGCTTGATCTGTAGACCAAGGAAGTATGTCAGTTCTCCCATCATGCTCATTTCAAACTTCTTTTCCATTAGTTTTTCAAATTGTTTGCAAAGTTTGAAACTTGTTGAGCCAAAGATGATGTCATCAACATACACTTGTACTAGTATGACATCATTATTTGTCTTATAGATAAACAATGTGTTGTCTATCTTGCCTCTGACAAATTTGTTTTGGATTAAGAAGGCTGAGAGAGTCTCATACCATGCCCTGGGAGTTTGCTTCAGTCCATAAAGGGCTTTGTTAAACTTACAGACATGATCAAGAGACTCATGGCTTTCAAATCCAGGAGGTTGCTAAACATAAACTTCTTCTTTCAGTGAACCATTTAAGAATGTACTTTTAACATCCATTTGGTATACTTTGAAGTTCATGTATGTAGCAAAAGCAAGGAAGATCCTGATGGCTTCCATCCTTGCTACTGGTACAAATGTTTCTTCATAGTCAATGCCTTCTTGTTGATTATAGCCTTTGGCTACAAGTCTGGCTTTGTTTTTAATGACTATGCCATTTTCATCAGTTTTGTTCTTGAATACCCATTTCATGCCAATGACTGAGACATTCTCAGGACATTTGACCAAGGTCATTACCTTGTTTCTGTCAAATTGTTCCAGTTCATCATGCATGGCCTGAACCCAACTTGGATATGTAAGTGCTTCTTTAACACTTTTGGGTTCAATTGTGGAAATGAAGTCCACAAATAGGCATTCATTGGCTGAGGCTGCTCTTAGACTAGCAGCCATGCTCCTGGTGAGCATGCCTTTAGTAGGCTCTCCAATAATATTGACAAGTTCAATGTCCTGAGACCTAGTCCAACTTTCCTGAGGTCCTGGATACTGATTTGAACTTGTGGAGGCCTGATTGGGTAGAGGGGTTGGTTCTAGAGTAGACACATGATCATTGATTGGATCTTGAGTGTCTACCTGATCACTGAGATTGTTTGGTTCTTGAGCATTTTGAACAGACTGATTAATTTCATCAGTGTTTGCATGTGCATCAACAAACTCAGTGATGGTTGGGTTAGGTAGGTTGTGAGGGATTATGTAATAGGAGAGGTTAGCATCATTTTGATACTGAGTAGAAGGATTGTTTTTAGGAAGATATTCATTAGGAGGATATCTTGAAGAATTATCAATTCCTATCTCTTCTACTGAGGCAGTTGAGAACCTGATCGCATCAGTGCTCTCATCAAAGGTAACATGAAATGTTTCCTCAGTCTGCTGTCTCCTTGTGTTGAACACTCTGAAGGCTTTTGAGACAAGTGAGTATCCCAGGAAGTATCCATCATCAGCTTTTGCATCAAATTTCCCTAAGTGATCCTTGTGATTATGAATAAACACAGGACACCCAAAGACATGAAAGCAGCTGATGTCAGGGATTCTTCCTTTGAATAACTCATATGGGGTTTTCCCATGTCTCTTGACAATGATGGATTTGTTTTGTGTATAACAGGCAGTTTTGACAGCATTAGTCCAAAAATGGTTGGAAAGGACTGATCTACATAGCATTGTCCTAGCAGCTTCAATGAGTGTTCTATTTTTCCTTTCAGCAACACCATTTTGTTCAGGTGTGTATGGAGAGGAAAAGTTTTGGGAAATACCTTTCTCATCACAGAAACATTCAAATTCATAATTTTTGAACTCAGTCCCATTGTCAGTTCTAATCTGTTTGACTGATAACGCTCAAATCTAACATGTTTTTAGGTGCGTTATTGTGGATTTTATGCATATATATTGGTCACTTTTATGAACTTATGGTACTTAATTGAGTATAATTTATGTTTTAGGTTCATAGAAGCTCAAGTACAAGAAAACGAAGAAAAAGTCGAATAAATGATCAATAAACGAAGATTTATGCATGAATGAAGAATTCCCGACAAAAGCGAGTCTCTTGGAGTATATTCGAGAAGATAAAGTCATGAAAGTTGTCACTCCAAAGAATCAAGAATAAAGTACAAGAGGGAAAACGGGAAAAGAAATGAATAAAAGAAGCTCAAACGAAGAATTATTGATACTCGTTGTTCCCGACAAACCTTCACCATTTTGGCCATATCTTGAGCATACCAACTCGGATTTAGTTGATTCAAGCGGCCACGGAAAGCTAAGAGAAAAATCTACATCACAGTGGTCCCCAACCGATCGGTATGTGCCCGCATCTGATTCGGATGGAGCCCATCCGATCGGATGGATGAATCTGTCTTCTCAAAAGTTATTTTTAATGTGTAATTAGGTGCGATCAAGTCCCATGTCCGATCACTTGCCTCTATTAACTCCTAAACTTGCACTTTTATGACCCTTTGTGCCCAAGTTACTTACTTGTTGGCTAAGGGTGGCTTCTACCTATAAATAAGACCATTGTGGCTTGGTTTTGAAATGAAATTCTAGCCTCCAACCTTTAGGACGAATTTCCACCAATTATTATCAACCCCAAAAGACCACAAACCTCTACCATTTCCAAAAGTAGTGCTCAAGTGCTTGACGAAGTGTTCGGGTGTAAATTTTTCGGCTTGGTTAGAAGTTGTAGTTGATTGGAGGCTTGAAGGTTGCTTTAATCCTTCACCTTTGCCTATTGTAATCCATACTTTGGGTAAACTTTGTTACTTTTATATTTCAAGATGTTTGTTATTGAATGATTTATGAGTTTATGTATTTGATTGACATGAGTGGTTAGTTTTATTTATACTTGTTTGGAATCATGTGAATATTGATATGGAGTGTTTGGTATTTTGCAATATAGATTTATGGTTTTGCTTATAAGTTTGTTTGAATAATAACATGTCTAAATAGCTTGTTGATGAATCATAACCGGATTTATAAGGTCGAAAGAACTTCTTGTTCTGATTTGTTCCAAATGTTAATGCGCATATATGTTTGGTATTTCATAATTGACAACTATGAATAAACATGTTAAATGGATTTGTTTAGGTCGAAAGGGTTCTTATGAACAAATTGGTAAAACTAATATTTCTAACAAATGGTTTATAATGACTCGGTTTATAATAACATTAAAAGGCTGAAAGGAAGTGTTAGTCTAAACCGTAATATATGCAATTTCATGATATCACCCATTGAATTGGAATTGTATGAACTTAGATTTTGTTTGTTATTGTTTGATATCTACCCGATACTCCATACACTCCATTGAAATAGACACTAGTTCCAAACAAGTATTGTTTTTAATCTTATTGAATTCACATAATCATCATTTTTAGTGTTACTTGTTGCTTATATGGTATTTTGGGACGTGACAACCAATTACCATCTTTTTATTGCTTATTGTTACATAGATTCTTCACAATTGAAAACACCCAAATCCTAGTGAACGACCTCGGCTTACCAACCAAAACTAGCTACATACGGAAGGGTCATACTTGCCCGTGTGTTCTTAGCTTTATCCGGTAATTCGTGTTATAAATTTAAAACTAGTAGTCGCGAGACACATCAAGTTTTTGGCGCCGTTGCCGGGGATTTGTTTGTGTTTTTGTGTGCTTTGAATATGTGTTTTAATCATTCCCTAGTTGTGCCGCCTTTGCTTGCGAAAAAAAAATCCGAGCCTTCTATCCGATCGGTTTCTCATCTAACCGATCGGTTGTCCCCAAATCATTTTTACTGAGAAGACCATCCGATCGGTACAACCTACTATCCGATCGGATAACCCAAAATTTCATCTAACCGATCGGTTCGAGCCCGTATCCGATTCGGCTAGACCGTTTCGCCCAACAAAAATCCTCCAACCGATCGGCTGGAAGCCCAAGCCGATCGGTTGAACCGTCCTGTTCAGAAACCAACAATTTTTTTATTTTTTTATTTTTTTGCTTTCTAGTTTTGTTTGTTTATATACTTATTTTTCTTCTTTTGATTTCTAGTTTTGTTTCTTTTTCCGTAGATTTCTTTTACAAATTTTATTTAGTTACATTTGTTTAAACATCTTTAAAAAAAAAAGTTTTAGAGTTAGTTAGTTAATCGAAAAAAGAAAAAAGTGTTTTGTTTATATTATCATCGTCTACTTATTTGTTTAAGTATTTTTGTTTTTATTTTAAAACATGTCCTAAAAAAAAAAGAGAGTCTATTAGAAAAGTTTTAACTAGTTTATTTTTCAAAGTTTTCTCGTAGTAACCAGTAATAATAAATAATAGTAACATTTTTCTAAAAGTAGATAGTTTATTTATTTTTATTTTCTTTGCTTACGTCATCTTAAAAAAAAAATACAAAAAGATCTTTCTTAATGTTCGTTTTCATTATGTTTTTATTTTTGCTTTTTGTGATATTTTGTGAATCACTCCGCGTTTGGATAAACTCACACTCTTGGGGTAAACAAGTTGTTAGTCCACTTAACGAGCTTAAACGTAAAATCAAAAAGAGGACTAAACCCGAACTATATCCGAAACCACCATTCATCGAGGAACTCTATGTCGTTATCGACATATTTGAGGAGAAAGTTGAAACTCCACCCGATTCCCCAACCATAATCGTCATTGATCCCGATGACGAACCCATGTGGTCAAGCACTAGGACCGTTGCACCAACACCTAGTTCCGCTATTATTCAACGCCCTCTTTCCAACAATTTCCATATCAAGGGTACCCACATGCAAATGATTCGGGAGAATCCGGTCCGATCCTCATCAACACATCACTAATTTTCTTGAGATTAGTAATCTATTCCAATATGGTGAAAATAAAGAGGAAGCGGTTAAATTGAGGACTTTTCCTTTCTCATTAACTAGAGAAGCCAAGATTTGGTTAAATGAATTAAATGAAGGAACAATTACTACGTGGGAAGAAATGAGAGAAGCTTTTATTAGCCGATACTTTTCTCCCGCTAAGTTTAAACGTCTCCTGAACGAAATTCACAACTTTCACCAACTCGATCACGAAACTCTCGTTGATGCCTGGCTCCGAATGAAAAATATGCTTCGCACTTGTTATGGACACGGTCTAACCAAAGGAGAAATAATTCAAACATTCTATCATGGTTTAGACGATCCAACTTAAGGAATTCTCGACACTGGAGGAATCTTCCTCTACAATACTCCTAACGTAGCATTCAAACTCCTCGCGGACAAGGTCCAACTCAAGCTCGATTTCTCAGAAAATTCTCTAATCGTGCCCAAACCAAAAACCGTTGTTTCCGCCGGTGGAAGCAACATCAATGCCGATCATTCCTTATTGATGGAGAAATTGGAAACTCTCTCCAAACATATTGACGATGAATTCAAGAACATAAGGGAAGAGCTGACGGAGATACGAGTTGATCGTAGAAACAACGAAGGACACCACTCTTCACAGGATGACACGCCGATGTGTGAACCTCATGAAGACAGTTACATCCAAGTATATCACGAAGGATATCATGACTTAAAACCTAAAAAGTCGTACTCCTATCCAAACCACAACCCAAACAGTTCCCATCCTCACTTCCGATCCCGAGATGAAATGCCATATCCATCTCAATATTGTAAAACCTCACCGGAGGACATGATGAATGAGTTGATGGAAGCGAATGAAGATATGAAGAATCAGGTGGTTGAATTGGAACATCAAATTTATCAGGGAAAAAGAAACCACCAAGCGATTATCCAAGACTTGGAGAGGGAGTTAAAATATTTTCATGAGAAAGAAATCCAGTGTACCACATTCCTTCCTCACGCCACAAAAACCAAGTCTAGATACGAAGTTACTGGAGGAAAATTCAAATCACCACCAATTCGAAATGAACATGATAAGGGTGATGTTGAAATTATCGAGGAGGATGAAACTGAACTTATTCCAACCATGCCTCACCTGAGTCCAATCACGTCTAATTCACCAACAGAACCACCTTTTCTCAAGGATTGCACCGTGCATATCACTACCACTGAACGTTTAGCGAAAGAGAAGATGTGTGTACATGATGAATTACCGAATCATGTTGGTAATGAGGAACTCAATGCAACTGGAGATGTTGAAAATGAAGTCTTAAAAGAAAAAGAGATTAAGAAGCAGGAAAAAGGAGTGTCAAAGATACCCAACAGGAATGGAGAATTGGAAAGAAAGCTAGACGAGTGGTCTAATCCACAAAATTCAGTTTCTTCAAAACAAAACAGTAGGACTGACCCACCTCCTCCAGCTCATATTGAAAACGTGAATGACATATTCACTAGGAGTGGAAAGTCTGCTGACCCTCTGAAAAATCAAAAAGATTCGCCACCTGTCTTTATTTTGAATAAAATCGATCAAGCGTTCAAGATAACGAAAATGGATTATCACATGGTCAAATCACAAGTCCTTTGTGAAGTACATACCAAAGATCCCATACCCTCAACGTTTAAGAACTGAAATTCCCCATGTGAACCGTATCGTCAAAGAATCCTAATCCGGGGAAGAGTCTAGCTAACGACTCATTAATAAATTAAGCGCTTCTCGGGAGGCAACCCGAGCTTTTACTGGTTTGTTTGCTTATTTCTGTTTTAAATAAACATGTACACCCTTTTTGCAAAAATTCTTTTCAAAACTTGGAAAATCTTAAGTGTGGGGGTGTTACATGCTAATATATTATTGTGTGCATTTTGTTTGTGTGTTTTGTTTGTTTGTTTTTGTTTGAATAATTGCAGCAGGTGATGAAGGAAGATGCTTGGAGTATGAATAGATTGATCTTACAAGCTTATGCTAGCATTTGCTTAGCACCTTATCATATGGAGTTCGATCGCGATTTCTTGGCCCGGGAAGTTTCATTTCTCTTGGACTATTTATTTATTTATTTTCCCAATTTTACATGCTTTGAAGTTTATTTTTCACAATGAGTACAATGCTTAACTTAAGTGTGGGGGGAAGTAAATAGAAAAAAAAAAAATGAAACTACTTTTAAAATTTATAATTTTTGGGGTCAATTTAAAATTTTGTGAACTTGTTTGCCCTTGGGATCTAATTGTTTTCACGCTTTTAGGATAATATATTAGAATAAATGGATCAATCCACTGGTGAAATCTGTAATTTAGAAAAATTGAGATGTATCCCGATTAATATTGCAATCCATTCTGGGATCGATAATATTTGCTAGCACATTTTATAGCCCTTTCCACTAAATTGTGAGGATTTTAGCCTGTTTCGTATATAGCATACATCTTTTATTCTTGGATCTTTTGCTATGAGTGTGCCGGTGATTTTATTTATTCTAGAACTTGTATTTGTAAATCATTACCAGACTACAGTATGATCGCATTTTTGTGATATATGTGTATTCGTGTGATAAAGAGGCACCCCTAGGATTAAACCAAATGGCCTTCATTTTACATCTAATGATATATTAGCTAGCCACATCGGTTAGTTAACCACCCATATGGACCCATTTGTTAGCGCTCATCTTTAGTGCTAGATACCCCTAGTTAAACCCTCCGGGCCATCCTTTTCATTTTTGTTACATCCAGAAAAATAAAAAAATATTTTACACTTTAAACCTTAGCCTAACCCTTTGTCAAAGTCTAAACGGTTGGTTGCTAGTTGCTTGGATGTTGGATTGTTTTTGATGTTTATTAGTTAGCCACGCTTCACCATCCGTGTGTACCATTCCGACAAAGATGAAGGAGACGTCTTTCGTATTTTGTATTTTTGTGGTGTATGCTTATGCGAAGTGTGGGGGAGATGTGATGTATGAAAAAAAAATGTGAAAAGAAAAAAATGAATGAATAAGTCATCGAAAAAAAAAGAGAGAGAGAAAGAAAGAAAAAATATATGTGATGACAATTATAGCCAATGTGCTATATTATTATTATGAAGATGAATGAAGAAGAAGCATGTTTGAGATATCGATTAGCCAATGTGCTAAGACGTGATATAAATATATATATATATATATATATATATATATATATATATATATTTGGTGATCGATGTGTGAAGAGGAGAAAGTTGTTAACTATAATCATTTACGGGTTTGCGGTTTGTTCGGTGACTAGCAACATGGGTATTAGACTTGACTTTATTTTTCTTTTAAAATCAATTTCATAAATACCCCTATGCATTATCCCTACCCTTTTGACTTTGTGAAATTATCAAGTGTATTGACATGTAGTGACCATCCGATTTCTTGAGGAATTAGGTAGCGTTGTTAGCGATATAAGGTTATCCTTAGTGACCATCCGTTGTTTGGTAATCCAAGAATTCGTTGTTAGCGAGCTATTATGTTTTTCATAAGATAGTTGCACATAAGTCTGATATAACCCTTAAGCCAAACATTACAACCCGAATGAAAGTCCTCTTTAGATGTTTATACTTGGCGCTTACGCCACGTCGGTGGAGTTTTGTTTCTTGTACAAGCCTATGGTAATAAACGGATCATGACTGAGCAATGTGTGTGATTTCTCTTATATATACTCCACTACCTAAATAAATGAGTGATTGAGTGAATTATACTTCGTTTCTTTTTTGTGAGGTGTTTAAAAATGTTACTCAAGCAAGAAAATCTTCATACATCTCGGTTTTTCACCATAACGCTTAAAAATGATGAATCGTATCATGTACTTGTACTTGGTAGATTTGCATCATAATTTTTACAATCATTTTTAATGCACCATGTGGGATCTATTTTTCTTAATAATTGCTTGAGGGCAAGCAAACCCTTAAGTGTGGGGGAGTTTGCGCTCATTTTCTCATTTTCGCTTTTATTATTTATATATATAAAAAAAAAAAAAATTATGATTTGTCCAACCGATCGGATGTGCGAGCATCCGATTCGGCTGGCATGCTGCATGTTTCTACGAAATCTCCATCCGATCGGATGGAGATGCAAACCGATCGGATGGATGCCTCGTTAAAGTTTTCAAAATTTTTAAAATTTTCTTTTCGTTTTGTCATTAAGGTATGAATTTCAATTTTTCTTTTTCTAGATTTGCTTGAGGGCAAGCAAAGTTCAAGTGTAGGGGATTTGATAACGCTCAAATCTAACATGTTTTTAGGAGCGTTATTGTGGATTTTATGCATATATATTGGTCACTTTTATGAACTTATGGTACTTAATTGAGTATAATTTATGTTTTAGGTTCATGGAAGCTCAAGAACAAGAAAACAAAGAAAAAGTTGAATAAATGATCAATAAACGAAGATTTATGCATGAATGAAGAATTCCCGATAAAAGCGAGTCTCTTGGAGTATATTCGAGAAGATAAAGTCATGAAAGTTGTCACTCCAAAGACTCAAGAATAAAGTACAAGAGGGAAAACGGGAAAAGAAATGAAGAAAAGAAGCTCAAACGAAGAATTATTGATACTCGTTGTTCCCGACACACCTTCACCATTTTGGCCATATCTTGAGCATACGAACTCGGATTTAGTTGATTCAAGCGGCCACAGAAAGCTAAGAGAAGAATCTACATCACAGTGGTCCCCAACTGATCGGTATGTGCCCGCATCCGATTCGGATGGAGCCCATCCGATCGGATGGATGAATCTGTCTTCTCAAAAGTTATTTTTAATGTGTAATTAAGTGCCATCAAGTCCCATGTACGATCACTTGCCTCTATTAACTCCTAAACTTTCACTTTTATGACCCTTTGTGCCCAAGTTACTTACTTGTTGGCTAAGGGTGGCTTCTACCTATAAATAAGACCATTGTGGCTTGGTTTTGAAATGAAATTCTAGCCTCCAACCTTAAGGACGAATTTCCACCAATTATTATCAACCCCAAAAGACCACAAACCTCTACCATTTCCAAAAGTAGTGCTCAAGTGCTTGACGAAGTGTTCGGGTGTAAATTTTCCGGCTTGGTTAGAAGTTGTAGTTGATTGGAGGCTTGAAGGTTGCTTTAATCCTTCACATTTGCCTATTGTAATCCATACTTTGGGTAAACTTTGTTACTTTTATATTTCAAGATGTTTGTTATTGAATGATTTATGAGTTTATGTATTTGATTGACATGAGTGGTTAGTTTTATTTATACTTGTTTGGAATCATGTGAATATTGATATGGAGTGTTTGGTATTTTGCAATATAGATTTATGGTTTTGCTTATAAGTTTGTTTGAATAATAACATGTCTAAATAGCTTGTTGATGAATCATAACCGGATTCATAAGGTCGAAAGAACTTCTTGTTATGATTTGTTCCAAATGTTAATGCACATATATGTTTGGTATTTCATAATTGACAACTATGAATAAACATGTTAAATGGATTTGTTTAGGTCGAAAGGGTTCTTATGAACAAATTGGTAAAACTAATATTTCTAACAAATGGTTTATAATGACTCGGTTTATAATAACATTAAAAGGCCGAAAGGAAGTGTTAGTCTAAACCGTAATATATGCAATTTCATTATATCACCCATTGAATTGGAATTGTATGAACTTAGATTTTGTTTGTTATTGTTTGATATCTACCCGATACTCCATACACTCCATTGAAATAGACACTAGTTCCAAACAAGTATTGTTTTTAATCTTATTGAATTAACATAATCATCATTTTTAGTGTTACTTGTTGCTTATATGGTATTTTGGGACGTGACAACCAATTACCATCTTTTTATTGCTTATTGTTACATAGATTCTTCACAATTGAAAACACCCAAATCCTAGTGAACGACCTCGGCTTACCAACCAAAACTAGCTACATATGGAAGGGTCATACTTGCCCGTGTGTTCTTAGCTTTATCCGGTAATTCGTGTTTTAAATTTAAAACTAGTAGTCGCGAGACACATCATTGACCTTAATGTTATTTTGATTTTCAATGTTCCTAACAAAGGACATGATTATTTTAGCTGCCTGATTCTTTTTGATCAGGAAGAATACCCAAGTGTATCTAGAGTATTCATCCACTATGACCAGAGTATACTTCTCATGGTTAATAGACCTTGGACTGATAGGTCCAAATAGATCCATATGGAGAAGATGTAGGTAGTTCCTGATGGAAAAGTTGGTTTTGGTTTTAAAGGATGCTCTATGATGTTTACCTTTTTCACAAGCTGAGCATGGTTTATCCTTTGAAAACACAAGTGATGGTAACCTAAGGACCTTGTTTTGTTTTACAAGATTGTTCATGTTTTTAAAGTTCAGGTGGGTGAGTCTCTTATGCCAAAGCCAGTTGAGTGTATCAGTGGCCTTAGCAAAGAGACAAGTTCCATCCCGAGTTAAACTGGACATGTCTAATACATAAACATCTTGTCTTTTTGGTGCAATGAGGACAATTTCCTTATTTTCATTGAAGATGGTTCCTTGCTTATCATCAAACTGAACTATGTATTTTGCATCGCATAGTTGACTGACACTGATCAGATTGTACTTAAGACCATTTACATACGCTATCCTAGTAAAGACAATACCATTGTAGTTTACTGAACCATAACCCTCAGTGAGACATGATGAATTATCAGCAAATATCACTTTGGGTCCTGGTTCTTCCACATATTTGTGCAGACGCTCCTTAACACACCAGTCATGCTACTTGAACATCCACTGTCTAGATGCCAAACAGGATCCCTGGCATGCCTCTGCATAAATAGTAAACTGGGTCAGTTCTTTCTAGGACTCCATTTCATGGAGGGTTTGGTATTGTAGGTCTTTATGAAAGTATTAATCGATTCATGGTCAGTGGTTGAGTGGACTGAGCTACCATATGTTTTGCATTTAGTTGCAGGGGTGGCCTCAGTAGTCTGGGAGGATTGTTTATTCATTCCTCTTCTTGACTGAATGACCCTCTCTTTTCCTGAGGATTTCTTAGTGGAACTTCCACTAGATTCACAGTGTTTATCACTTTGACAATCCTCAGGATGATGGTCATTGAATCCACACAATGGGCAAGGTGGAAAAGGCTTGGCCTTTTGCTTCTGTTTCTGCTTAGAATTAGAAGGGTAGTTCAGGCACTGAGCCTTAAGTCCTGAAAAGTTTGACATGACTGAGCATTTTTTATGATCAGAGGTCCTGTGATCTTCCTTTTTGCAAATCATGCAATAAAGGACTCTATAGCAATCATCAGTGCGATGATTTGTATAGTTGCACAGGTCACATCTTTTCAGGGGTTTTGTGGGTTTGGGTTTGGTCTTTGAGGAAGCTGGTTTTTGTTCCATCTTGGATTGAGAAGGTTTCTCAGAAGATGCAATCTTCTCTCCCAGCTTCCTGACCATTTCAGCCAACTGATCAAATTTTGAGTCAGGGCTTTGGATTGTTACTTCAGAAGGGACTGAAGTTGATGAGTCATCAGTATTTACTGAGACATCAAGGTTTGCTCTCTTCAGGATGGTTGTTCCCTTTCCTGATCTCTCCTTTGGAGAGTGTGGTGAGAAGACCATTGGTGGGAGGCCTAAGTTAGGTGAAGCACCCTGAAGGGTATTCAGTGGAGGAAGTGGAGGGTATGATTCTGATTCAGACTCATTCACAGACTCAGTGATACTGAGTTGTTCAGTGAGTTCAAGCTTACTGAGTTGTTCAGTAAGTCCAAGCATATTTTTCAAAGCCTGACTTTCAGGAAGCAAGATCTTTCCAGTCTTAAAGTTTGGTAATTTACTGACTGGGTTGTCCCTGACAATCCAGTCATTTGACTTGGGAAGCAATTCTTGCTCAAAAGATATGCCAGCTGGAACAAAGTTTAGTTCATTATGACACACATTTGGATCAACCATAAGAGGGTCAATTCCAATGGTTTTCTGAGAGATTAATCCCACAGTGTCAAAAACCTTGGGATTCTTCTTGGTCAAGCTTTGGATGACAACCTTTTCTTTGTTAAGTTCAGTTTGAAGGGCTTGGTTTTGTTTCAAAATCTCAGTGTTCTGAATTTGTAGAGTTATTGTTTCTAGTTTGGCTTGCTTTAGTACAAGCAGTTCATCTCTACATTTGTTCAATTCTGACACAATATTGTTATATTTTGAAAACAGGTTAAGCCTTTGTTCCTCAACAAACTTTAGATCAACATAAATATAATTCATGTAAGACTGCCAATCAGAATCATCATCCATAGAAAGTAAAGTATTTACCTTCTTCATGGTGATGTTGACCCACTCTCCATTCCTAGCATGGCTTTTTCCCACAACCACCTGATCCTCTTCAGAAAGTGCCATCAGTGCACTAACTCTTATTTCCTTTTCTGAGGAAACCTCTTCATCATCCCAATCATATGCTTCAGCTACCAATACCTTGTTCATTGTCTGAATAGGTTTAGATGTTTGAGCAGCCTGAGGCAATATGGGGTTAGTTTCAAGAAGTGCAAGTTTAGCTTTGATATTCCTATATTTTGTTTCAAAATCCTTTTGACCCTTTTTTTGAAATTGTTGGGTGGACTGAAACATTTTAGGTTGAAACTTGCTAGTTCCTGAGAATTTGTAAAAGGGTTCTGAGATAGTTTTCGAATAACAGTCCCTAGCAAAATGACCCTTTTTACCACATTTAAAGCATTCAGTGGTCTCATTTGCTTTTGGTTTTGTAAAGTTGGACTGATTTCTTTTGATGAAACGTCTTGAACTAGCAAGGAGTGCCCTTTCTTGGAATTCCATGTTCAGGTCGTTCAGGTACTCCTCACCAGTCCTTTCATCAATTTCTTCTTCAGAATCCTCTTGAATATCCTGCACAACACCATTAGAATAGAAAGCAGTTGATATGGGTGTGGAGGTTAAGGCCTTTTTGGACTCAAGAGCTTTTGAGTCAGGGTATCTCCTTGAGATCAAGTTGTCTTCATAGACAAACTTCCCATAAATTTTAGGGAGCTCAAGGGTCTGAATGTGGTTAGCATTCCTCAGGCCTTGTGAGAAGTTGAGCCACTTCTCAGGGAGACTGTTGACAAAGCCAACATTTGTCTCATGCTTAGCAGTAAAACACCATCATTTGATAATTCATTTATCAAAGTCTTGTATCTGGTGTAGGTCTGTGAGAGACTTTCAGAGTCTTTTGCCCTGAAAGTATTATACTCAAGTTTAAGGTCCATGACCCTATTCTCCTTCGTATCTGAGGGACCCTCAAAGCTGTTTACCAAGTCACCCCAAGTTTGCTTGGCTGTTAGACAGTTGATGACTGATTCCATTATATAGTCAGGAACACATGATATAAGGATGCTTTTCAGGCGTTGGTCTTGATTGACCACCCTCCTCTCATCAATGGTCCATTGGGCCTCAGGCTTATTTAGCCCTGCGGCTGTCTTAGGGACAAATGGGCCATCCCTGATACAGGTGATGTAGTAGGGTTCCATACCGGTAAGATAGCAAATCATACGCTTCTTCCATTTGCTAAATTTCCCAGCTTCAAGTCTGGGTACAACAGCGGAGTAGCTACCACCCTTTTTGTCGACTAGCTGGGGTACATTGATATCAGTCATAGTAGGATCTTGGTTTAAAAACCTAGAGCACTTTTGGTTAGTTTAAAAAGATTTTATAAACCAGAGGCTCTGATACCACTTGTTGGTCCCTTACACGTTAAGAGTTAACTAGAAAGTTAATCTATTAGTGTTTATGACTAATACAATGTTATGATTAATTCTAACAGTTATAAAACGTGAATATAGAAAACTCAATATAATTTTCAACGTTTAAATTCTTATTAGAAATGAATCAAAGAATCTATACCCAAGTGTTTTGCGGAACAAACACTTGGGATTGAAAAGACAAGGTATGGTGGTGTCTCCTATCTAAACTCAAGTTTTGCTTGAGTGGTAACAATGCGACCTCACTGAGCAATCTCAGGGATACGTTACTCTTTGTAGGAGAGAAGTTGTTTTGCAAAAGTCTAAGCTTTAATTGTACAAAACACACACAACTTCTCTCCTTCTTAATCTATTTATACACAAGTAAACTGAGTAAAAGTAATTAAAATATTACAAGTTGTTGAGCAAGTTGTTGAGTAAGCGTGTCTGACAATTACAATAGTAATTGTCATTTCCAAGAACCAATAGAAATGGCCTATTAAGTCTTTAGGAGTGGTTGGTCTGACACTCCAAGACTTTAAGTCGTCTTAGGAAGGATTTCTTCCTGACAAGATAAGATTTGATCTTATCTTAAATCCTTCCTAGATATTTCTGCCTTTCTTCTCAGGCACTTAGTTCTTCAGGACACGCTTCTCAGTTATCACTCTTAATTACTTCATTGTTGTTGAGGAGACTGGGGTTCAGTGAGTTCTTGTCAAACACTCACTGAACCATCATCTTCTTCTTTGGCTTAAGTGCTACTTCAGGGAGTACCGCCTTCCTGTGTAGTGAATCCTTCTTTATCAATTCGCCTTAAGCATCCTGAAGATGACTCACTGAGAGGCTGTTCTCTCAGTGACTTGAATTCTTCTCGGTTTAAGTTAACACTTAGTTAATTTGTGTCCAAATCATGTTTTAAGTATTCTTGGGTTTTTCATGACCCAACACTCATGATAATATTTCTTTTCTTGATTCTAATTATATGTATATATATGATTTTTCAGATTTGTCATGGCACTCTCACTTTCTCCCGATCACGAGGTAGATATCCAAGAGATCGAGCCAGCTCAACCTGAGCTTGCACCAGTTGAACATCTACCAGCTCCTCCATTACCAAATCATGTCTTTCCAAACATTGATCTTGAAGATCAAGAAGAAGAAGAAGAAGAGCAAGAAGAAGAAGAGGCAGAAAAAGAGATGGATATGCTGATACTCCAAGATGTGAGTTCAGATGAGGAGGTTGATGACTATGAACTGATTTATCCATATGAGGCGCCGGGTTCACCTTATCCACCACCATCTTTACCTGACACTTCATCTAATTATGAGCCCGAAGTTGAAGAAGCAGCTCCTGTTGGTACCGTCACACAGGTACCACTCATGCGACGCAGATTTCCTAGTAGTATCCACGAAAGGGGTGGAACATCCTCAGCTGCTCCTGCCGCTTATGAGCTCGAGGATCTGGTACCGGTGACTATAAGGAGGGATTTTGACTCTCTTTATGGTAGAGTTAGAGTTCTTTGAGTGACAGATGAGTATTAGAGAACTCGAGGGGTCTGGTGCTCTATCAAGAGATAGACTTGGGCATAAATGTATGGATTTACTTGATTTTGATCTGGGTATAGTAGAACACCAGGTTGATAAGACTGAGCGCGAAGTATCTTTGTTGGGAAAACGTTTCCGAGAGCTGGATGATAAGGGTGTCAGAGGTGAGAACAAGAGGTTGAAGCATAAGTTGGAGGACACTGAGTTAGCTCTAATGTTCGCAGATATGAGAAAGGAACGCCTTGAGAAAGATCTGTATGAGATGAGGCGTTGGGCCTATGCTTATTAGGAGGAGATGATTCGAGTGGGGTTTGTGGCTGGGAGGTCGAATGATGCTATTGATGTGCTAGCTGTTTACGGGGAGACCCCACCACCAGAGCCACGTGGATCACCTCGTGACTCTCAGTAGTTTATGTACTTTTATTTTCTCTTGTTGTATTTCGTCGTTGTTCTTTTGTCTTGTAAATTACTATCAGTTAGTAAAAATAGTATCGTTAGTTGTAATGACTTCGTCAAATTTTGTAATATAATCCAACAATGTATTAATCTTTTTTATTGAATGATGAAGTTATTATCTCTTAAATTCCACTCTATATTGTTGTGATCTCTTTCATATTCGGTTTACTCGTACATGATTATATCTATGTCATTGTATGAATACTCATCAATTTTTTTTGTGTTGTGATAGAATCATGCCACCAAAGAGAATGTCTGAAGCAGCTATTCGAAAGTTAGTCGCTGACAGTGTAGCCGCGGCTTTAGCCGAGGATCATGCTACAAGAGCTAATGACGCGGGGGCTGCTGGTGGCGGTGCTGGAGCCGCTGGGGCTGCCGGTGGCGGTCCTGGAGCCGCTGGGGCTGCCGGTGGTGGTGCTGGGGCTGCAGTTGGCGCTGTAGCACGTGGTTGTACCTACAAATAGTTTCTGGGCTGTGAGCCCATTAAATTCAAAGGAACTGAGGGAACGGTTGCATTGACCCGCTGGTTTGAAAGTTGCGAGACCACATTTATACTCAGTAACTGCTCAGATGACTGCAAGGTCAAGTACGCCATGGGTACTATGTTGGATAGTGCTAAGTCCTGGTGGAATTCATACGCCCAACTTATCGGGATAGAAAAAGCCTATGAGACCACGTGGGCTGACTTAAGAAAATGATGACCAAAAAGTTCTGTCCTCGTAGCGAAATAAGAAAGCTTGAGACAGAGTTTTACTCTCTAACGGTAAAAGGTTATGATATCGAAACTTATATTAGAAGGTTTCAAGAGCTAAAAGTTCTGTGTCCTGGTATGGTTTCGGATTTCGAAAGGGAACTGGAAGCTTTTATTAAGGGTCTTCCATGAAGAATTAAGGGGGATGCGACATCTTCTAATCAACAAACTCTGGATGAAGCTATTCGTATTACTCAAAAACTTATGGCTCAAGTGGTGGAGTATGGAACAACTCAGAATGCAAATTCCAACAACAACAACAACCAGAACAAAAGAAGATGGGATGATGAAAGAAGGGGAAACAACAACAATTCCCAGGGCCGCAACAATGACCATCATCATCAGCAGAATAGAAGACAAGAGAATGTAAGGGCAATGACTAATGCCCCACTGGGAGAGGTGGGTATAATGGACCTCATCCTTACTGTGATCGTTGTAGGAAGCATCACCCTGGCCAATGTACTGTGAAATGTAACAATTGTGGAAATCAAGGTCATATAGCGGCAAACTATAAGGGTAAGGCTATTGCTACTGGTGCTAATGCACACCCAATTGTAACTTGTTATGGCTGTGGGGAAAAAGGGCACAAGAGTAACAAATGCCCGAAGAATGGGAATGATCAAGCTGGAAATGCTCGTGGTCGAGTATATGTGATGGGAAATGGAGAGAAACAAGGCCCGAATGTCGTGACGGGTACGTTTCTATTTAATAATCATTATGCTAAGGTTTTATTTGATTTGGGTTCAGACAAAAGCTTTGTGTCCACTAGTTTTAGTGCATTGATAAATATTAACCCGGTTAAGTTAAGCTATAGTTATAAAGTCAAATTAGCCGATGGGAAATTGGTTAGTACAAATTCTATTCTAAGGGGTTGCACCATAAATCTAGCGAACCACTCATTTAGTATTGACCTCATGCGAATTGAACTTGGGACTTTTGATGTCATTATTGGAATGGACTGGTTATCCGATCGAAACCCGATTATTGTCTGTGGTGAAAAGATTGTTCGTATTCCAAACAACAACAAAACACTAATAATCAGAGGTGATAGAGATGGGTCCCAATTAAAGATCATATCTCGTATCAAGGCTCAAAGGTACATTAAGCAAGGGTGCTAGATGTATCTAGCACAAGTGACAGAGAAGGAGTTAGTTGAAAAACGACTAGAAGATGTACCTGTTGTCCAGGATTTTCCTGAAGTGTTTCTTGATGATCTATCGGGACTTCCACTACCTCGACAAGTAGAGTTCCGAATTGAATTAGTGCCCGGTGCTGCACCAGTGGCACGTGCACTTTATCGTTTGGCACCATCAGAAATGAAGGAGCTATCGGAACAATTACTAGAGCTGTCAGAGAAAGGATTCATTCGACCGTGCTCGTCGCCTTGGGGAGCTCCGGTGCTGTTTGTGAAGAAGAAAGACGGATCCTTTTGAATGTGTATCGATTATCGTAAGCTTAACAAGTTAACGGTCAAAAATCGTTATCCACTCCCGAGAATTGATGATCTATTTGATCAGCTTCAAGGCTCAAGCGTATATTCCAAAATCGACCTGCGATCGGGTTATCACCAACTCCGTATCCGGGAAGAAGACACTCCAATTACTGCGTTCAGAACTCGGTATGGTCACTACGAGTTCAAAGTGATACCATTTGGGTTGACCAATGCACCTGTAGTATTTATGGACTTGATGAATCGAGTGTGCAAACCGTACCTTGACAAGTTTATAATTGTATTTATTGATGACATTTTGATTTACTCCAAGAACAAGGAAGAACATGCAGAACACTTGAAGATTATCTTGGAGTTACTCAAGAAAGAGCAATTGTATGCCAAGTTCTCGAAATGTGACTTTTGGCAGGAATCAGTACAATTTCTTGGTCATGTGATCGATAGCAAAGGTGTTCATGTAGACCATGCAAAGATCGAAGCTATTAAGAATTGGGCTCCGTCGACGACACCAACAGAAGTGAGGCAATTCTTAGGACTTGTTGGTTATTATCGAAGATTCATCGAAGGATTTTCTATAATAGCCAAACCTCTTACCAAGTTGACTCAAAAAATAAGAAGTACGAGTGGGGTGAAGACGAAGAAGAGGCCTTTCAAATATTGAAACAGAAACTTTGTAGTGCGCCTACATTAGCATTACCAGATGGGACGGAAGATTTTGTAGTCTATTGTGATGCATCAAACAAAGGTTATGGAGCAGTATTGATGCAACGACAAAAGGTCATAGCATATGCTTCTCGACAATTGAAGACTCATGAAGAAAACTATACGACCCATAATTTAGAATTGGGTGTTGTGGTTTTTGCTCTTAGGCTATGGAGGCACTACTTGTATGGTACGAAGTGTACGGTGTATACTGATCACAAGAGTCTCCAATACATCCTTGACCAAAAAGAGCTTAACATGAGGAAACATAGGTGGATTGAACTCCTGAGTGATTACGATTGTGACATCCGTTATCACCCGGGAAAGGCAAACGTAGTGGCTGACGCCTTAAGCCGAAAGGAAAGGGCAAAACCACTACGTGTCAGATCGCTAGTGATGACGGTTCTCACCAAGTTACCAGAACAGATTCTCAAGGCTCAAGCGGAAGCAATGAGAGAAGAAAATGTGGAAGCCGAAAATCTAGGGAAGGGGATCAAACCAATATTTAAAACTTGTTCTGACGGAACCTTATGCTTTGGTAAACGTGTTTCGTTACCACTGTTTGGAGGTTTGAAAGACTTGATCATGCACGAGTCTCATAAATCCAAATACTCTATCAATCCGGGGTCAGATAAGATGTACCACGATCTAAAACAATTGTACTGGTGGCCGAACATGAAGGCTGAAATCGCCACCTATGTTGGCAAGTGTTTGACGTGTGCAAAAGTTAAGGCAGAACATCAAAAGCCAGCGGGATTTCTTCAACAACCCGATATTCCTGTTTGGAAATGGGAAAGAATCACTAATAACGCTCATTTTGAACATGTTTTTATAGCATTATTCTTATGATTATGCATGTTATTTGGTTGTATTTATGAACATATTACACTTAAAAGGTGCAAAAGATGTGTTTAGGTTCAGGTACAACTATGTCGAAGGAAATAGAGAAAAAGATGAAGAAAAGTCGACAAAATCAAGTAAATATGCGCGAAGTAAAGTTTTCCGTTCAAGACAAAGATTCATGCTATGATTATGTTCAAGTTCAAGAGAAAGATGTGGAAATGAAGTCAAGAATTAGTGCCAAGAAGTGTGTCACAAGTGGGAATTATATGCTAGCTTTGAGTTGAAAGTTATGTGCAAGACTTGGTCTATACCCAAGGTTTCAGTTTCTATACCCGAGGTTTCAAGAAGGGGAGCTCATACCTGAGGTATTAGAATTCCTGCCTGAGGTATAGCCATCCAAACCTAGGGTCTACATTTTCATACCTGAGGTATGCAGAAAAAATGATATGAAGAGTTGCATTTATTCTTCATTTTAAGCATCATTAACACCAAGGCCAATCATTAACTTCTAATCACTAAAGTTCCTGCATCATTATGACACTTGGAGCCCAAGTTGTTTTCTTGTTGGCTAAGGGGAAGTCTCCATATATACATGAAGAAAGAAAAAAGAGAGAGACAATCAAGATACAACAAACTACCACAAAAAAATTTGCCACATTTCTCTCTTACAAGTGGGCGACAAGAGGAGGAAAACGCAAGAACAAGGAGGCTAAAATCTCATCAATCATTACTTCAATTACTTACTGATCGTTGTTGATTATTTCACAAGTGTTCTTCATTATTTGTAATCATCATTACAACATTTTGTAAGACTATTAAATCATGTTTACTAGTGATCAATTTCTTATGATTATTACTTTGTTTACCATGAGTGGCTAAGTGCCTTATGCACTTGCCTAGATGATGTTTGAATTATGGTTCACTTGATTGGTTATGACTTATTGGTTCTAATATAAAAGAAAAGTTAACACTAAGAATGAATTGTGCTATCTTAAGTTTTCTCTACCAAAGAGTTATTAAGTTTGGGTAATTTCTAATGATGTATTGGGTTGAAAAAGACATTGTTAGTAAGTTAGTTGTAAACCTTTGTCTATGAGGGTTTTACCTTATGTATTGACCATTTCATAAGAAACTTAATTTAACTTGGAAAGCTAAATAGTGTGGTTGTTAATTATTTGTGAAACGAAAGTGAATCGGGTAATTGAGTTGTGTTAATCTTGGATTGATCAATTTTGAAATATTGTTTTTTTTATAATCTCTAAATCTTGACGAGGATTGAAAGTGTGGGAAACAATATAATTAGTACACCACTAATCGAATTAGAACACCATCTAATTTGTTGGTCATAATCAAATGGAACCAATGTCATAATCATGTCAAAGGAATTGTGCAAACTAGTCTAGGCAAGTGTAGTCTTTAAATTATTGAATTTACATCGCCTTTATTTGCTTGCTAATTAGTATTGCTAGTTGGATTGCTATTTATTTGCAAAAATTCACTTAACACAAACAAAACAAATCCTAGTGATCGACCTCGGCTTACCTCAATTATCTCTTACTACATACGGACGAGTATACTTGCTCGTATGTGTTTCGTTTGAATCTTTGGTAAATTGTGTTATAAATTTTAAAACTTGGACTCCTAACTGGTATATCCCTTGAAACACATCAAGTATTTGGCGCCGTTGCCGGGGATTTGAATCTCGTTTGAGTGAGTTTTGCTTATAATAATTCATTAGTTTTAATCTTGCTAGTATTGTTACTCTTCAGCGTATTCTTTAGGTTCTCTCTAAAAAAAAAAAAAAAATTCCTACATTTTTCTTCCATACCGCCGGTATAAATCAAAACCGGGCGGTATAATCTTACTGTTTGTCCATACCGCCGGCCAGAAAAATCAAACCGCCGGTATCACGTAAATTTTTTTTTTCTAAGTCCAAAATCGCCGGTATAAATCAAAACCGGGCGGTATAATCTTTCTGTTTCAAATTTCCTTTTCGAACTTGTCCATACCGCCGGCCAGTAATTCCATACCGCCGGCCCGTCCATAAAAAAAAAAAAAAAAGTTTTTAAATCCTTTTCGATAGGCTCGTTTTTCTCGTGTCTGACCACTCGTTCTTCTAACGAAGAATTAAGTTCACCATTGTCTAATCCCGAACGTTTATTTCGTAAAAAGAAAAATCCATTCATTCCACCCGATCAAAGAATTCCAAAAACCCAAAATCCACCATTTGAATACCTTTCCGAAGTTCATCCAATCGTTAATCTTTTTCAAGAAATACCATTTCCAATGGCTGATGATCAACCCATGTGGGGTACCAATAGGGTAGTAGCTCCTACGCCCGAAGCCGCAATTATTCCCGTGAATCTAGGGGAAAATTTTACTATCAAAGGTCATCATCTCTCTATGATTAAAGACAACCAATTTGATGGTAGAGTTAAATCTGATCCACATAAACATATTGCCGATTTCCTTGAAATTTGTGACATGTTTCGTTATGGAACTACCGATCCAAATTCAATCCGACTTAAACTTTTTCCATCGTCTCTCACCGGGGAAGCGAAAATTTGGTATAATGAATTAAGCCCCGGAGTGATCACAACTTGGGACCAAATGAGAAGAGCGTTTGTTGGACGTTTCTTTCCACCAGCCATGTTTGATCGTCTCTTGGGTGAAATTCATAGTTTTACTCAAAAAGAAGGAGAAAATCTTGTTGAAGCTTGGCTTCGAATGAAAAACATGCTCCGAAGTTGTCATGGGCATGGATTGTCTCGTGGTAATATTATCCAAATCTTTTACCATGGTCTAGATGACGCAACTCAAGGCATACTTGATGCCGGAGGAATTTTCCTTTATAAGACTCCTAATGAAGCTTACAATTTACTAGAAGACCGTGTACTTCTTAAGCTTGATTGGTCTAAAGATGCCAAAACTAAACCTCAACGAAAAACGGTTGCATTTGCCGAAGCAACAAATGAAAATTCTAAAATCTTGGATATGATGAAAGATTTTACCTCTAAAATTGATTCCAAATTCGAAAGTATCCAAAAAGAAATCAAAGAAATTCGTGAGGGATGTACTCATTGTGGTGGAAATCACTCCTCATCCGAGTGTGATGATAAACCCATGGGAGGTCCCGAAGCAGAAGCTAATTATGTTTCTGGAGGATATCGTGGAAACTATTACGGTAGGAATTCTAGAGATTGGCAAGATCGTCCATCAAGGGATGATAACCGTTCCCAAACTCGTGATGAAAACCGTCAAACATCTTTTCATGATGAAAATCGTTCTCGTGAAACAAAAAACGAAGAATCTGAATTCGAAAAAACCATGCGTGAATTTGTGCATGCTCAAAAACAAACGAACGAATTTATGAAAAATCAATTCTTTATGCTCAAAAGCAAGGTTGAACAAGGTCAAAAGAATCATCAAGCTTCTATCCAAGATCTTGAGACCAAATTTGGTCGTCTTTCTGATCAATTCGCTGCAAGACCATCTGGTACTTTGCCAAGTAATACTCAAACCAATCCAAAACCATCATCATCTGGAAATTATCGTCCACCTCAAACAAGAAATAAGCATGTGAATGCTATATATACTCGTAGTGGTCTATCTTATGATCCACCACCCAACCCAACCCAAACAACTCCTGTTGTCCAAAATGATAGTGAGGATGAGGTAGAAAAAAGAATCTGAAGAAAATGAACCAAATTCTACACCAGTTGATAAACCTACTCCAATACTCAAACCATATAAACCAAGAATTCCATATCCTCAACGTTTGAGGAAGGAAAAAATGGAAGAACAATATGGAAAGTTCATTGACTTACTAAAAGAAGTTAGAATCAACATTCCTCTTGTTGATGTTCTAGCTGGAATGCCCAATTACGGGAAGTTTTTGAAAGAACTTGTTAATAATAAAAGTAAAATGGAAAACATTTCTGCTACTTTCTTAAATGAAGATTGCTCTGCAATAATTGAGAATAAATTACCAAAGAAACTCGGTGATCCAGGAAGTTTTCTTATTCCATGTACCTTGGGAAATTCAATCACTTGTGATGCTTTAGCCGATCTTGGTGCAAGTATCAATCTTATGCCATACTCGTTGTATGCGAAACTTTCAATCAAAACATTGAAACCAACAAGAATGAGTATACGATTAGCCAACCATACTATCCAGTATCCTGTTGGAGTAGTGATGCGCGTGATGTGTCGTTGCGGTTTAGCAGTTTTAATGCCTATTCAAGTTTTAAATTTATATTTAGCCGACTTATCAATAACACACACACTTAACGAGCAGTGTACCCGGTCAGTATGAAGATAATGGTAAGTAGAGTGTCGATCACTAAGAGTGGAACGTATTATCTCGTTATTCTAATCAGTATTTTAATATCCTAACGCAAGGGGGTTTCAGCCTGAGAGACTGGCACGGTTTGTTTGCAATTAAATAATAAAATAAACCAATAGGCACGAATCAGCAAGTAGCACACACGTACACAGATAGATACTTGAGACAATAAGAGGGCTGTCCTTATGATTAAGTAGATTGTCACTTGTTTTATTGATAGCTTTATATGAAGTGTATGTAGTTAACCCTTTCTCGTTGGTCCTATTCTTATCGGCGAGTAAACCCTTAATGATTACTTATGTCTAAAAGTTATTCCTAAGTGATCAATTTAGAAACAACCGTGGGAGCCACATTATGTCCCGCAGTCAAATGCCCACAAGCCACTAATAAACACAGAGGTTATCAATGCACTAATAAGTAGTAACCAAAGACATCAACATATAAACTTTAATTGATGGGAAAGCAAGTAATTAAAGGGAGTGCAATCTTTCGTTGTCACATTACACAAGCCACCAATCCTGATGAATTAAAGTTTGCTAACACAATAAAACAAAACTACTTAATGAATTAAACACATGCAAGCACCTTCTTACAGCTCTTGTATCTTTGATTTGGGTGTGTCTTGTGCTGCCTTCTTGACTGAATTCGTCCTTTGTTCCTCCTGTTTGGTCTTCGGTTTTAGGGTTTTTGGAACTTGTAATTCGTCTGGTCTACGGGGTATTTATAGTTTCTGTCTGAGGGAAGATGCGGCGCATCTACTAAGTAGATGCGGCGCATGTACTTAACTTCGCGTGGGGTCCAAGATTATAATATTCAGGAATATTCGTACACCGCCAGAAGATGCGGCGTAACTCCATGATTAGATGCGGCGCATGTCCTCTTGTATCTTGGATCGTATCTGGTGATATCTTGATAGAGATGCGGTGCATGTTGAGAGTGAGATGCGGCGCATCTGGAGCAGAATTGACTTAATCTTGTCCATGTCAGTAGACTTTCACTTTATGCACGTTTTGCTCCATTATTAGTCCAAAATCATTAAGTTTCACCAAATGCTTGTTTTTACCTGAGAATTACAAAAGTAAACGATTAAGTATCAATCCTCATACATAATATAGTAAAACAAGTCAAATTAATAGGATAAATGATAGTAATAAAATGTACTTATTTGAGTTCATCAAGTAGCTGAAAATATGCTTGTTCAAGTTTGAAAATTTGTTTTTCCTGTTGATTTTGTAATCCTTGAGATGGAAGAAGATAGCAAAGTTCCATTAATTCTAGGAAGACCTTTCCTAAATACTGCAGATGCTATCATTCGAGTAAAAAATAAAGAACTCAACTTTGGAGTTGGGGATGAAAGAATTTCTTTTTCAATTAATCAGGCAATGAAATATTCTCATGCAAATGATGACACTTGTTATAGCATTGATGTTATCGATGATATAATAGAAGAAACATTCGATGAGTTGCTTGATGAAAGACTTCAGACTCATCAAACATCTGGTTAAATCAGTGATGAAGATCTCGATAGAGAATTTGCTGAATTTATGCAGATTGACACCGAAGAAATTTCAGAGGAAGAAAATACTAACTTTGAAGAGTTAGAATTCAATAATATGAGAATCACAACCTCAATTGAAGAACCGCCGATAGATCTAGTTTTGAAACCTCTCCCTGATCATTTGGAATATGCATTTTTGGAAGAGAATTCTTTTCTTCCAGTTGTCATATCTTCAAAACTTAAACCTGATGAAAAGGAACGACTAGTTTCTATACTCAAAAAGCATAAAGAAGCTTTTGCTTGGAAAACTTCTGATATTCCTGGAATAAGTCCAAACTTTTGCAAACACAAAATAAATCTCGAAACTGATTCTAAACCAGTTGTTCAAAGACAACGAAGACTCAATCCAAATATGAAGGAAGTAGTTAAGAAAGAAATAATCAAACTTCTTGACGCTGGAATTATTTATCCTATTGAGGATAGCTCATGGGTGAGTCCTGTTCACTGTGTGCCTAAGAAAGGAGGAACAACTGTTGTAACTAATGAACGTAATGAACTTCTTCCTACAAGAACTGTCACTGGTTGGCGGGTATGCATTGATTATAGAAAATTAAATGATGCCACTAGAAAAGATCATTTTCCATTACCGTTCATGGATCAAATGTTGGAAAGACTTACGGGGAACAAATACTTTTGTTTTCTCGATGGATTTTCCGGTTACTTTCAAATTCCTATTGATCCAGCTGATCAAGAAAAAACCACATTCACGTGTCCGTTCGGCACATATGCTTATAGGCGTATGCCTTTTGGTCTTTGTAACGCACCAGCAACATTTCAAAGATGCATGATTGCTATTTTTCAAGATATGCTTGAGACCTCTATGGAAGTATTCATGGATGATTTTTCAGTATTTGGAGAATCATTTGAGTCGTGCCTTAACAATCTTGATAAAATGCTTGAAAGATGCAAAACCTCTCATCTCGTACTTAATTGGGAAAAATGTCATTTTATGGTGACGGAAGGAATTGTCCTTGGTCACAAGATTTCGAGCAAAGGAATCGAAGTTGACAAAGCGAAAATTGATGCTATTGCTAAGTTACCACCCCCAACTAACGTTAAAGGCGTTAGAAGTTTTTTAGGACACGCGGGATTTTACCGTCGATTCATTAAAGGTTTTTCAAAAATATCTCGTCCAATGACGAAATTGCTTGAAAAGGATTCAGTCTTTGACTTCAATGAAGAGTGCATCAAGGCATTCAAAACGTTAAAAAACAAGCTAACAAATGCCCCAATCATGGTTTCACCAGATTGGTCATTGCCGTTTGAACTCATGTGCGATGCAAGTGATTTTGATGTTGGAGCAGTATTAGGACAGCGAGATGGTAAACATTTTTGCCCTATATATTTTGCTAGCAAAACCTTGAATAATGCCTAAAAAAACTACACGGTGACTGAAAAAGAACTCTTGGCTGTAGTTTTTGCATTCGACAAGTTTCGTTCCTATCTTGTTTTATCAAAAACAATTGTATTCACCGATCATTCAGCTCTGAAATATCTGTTTGCTAAACAAGATGCAAAACCACGTCTTATCCGATGGATTTTATTGCTTCAAGAGTTTGACATTGAAATCCAGAATAAGAAGGGTGCAGAAAATGTGGCGGCAGATCATTTATCTAGATTAGAAAATCCAAATTTAGAGGAATTCGGTGCAAACTAGATTGATGATTACTTTCCCGACGAAACTCTTATGGGAATTGAAGATGAAGAAATTCCATGGTTTGCTGATTATGCAAATTATTTAGCTGGAGGAATATTACAAAAAGGTCTATCTCATGCTGAGCGTAGTAAATTCTTTGCAAACTTAAAATATTATTTTTGGGATGAACCGTATCTATTCAAAATGTGCCCCGATGGTATAATAAGAAGATGCGTGTATGGTTCCGAAACTCGAAAAATTCTTGATGAATGTCATCATGGCCCAACCGGAGGACATTATGGACCATCCACCACCGCTAAAAAAGTTTTTGATGCGGGATTTTATTGGCCAACATTTAAGAAGAAATACACTTGTGCAGAATTGTGATGCATGTCAAAAATCTGGTAGTCTTTCTCGTAGAGACGAAATTCACAGAAAGCATCCAAGTTCTGAAATATTTGATATTTGGGGAATGACTTCATGGGACCTTTTCCTAAATCTCATAAATTCGAATACATTCTCGTTGCAATAGATTATGTTTCCAAATGGGCGGAAGCAGAAGCCCTACCAACTAACGATGCACGAGTAGTTGTAAATTTTCTGAAAAAGCTTTTCTCTCGATTCGGAATTCCAAAAGCTTTGATAAGCGATAGAGGAACTCATTTATGTAACCATCAAATGGAAAAAGCTATGAAAAGATATGGGGTCCACCACCGTTTCTCAACAGCATACCATCCTCAGACTAGTGGTCAAGTCGAAAACACCAATAGAGCTTTAAAAAGAATACTTGAAAAAACAGTTAAGGATAATCCTTCTGTTTGGTCAAGGAAACTCGATGATGCTCTATGGGCGTTTAGAACCGCATATAAAACTCCAATTGGTACAACTCCGTACAGACTTATATATGGAAAGAATTGTCATTTACCATTTGCAATTGAACATCGTGCTTACTGGGCATTGAGGCAATGTAATCCTGATTTAAAAATCGCTGGAGAAAAATGATTTTTACAATTACATGAACTCGATGAATTGAGACTCCAGGCATATGAAAACTCAAAATTATACAAAGCTCGAACAAAAGCTGATCATGATAGGAAGCTAAGAATCCGTAAAAAATTCAAGGCTGGAGACAAAGTTCTTTGTTCAATTCAAAGTATAAATTCAAATCTCCTAAACTCAGAACTAAATGGTTTGGTCCATTTGTGGTAAAACATGGTTTTCCATCCGGATATGTTGAACTATATGATAAGAAGGGTGGAACTTTCATTGTTAATGGACATCGAATTAAACTATATCATGATGAGGAGCAATTAAATGAAATGTCATGTGAGGAAATACCACTTGAAATGCTTGATGAAAAGAAATATACTGCTATTCCTTTCATGGCACCTTTTCCAGCCGATTATAAAAAAGTAATACAATGGGCTGCGGAAACTGGTTACATCTGGGATGTTCTTCCTAGAACTTGCAACACCGCGACATTACATGATATTGATAAAACTGGAAAAGGAATAGTAAAAGGAAATGTGGTGTATATTCCAAAGAAATTAGGAAAGAATCCTAAACACAATCCACCAAAGTAAAAAAGATTGAGTCAGGCTGATGACTCATTAATAAATTTAGCGCTTCTCGGGAGGCAACCCGTGTGTTTGTTTTTATGCCCCGATGGTTTTACCATAAGTGTGGGGGCCTTAATATTATGAATAATACAATAAAAAAATATATTTTGCATTTTTGTGTGTTTTTGTTTTGATGATTATGCAGGTTAGGATGCTTGATCTTGAAATCAAATGAAATCCTCCTATTTCTTATGCTCAGGCAATATCATTTCTCTTATGTTTCATTTCCCTATTTTCATGATTTATCGTTATTAACATTGAGGACAATGTCAAACTTAAGTGTGGGGGGAGGAAATAGGAAATGATCTTGAATTTTTAAATTTTTTTCTATAAATTTGAGCCTATTTTTAAATTTGTTTGCCCCATTGATCTAGTTGTTTTCGTACGTTGAGAATATTGATAAAGAATAGCTAGATTTATCCACTAATAAAACATGTAATTTTTGAAAATTTGAGATGTGTCCTGATTGGCATTGCAATCCATTTTTGGATTGATAACATTGATAGCACAACTATAACCCATTCAACTAAATATGTGAGGATTTGAAGCCTATTCTTATATAGCATATATCTTTTATGCTCTAATCTTCTTGCTATGAGTGTGCCAGTGATCTTATTTATTCTAGAACTTGTACTTGCAAATCATTACCAGACCGTAGTGAGATCATATTCGTGTGATATAAATGTATTCGCGTGATAAGAGGCTACCTTAGGAATTAAACCAAATGGCCTTCCATTTCACACATATTGATATATTAGCTAGCCACATTGGTTGGTTAACCTCTCCCATGGACCCATTTGTTAGCACTCATTTTAAGTGCTAGATTCCATTAGTACACCCTCCGAGCCAGTCTTTTCATTTTGTTACACCAGAAAAATATAAAAATATTTCTCACCTTTAGCCTTAACCTTACCCTTAGTCAAGTCTTGGTTGGTTACTAGCTACTTGGAAAGATGGTTGTTATGTGGGAATCCTTGAAAATGAGAAAGTTGCAAACTCCATGATAATCTCATGGATTATATATTGTAATGAAAATAAAAAAAAGAAAAAAGAAAAAGAGAAATAGAATAAGTAGCCAATGAGCTATGAATGTATGATATCAAGGAAGAATCTCAAGTTCAAAGGAAAGTGGTTGATGTAGCTAGTAGCACTTGGTTGGAGACTTTGGCTATTTGTAAAGTTTTTCAATATTAAAACCAAATATATATATATATATATATATATATATATATATATATATATATATATATATATAATATATATATATATATATATATATATATATATATATATATATATATATATCCCATGTCTTATCCTTACCCCTTTTGACTTTATGAAGTTATCAAGTGTAATGACATGTGGTGACCATCCGATTTCTTGAGGAATGAGATAGCGTTGTTAGCGATCTAAGGTTATCCTTAGTGACCATCCGTTATTTGATAATTCAAGACTTCGTTGTTATCGAGCTATTATGTTTTACATGAGATAGTGACACAATAGTCTTATATTACCCTTGAAACCTTAAACCCGAATAAAAGTCCTCTTAGATGTTTACATTTGGTGCTTACGCCACGTCGGTTAAGTTTTGTTTCTTGTACAAGCCTATGGTAATATTTGGATTATATCTGCGCAATGAGTGTGATTATATTATATTTTCCAATCGCTACAAATGAGTGTTGAGTGAATCATACTTCATATTCCTTTCGTGAGGTGTCTTAATATGTTATCAGGCAAGAGAATCATTAAGGTATTGTCAAACATCCCATCTTTTCATTTATAAGCCTAAAATAGATGGATCTTATCTTGTACTTGTGCTAGATAGATTTGCATCTCATTTTTATCATATGGATTTTCTTAAAAGCTAGATTTGCTTGGGGGAAAGCAAAGTGTAAGTGTGGGGGATTTGATAACGCTCATTTTGAACATGTTTTTATAGCATTATTCTTATGATTATGCATGTTATTTGGTTTTATTTATGAACATATTACACTTAAAAGGTGCAAAAGATGTGTTTAGGTTCAGGTACAACTATGTCGAATGAAATAGAGAAAAAGATGAAGAAAAGTCGACAAAATCAAGTAAATATGCGCGAAGTAAAGTTTTCCGTTCAAGACAAAGATTCATGCTATGATTATGTTCAAGTTCAAGAGAAAGATGTGGAAATGAAGTCAAGAATTAGTGCCAAGAAGTGTGTCACAAGTGGGAATTATATGCTAGCTTTGAGTTGAAAGTTATGTGCAAGACTTGGTCTATACCCAAGGTTTCAGTTTCTATACCCGAGGTTTCAAGAAGGGGAGCTCATACCTGAGGTATTAGAATTCCTGCCTGAGGTATAGCCATCCATACCCAGGTTCTACATTTTCATACCTGAGGTATGCAGAAAAAATGATATGAAGAGTTGCATTTATTCTTCATTTTAAGCATCATTAACACCAAGGCCAATCATTAACTTCTAATCACTAAAGTTCCTGCATCATTATGACACTTGGAGCCCAAGTTGTTTTCTTGTTGGCTAAGGGGAAGTCTCCATATATACATGAAGAAAGAAACAAGAGAGAGACAATCAATATACAACAAACTACCACAAAAAAATCTGTCACATTTCTCTCTTACAAGTAGGCGACAAGAGGAGGAAAACACAGGAACAAGGAGGCTAAAATCTCATCAATCATTACTTCAATTACTTACGGATCGTTGTTGATTATTTCACAAGTGTTCTTCATTATTTGTAATCATCATTACAACATTTTGTAAGACTATTAAATCATGTTTACTAGTGATCAATTTCTTATGATTATTACTTTGTTTACCATGAGTGGCTAAGTGCCTTATGCACTTGCCTAGATGATGTTTGAATTATGGTTCGCTTGATTGGTTACGACTTATTGGTTCTAATATAAAAGAAAAGTTAACACTAAGAACGAATTGTGCTATCTTAAGTTTTCTCCACCAAAGAGTTATTAAGTTTGGGTAATTTCTAATGATGTATTGGGTTGAAAAAGACATTGTTAGTAAGTTAGTTGTAAACCTTTGTCTATGAGGGTTTTACCTTATGTATTGACCATTTCATAAGAAACTTAATTTAACTTGGAAAGCTAAATAGTGTGGTTGTTAATTATTTGTGAAACGAAAGTGAATCGGGTAATTGAGTTGTGTTAATCTTGGATTGATCAATTTTGAAATATTGTTTTTTTTATAATCTCTAAATCTTGACGAGGATTGAAAGTGTGGGAAACAATATAATTAGTACACCACTAATCGAATTAGAACACCATCTAATTTGTTGGTCATAATCAAATGGAACCAATGTCATAATCATGTCAAAGGAATTGTGCAAACTAGTCTAGGCAAGTGTAGTCTTTAAATTATTGAATTTACATCGCCTTTATTTGCTTGCTAATTAGTATTGCTAGTTGGATTGCTATTTATTTGCAAAAATTCACATCACACAAACAAAACAAATCCTAGTGATCGACCTCGGCTTACCTCAATTATCTCTTACTACATACGGACGAGTATACTTGCTCGTATGTGTTTCGTTTGAATCTTTGGTAAATCGAGTTATAAATTTTGAAACTTGGACTCCTAACAGGTATATCCCTTGAAACACATCAATCACTATGGATTTCATTACTAAGCTCCCTAGAACTCCAAGTGGTTATGATTCGATTTGGGTCATTGTGGATCGTTTGACCAAATCTGCTCATTTCCTACCAATAAAAGAAACTGACAGCATGGAGAAACTTACTCAATTGTATCTAAAGGAGATTGTCTGTAGACATGGTGTGCCTATATCAATCATATCTGACAGAGATAGCCGATTTACATCCAGATTTTGGAAGTCACTTCAGAAGGCCTTGGATACAAATCTGGATATGAGTACAGCGTATCACCCACAGACAGATGGTCAAAGCGAAAGGACGATACAAACTTTAGAAGATATGTTGCGGGCGTGTGTGATTGACTTAGGAAGTAGTTGGGATCGAAATTTGCCACTAGTCGAATTCTCCTACAACAATAGTTATCACGCAAGCATCAAGGCTGCACCTTTCGAAGCTTTTTACGGGCGGAAGTGTAGATCACCGGTTTGCTGGTGTGAGGTTGGGGATAGCAAACTCACTGGCCCATAAATGATTCGTGAAACAACAGAGAAGATAATTCAAATCAAAAACCATTTGTTAGCTGCTCGTAGCCGCCAGAAAAGCTATGCAGATGTTAGACGCAGACCTTTGGATTTTAATGTAGGTGACAGAGTATGCTCAAGGTTACGCCATGGAAGGGTGTGGTTCGTTTTGGTAAGCATGGGAAGCTAAGTCTACGATACATTGGACCATTCAAGATCCTATCTAGGGTTGGACCAGTAGCGTACAAGTTAGAGCTACCAGAAGAACTTCAAGGCATTCACAACACTTTTCACGTTTCAAATCTCAAGAAGTGTTTGTCAGACAAGAGTCTCGTCATTTCATTAAATGAGCTTTGAATCGATGACAAGCTGCACTTCATAGAAGAACCAATAGAAATCATGGATCGTGAAGTGAAGCAACTCAAGCAAAGTCGCATCCCCATTGTCAAGGTTCGTTGGAATATCCGAGGAGGACCTGAGTTCACATGGGAGCGCGAAGACCAGATCAAGAGCAAGTATCCTCATCTTTTCGCAAGTGAACCGTCGGGGGATAAAGTGAGTTAAGCTCCAGGACGGAGCTCTCTTAAGGGGTACGTGCTGTGACATTTCGTAAATTCATGTCATTAATTTTTCTATTTCAATAACCTAATTATTCTATTCTTAAATAATTAACTTTGTCGGAAATTATCTGAGTACGTCATAACACGTACAATTAATTCAACCGACACTAGACTTTGTCCAGTTTACATTTTTTTATGCACTTTTGGTTCCTTACAATTCTATTTTAAAAGTCACTTTTCACTTTTTCCATTTTTACGTAAACCTTGCACCTTTTACGTCTTACGCGATCTAAACCTTCGTTTTTATGATCTAACCACATTTAAATCCTCCGATGAACTCACCACTCATCTAAATCACTAAAATATATAATGAAAACAAGTTTTAATATTTTTGGAAGTCTTTATATTTTTACACTACCCGGTATTGCGTTGCGTGTCTTAAAAACCCTACGTTTTAAATACCGGGGATCAAAATACACTCTTTAACACTCAATATCCTAATTAATCACTAAAAACCTCCACTAAATCCCTCCCCCCCCCCCACCCCTCTTGTGCTCATACTTGTCCAATGTGTGGACAAGTGTCTACTTAACCCTTCCCAAGATTGCTAACCTCCAAGATCTCATCTACCATCACTTTTACATGCAATAATCTCCAAAAATTCTGCCCTCTTTCTCTCCTTGCTGCCGTGGGATCTCAAGAACAAAACACACCCTTTTTGTTTTGATTCTACTAAAGATTTGGTATAAAGATGAAGGTCCATTGGTGCTAACTTGTTCTTGGTTACTTTCTTCTTCAAAAGTCTTGGTTTTCAAGAGTTATTCAAGAGTTTTTAAAGGCTTTCAAGATGTGTCCATGGATGTGATTTTAAGGTTTTCAAAGAGTCATTAAAGTGTTCTTGGTGGTTTTGGAAGCAAGTGCTTCTCTTGGTGAAGATTAGGGTTTTGGTGTTCTTGGTTTCTTGGTTTCTTGGTTTTCTTGTTATTTTCTTGTTCTTCATAATTTGTAAGGAACCAACACTCATTTTATTTATTTATTTCACTATTGAGATTCATGTTATTTTATGCATTTTGTATGTTATATAAGTTATTGATGCTTGAATATACTTGGTACATACTATAAATCACTAGAAAACCCTAAAAAGGACTTGTCTTGCAAAGTAGCTTTCTGTTTAGGGGAAAAGATGGAATTAAATGTACTGATCAGTAGATTTTTTACCTAAACTAAAAATATGAAGTTGTAGATCTATGTCTTTTGGTCATTTCCCCGGGTGGTGATTCCTGTGACGACACCCGATGATTAAGTTATGAATTTTATGGTAAAAAGGGGTCAGATTTGTATACTGTTGGCATTTGGGGCAAAAATTAAGTTTTATGGTATAACTTTTTGAAAAGTCAATATGTAGCCTGTATTAGACAAATAGAACTATCACCTAAAATTAGTTTCACCTTCATAGGACCTGTAAATTTCAAGTTATGGTTGATTTGGTAAGACGTAAAACTCAGTCACTTTGTCCTTTAGGACTGACCTGTAAATAAAATTTATAAAAAGTATACATACCTGCAAATTTTTGAGTAAACTTATTTTTACAGTAAACTAGTGACTTAAAGGAAACTAGGGATATAAAGAACATGATTTTTTGACTTACGGTGTGCAAGTTATGAATTTTTGAAAGTGAACAAGTGTATAAAATTTCATCAGCTTTGTGATTAAAAGGTATAAAAAGGTTAATAACTTGTATAATTGGACCTTAAGTTTTATTTTGAACCACCTAATATATTTTGGACCTTTAGACATAATCTGAACTTTTTGACTAAAGATTGAATCCTTTGACTAAAATTGAACCCTTAGACTTAAATTGGACCTTTAATACTTATTTTGGACTTAGGAATAAAATATGACTTAAAACTTGAAATTTGGTAAGAAAATAAATATTTCACATTTTTAATCATTTTTAAAATGTCAAATTCAATTTTGATAATTATTCAAACATTATGTACCAAGCATAATTGAGATTGTAACTTATATGGCGTATATAAATAATTGTATCATTATTCTTAGAAGCTAAGACGCGCGTATATTCTAGGTTGCTCGTAGGGTTCTTGTGGTTATTTCTTGATTACCTCACTTGATCGTTCAATTTTTCTTACGGTGAGTTCATAGCCTCGCCTTTACTCATTTTAATGTTTTATAAACCTCGCGAGGGGGATACATGCTAGTTTTACAAACTGAATACAAATAGCTTTTGGTATGCTTGACCCGATTACATGATTATAGTTTTTGAGTAACTTTTTGCCATTCAAGTCCCTAATTTCATGAACCGTTAATTCCATGGGGGAAACACTATTATTATGAATATGCATATTTGGCTTGATGAGCCTGTCCGGATGAGTCGCGCTCATTTATAACGGGTAGCATAATATTGAGAATTCGTGGTAGTTGGCAAACTACTTCTTAAGGGGCATTATTAAAGCTAGGTCAAGGTTCGGTGTCATGAGCTCAATGCTATAATCTGATTACACGACTTGTATATGCATTACTTGTCGTCCGATGAATAATACTTGTATTCAACTTATTACTTATTAAACTCTATGGATTCACTCAACTTTATGTTGACTTTTTAGCATGTCTTATCTCAGGTCCGTAAGTGTTAAATGCTTGGATGGGCGGCGCAAGGATATGGATATCGACAAGGATGGCCCATGTTTTTTAAATCACATTCGATGAAAATCTAAACTTTTAAACTTATGTTACTTCAAAACTTGTGTTGCTTTTGAATCTTATGTTGTAATAAACTTTTGGGACCTCTTTTGCTTGACTCTGATATTATCAAATGTGAAAATTTATTATAAACGGTTCTATTTTAATTTTGTTTACTATACTTGTATTATGTGACTAATAAATAGCACCCCATGTTGTATTCCGCTGCGTTCTGAAAATGGGGGTGTTATAATACCACTATACTTAGTGCTATCCACGGACTCACCTTCTTCATCTTTCGTGAGTTTAATTTCCGTGGACATGGGAGTTTTCATGGGCTTAGACTCTTCTAAACTAAATTTCTTAAGCGTCTCCTTACTATACTTAGATTGATTAAAGAAGATACCATCTTCCATTTTTTTTATTTGTAGACCAAGGAAGAAATTTAATTCACCCATCATGCTCATCTCAAACTCGTCACGCATGATCTTAGAGAAATCATCGCACAGTTCTAGAAAAGTTGAGCCAAATATGATGTCGTCGACATATATTTGAACAATGATGAGATGTGAATTACGTTTCTTCATGAAAAGTGTGTTATCAACCACTCTCATGGTATATTCATGTTCAATCAAGAATGCCTTTAGTCTATTGTACCGAGCTTTAGGAGCTTGTTTAAGACCATAGAGTGCTTTCTTGAGTTTGTAAACATGATTCGATTTCTCATCCATTTAGGGATGCACTTTTCACATCCATTTGGTATAATTTAGAGTCTAAGGCGCAAGCATAGGAAAGGAGTATTATAATAGACTCTAATCTAGCTACGGGTGCATAAGTTTCATCGTAATCTATTCCTTCTTGTTGGTTATAGCCTTGTGCTACTAACCTTGCCTTATTCCTAGTTACGACGCCATTTTCGTCGAGTTTATTCCTAAATACCCACTTAGTTCCTATGATGGTTTGATTCTTAGGTGGAGGTACTAAATACCAAACTTGGTTTGCGGTGAATTGATTAAGCTCTTCTTGCATGGCAACTACCCATCTTTCATCCTTAATCGCTTCACCGACATTCTTAGGTTCTACGGTTGATATAAAACAAAAGAAATTACTTTTGTTTTGAGCTTGTGACCTAAGGGTTCTTTGGTTTAGGTTTCCTATGACATTTTCAATAGGATGGTTCTTGGTTTCCTTAATGATGACAACTTCATCAACTTCAACTATCTCATCCTCAATGTCATTATCTAAGGTTTTCTTGCCATTAACCTTAATGGCTTCTTCCTCATCTAAGTCATCATCCACCAAGGGTGATGTCTTAGTTGGTGGAGGACTTTCATCGAATGTCACATTGAGTGATTCTTCGAATTTCATTGTTTCCTTGTTTGGGATAGCATAGGCTTTACTATTTTGGGAGTAACCTAGGAAAACACCTTCGTAAGACTTTGGGTCAAACTTGGTGAGGTAGTCTTTGGTGTCTAGTATGAAGCACTTGCTTCCAAACACTCTAAAGTAATCTAGGGTAGGTTTTCTACCTTTCAAGATCTCGTAGGGTGTTTTACCGAAGATAGGTCTAATTAGAATCCTATTTAGTATGTAAGTTGAGGTGTCCACCGCATTACACCAAAACTTTTGCGGAATTGATTTTTCATTCAACATCGTTCTACTCATCTCTTGTAGAGTACGATTTTTCCGCTCAACTACCCCATTTGATTGTGGAGTGCGTGGAGCCGAGAAATTGTGTGTAATACCATTAGCATCACAATATACTCCAAATTGCACTTCATTATCAAATTCCCGACCATGATCCGTCCTAATAGAAACTATTGTACACCATAGTTGATTTTGGACTTTCTTATTAAAGATTTTGAATTCCTAGAACGATTGCGTCTTATTCTTAAGGAATCTAGTCCAAGTATACCTAGAGTATTCATCAACTATTACTAAGGTGTAGTAATTTCCTCCGTAGCTCCGTACGGCGGATGGACCAAATAAGTCCATGTGAAGAAGTTCTAGGCATCTAGAGGTCGAGACCATATTCTTAGCTTTGTAGCTAGAGTGAGCTTGTTTTCCTACCTTACAAGCATCACAAAAGTGTTTATCAAACTTAATCTTAGGTAGGTTTCTAACTAGTTCCTTAGATGCCAATGATTGTATCTAGTGCATATTGGCGTAACCTAATCTCCTATGCCATAGAGTGGAATTATCATCTATGGTTGCTAAGCAAATCTTATCCTGTGGCTTATTTCCTATTTTCATAACTAATAAACCATTCCTTCTAACTCCTTTACCTATGGTTTTACCATTCTTAATGATCTCACTACCCTCTTCGGAGAATATAACTCTACACTTATTGTCTACCATTTGACTAATGCTAAGCAAGTTAAATCCTAAGTTATCTACATGCTCAACATCTCTAATAGTGAGGGAGTTTTGAGTAATCGTACCTTTGCCTATTATGTTTCCCTTAAGTTTGCTATCGAAAGTGACATTACCTCCGTTGTATGCCTTGTATGATGAGAATAGACTTCGGTTACCCGTCATATGATTAGTGCATCCACTATCGTTGACCCATTCGTTAGGCTCCAAGTCAATTCCCAAGCATTTCTATTGAATAAGACAAACATTTAAACATTTGGTCCCCAATATCTCATGGGTCCAAAGTTGTTAGTATTAAACATCCCATGCATTAGTTGCATTTGGTTAGGATGTTGGAACGGAGGACAAATTTCCTATGGCAAGTAACTTTGTAGTTGACGGTTATTCCATGTTACGGGATAGTTACTTGGATAACTTTCTCTTTGATAGTTACCTCTCGGTAGATGAGTTCTTGACCGAGGTTTAGGAACATTTGTTTTTCTAGGTAGAGGAGTCTTTGACCTAGTGTCGGGTTTTACAAAGCCAAGCCCGGGGGTTGATAAAGGTTTGTAAAAGCTTTTGACTTCCTTTTTACTAGCAGTAGGTACTTTGGTACCATTTACAACTATGTGACTTGGTTTAGGACTTGAATTATTTTTCAAACTCGACTCAGTTCTGTCTCCAGTACCACACGGTACCACGGTACCACTAACTTTAGTGGTGCCGTATGTACCTTTAATGGTACCGTCCATCTGTTCGACAGAACTTGAGGTTTTGACAAATTTTACTTGTTTCGTTTTACTTGTCGAAGCTTTATTCGGGTCAAATCCTAAGACCGCTCTAGCATGTTCACTATACCTAACATTTTCAAGCATATCATTAAGTGACTTTGTCCCTTTTTCAAACTTAATGATCCTTAAAGCATTTTCTTTGAGTATTTCATTTTCTACTCGAAGACTTATGCATGACCTACATCCTACGTCTACTTCTTTATTTTTCTCAAGTCTTTTGACTTGATCCTTTAGTTCTAAAACTTGCACTTCGAATTCAAGCAATTTTAATTTTAGTGTTTTGTTTCTACCTAAAATTTTAGAACTTACTTCGCATAGTTTATTATATTCGTCATGTAATCTATTGATGAATTATCATCACTATAATAAGAAGAGTCGGAATGTACCTCATTCGAAGCCTGAGCCATTAGGGATGTTTCATCGTTGGGCTTCTTCTCTTCTTCTTCACCGCTATCACTCCAAGAGCCTCCTATGAAAGCTCTTTGGTTGTTGGTTTTTGGTGGTTTGGGACATTCTCCTATGAGATGATTAGAATCTCCACATCTAAAACATTTCCTATCACTCGTTCCTTTCTTCTCAACTCGGTTCTTTTGTGACAGCTTCTTGTCATCATGAGGTTGCCTAACGAACCTACCTCTTCTCCTAAAGAACTTTTTAAAGTCTCTAACGGCTAACGCATACTCTTCGTCTTTGCTGTCGGAATCCGAACATTCCTCATCACTAGACTCCTTTTTGGATTTTAATGCTAGAGATCTAACTCTCTCGCTTTTACCTTTGACTATATCGGAGTCTTTCTTGATTATCATTTCATGAACTTTCAAATTTCCTATAAGCTCATCAAGTGATAATGTCGCCAAGTTCTTTGACTCTTCAATGGCGGTGACCTTTGCTCTCCATTTACATGTAGAGCCCTAAGAAACTTCCTAACATAATTCTTGCTAGAATAACCTTCATCAAGAGCTTTAAGACTAGTAATAATAGTATTAAATCTAGCAAAAGCATTATTAATAGATTCATCTTCCGAAATGAAAATTTGTTTATATTGTTGCACAAGAAGATCTATCTTGTTCTCTTTGACTTGATTATTACCTTGGTGAGTGACTAACAAAGTTTTCCAAATATCTTTTGCCGTGTTACACATGAAAATTCTTTCAAATTCCTTTTTAGGCAAAGCATTATTATAAATCATCATTTTAGCCTCATCATTTTTGGCTAATTTTCTTTTAAGTTCATCACTTTGTTTACTATAAGGAACTATTTCATCCCTTTTAGTTTCTGGATTCTTTTGAATCGGTTGAAAGTCACCCTCGGTAATAATATGCCAAAGATCAATGTCTTTTGATTTCACATACGTTTCGAATCTTGTTTTCCAATAAATAAAACAATCGGTTTCGAAAAGTGGTGGTCTTTGCATAGATTGCCCTTCTAGATATTTGTTGGAATCCATTGATCGATTCAAGTTTTAAAATACAATTTACTTTAAAATCTTGACTGACGTGGCTGCTGATACCAATTGTGGAAAACTAGAAGGAGGGGGGGTAGAATAGTTTTACCGATTTTTAGATCTTCTTAAAACTTTACTTTTGAAAAACCTTGATTTGAATCTTATGTTTAATCAATCAACACGAATATGAACACTACACTATACTATCTAATATAAATAATGAAAGTAAAGAAAAGAGATGGAAAGATCAAACCGGGACAAAGAGATTTATAGTGGTTCGGTCACGAAGCTCTTCTTCGCCCTACTCCACTCCCCGAGTACCACACTCGAGAGTTTCAAGCACTATGTCAACAAACCTCCCTTCAGGCGGAGAAAACCGTACAACGTCGCTCATCCTATTTTCCGACACTAAGCTAAATGTCGAGTGCTAATCTTAGCTAGCACCAATCTTTTATGATCCACTTGATCAATACACTAGCCCACAAGCTACAAGAGATCTCCAAGATCTCAACAAGATCATAGTGATCAAGCCTCACTTGACTCAATCTACCTTATCTATACTTGATCAACTTGATCAACACACTAGCTCACAAGCTACAAGAGATATTCAATATCTCTATAAGATCACAATGATCTTCTCACAAACTCTCAAAAGAAAAATGAACTTGATGTATGCAAAGATACAACAAGTATGTAACAAGTGTTACAAGTGCTCTAACTACAACTACAACACTTTGTATCTTCTTGGATACCTTGTGTTCTTCTCTTGCACTAGAAGAGGAATGAAGAGGATCACTTGGTTGGATGATTGGATTACTCTTTAAACAAAAGAAAATTAAACTAAATGATCAAGAAGAAAAGATGTGATGAGAGTATTAAACTCAGAAAGTTCTGTGTGAAAAAGGATGCCCAAAAACTGTGAAGAGGGCTGGTATTTATAGGCAGAAAAATTCTAGCCGTTACAGGTACACGGTACCACTAAATCACCCATGGTACCACTAAATTTAGTGGTACCGTGCCAAGACAAAAATGGTCCTCTTTTTGTCTTTAGTGGTGAAAACTTATTTGGGGAAGTTTGGAGCTGATTTTGGGGGGAAAAATAGCTGTTATGTTGTTTGAATTTATTTTTCCAATAAAACATTTCTTAATTATTCAAAAATAACTTGTAAAGTATATTTTTGAAAAAATGTTTTGTCACATTAAAAATGTGAAGTTTTAAACACAAATTCACTTCTTTGCTCATTTGTCAAGTTGTAAATTTGTTTGTACATACCTAGAGTGATTTGCGTAGAAATGGGATCTTTCGACTAAAAACTTGTTTACGTTAATTTTAAAGTAACGTGATTTCACATTTTGTCATCCTCAAAACGTGAAGTTATCGAAAGATATAAATAACGTTTTTAGAACATTATTTGCATCAACAATTGTCAAAGTCACGAATTTAAGGCATGATTTGGAGCTATTTTGTATGCAACCTGTAAAAGTGCATACGGCGTAAGAAAATCTGGCCTTACGCCGTATTGGTACCTGGAAGAATTCACTAAGTCATGGTGAATATTGAAGAATACGGCGCATTTAACTATGGCAATGCGCCGTAATTGGAACCTCTACAGTTAAAGCCCAAGTCAACCATTGAAGGATTACGGCGTATGAAACTTTGGCCATACGCCGTAATGAAGATCTTATCCCCCATCCAAGTACATCGAAGATTTGAAGGTTACGGCGTAACGTATATCTAGTTTATGCCATATTTTATAAGATCCTCAGAATATGCTTTCTTCGTCAGTAATCAAGATATCTAGATTACGCCGTATTCCCTTATGAATACGCCGTAATCTCGCCCTAACAGAAGACTATAAATACAAGCTCTAAACAGGAGTTTTTGATATCTTTCACTCACCACTTTCAACCACAGCAGAATTATACCATTCCAAGGCCCCAAGATCAGTCCCAAGAGCTTGGATAACAAGGAGAAAAGGTCTCGTATCATCACATTAGGATTAATCATTCGGTTTGCATATTGATTTCATTATGATTTCCATTTGTGTATCATTTGAATTATCTGATTGTGCTTTTACATACATTATGGGCTAACACCTGTCAGGTCACCTTAATGATTCAACACAAGTATATCTAGTGAGAGAAAGTTAGAGAGAGAGAGAGATGGGAAGAACACGTTTAATATGAATAAGAGAGAGTAACTTGCATAAATATGAACCAACACTCTCAAATGAGAGTTTACATTGTTTATATAGAGTAGTAGCTTGGGCAATGCCTACATGGGCCTTTCTAACACTCATTCATAGGCCCATGGGCTTACTTCGTAAGCCTAGAATTAATTACAAAAATATAAGCCTAACATATTAAGCAACCTATTACAAAACTTAATAACCGACACTTTATATTAATAAAACGTAATCCCAACAATCTCCCCCTAAGGGTTGGTCATCAAAGGTTGCTTGACGTCATCATTGCTTCATTGGTGTGACGTCTTCAAGTATCTTTGTTCTTTATTCTTTATTGTCGTTGTAATCAAGTAATAGTGTTATATGCTCCACTTCAACGTCTCTGTCTCTGGTGTCTTTACGCCTTTCCAACATACTCATACATCTTTTGAGTGTGAAACTTCATACTCACATAGCTCTCAATTCATTTGCTTTGATCTTTATCTTTCAACTTTGTAGATTCTTTTGCTTGACGTAGAATCTTTCTTTGAACTTTGCTTTGCTTTGATCATTGTGAGAACTTTCTTTGACTTTAATTTACTTTGTGATGTGGGTATGAGCATGTGGAAACTGTTGTGAAGTTGATGATAATAATGGTGGTTATGGAACTCCCGGTCTCCATGAGTACCTGCACGAAAACAGTTAGCAATAAAGCTTCCAGCACTTACAGGTTCGGACTTCGAGATCATTAACAACATAGTGTGAAAACTTTCTCTAATCCTTACCAAGGCTGTTCCTGAACCGGATACCCCAAAGAGGGCTTACACATATACACCAAAGTGCATCAACGATTCAGGTGAGCCGCTGAAGTATACCGAAGTATCACTCCACGACAGTAGACCGTTTGAAACATAGTAACAACCACCATGATATGAGTGGCAAGATCCAAAGATCTCATAAAAGACTCTTACAACTTGTGTTCCTTTTGGCAAACACAAGTGTATGTTTTGGAAAGTGTATCCTAAGAGATCTTTTGATGAATCTCATGGCTCTAGACTCGATTGAGTGCATTTTGGTTTTAGTAGTCGGAGGCATGGAGCAGAGTGCCTCCTTTTCAATATCAACACATCTCGGAGTGAGAGGTCGATAGATTATGCGAGGTTCTCTATCTTTTAAGAGATACCTGAGTGGCTAGAAGGTTAAATGCAGTGCGTCACTGGGTCCATGACGTCTTGTCTTCAATACCGGCATCACCTTGGTGATAACCAGTAGCATATGAATTGAACCCGGTTTCTGCCCTAAGGTTGAACATTTGGAGGGCTATTTCTTTTCACCCTTTCATTTACATTTCTTTTTAATTCTTCAACCCTTTCTTTCTCCTTTCATTTCTTTACTCCTTTTTCAATCATACCTAAGGACTTCTAGTACTATTTCCTAACCTTAGTCACCTTATAACTCCATGACTATCTTATGTTGCCATAAACCATTCATTTGAAAATCTCTCAAAGTGTTTATGATTATAAAACATATTTTGTTAACACTTTGAGAGTTTTCCATTTTCAGAAATACTCCCCCTTCACATGTGCTCATAAGTTTTAAAGATAAATTTGCACATGTTGGGTGGAGTTTGCACTTTTGAATGATTGATTTTCAGTGAACATGACCGATTCGAGACACGCTTACATCACTAGTTAGACTAGCTTGAAATTATTACCCGTCCTGGTCACATTCAAAGAAAATCTCTCGAAATGGTACACTCTACCCAGACAAGTCCTATTCAAGACACGCTTACATCACTGGTTAGACCAGTTTGAAATTATTACCCGTCCAGGACAAGTCCTTTCGATTAATGACAGTTAAGTTTTGTCAATTCATTGGTAATATCTTAGTCGAGCTCATACGAGATTCCATACATTTGAGACCATATTTTAATCACTTTATATTCTCCCCCTCAAAAATAGCATATTGATGTTGTTTTTGGAAAACATTTTGATTAAAATATGCTTTTTGAGGTTTTGTGGGAAGAAATCAATAAGAACTTTTTCATTGTGAACAAGGATTGTTTCAAATACTCCCCCTCAATAAGTGAAATAACTTTTTTAGGTTTTGATTATGAGAGGGAATACTTGTTCTTTTGAGCAAAATTATGAAAAACTAAAAATTTGATTAATTCTACTCAAAAGTAAGAAGCTTTCGCTCCTTATATTAGGATTGAGGCACTAAAGCATACCTCAGGGTCCTTTTTTTACAAAGAACGGGTTGTGCATTGTTATGTATGCACAAGCCATTGTTTTGTACAAAATTTCTTTTCTTTTAACAAAATAGTCCCCCTCAAATAATGAAGTTTTATTTGAGAGATAGTCTTCTTGAGCATAATTTTGAATCTTATTTACAAAAAAAAATACTTTTTGAAAATTCGTGAGATGATTTTGCTAAGGGTTTTAGAAAACACAATCAAGTATTATACAACAAAGAATGCTTGATTATCAGATTGGACAACAACCTCAGGAATCCATTTAAGCATGGCGCCAACGGGTTTACCAATATTTGATATTAATTTGTAGGTTGTGTCAATCCGATTAAAAGATGTTGAATTCCACCGACGACTGAAAACCTTTGTTTCATTTTGAAATGACACTCGTGGAATCAATGGAAATTTAAAACTCTTTTTCTATTGAAAGTTGTTTGAGAAACCCGGTGTCTCTCTTTGAGTTTTAAAATCTGAAGAAGAAGATTTCCATCTAGAGTTGAACCTCATTGGTTCTTTTTGAAGAGGTTTTTTTTTGGTGATAAATGGAAATCTTCCGGTATTTGGGATGTTCAAAGCAGAGTCATTCTTATATTGTTGCCAAAAGCGTTCCAGATTTTGAAAATTTGAAAGGTTTTGAACGGCTTTGCTTTGGTCTCCACAGTTGCTTTACCGGTGTAAAACGAGAGTGTGGAGTTCGAAAAACTTGTTTCTCATCATTTGATTCCTTTTTCAAGTTTGTATGTCTGACACATTTAGCCCTTTGACCTTTCTCATTTGAGCCGTAAGACCTCAAACACCGCATGATAATATCTAGTTATTTTATACTTTGGAAAACACTCACTAGAGATTGGTGCAGCAGGGATCATGAGCATCACAAGTTATCAATGATTTGAAAATTTTGCAACTACATGAATGAAATAGTTTTGTAACAGTTGACCATTTTTCTCTCCCTCAAAATATGTTCCATAAGAAACATTTTGACAATTGTTGAAATTTTGAAGAAACATATTTTGACTTTAAATGGGATGAGATGTACTTGCATACAGAAAATGCATCAGGCACAAACAAGCATACAGATGAATCAAAACGCATTCTAAATCTCCCTAAGTGCTCAGAATTCTCAAATTAACACACAAGATCACAGATTAATTCATTCTTTCACTCGAAATTTTCCGATTATTATCATGGTTTGGGGTTATGATTTGAGACTTTGCACGCATGTTAGCATCATAATGCATGAATATTATACAAACAAACGTCCTAGCAGTAGCAGCAAAGACATTGACATCTTAATCCCTAAATCACTGGATTTCAAACCTATGTTGTTTCTAATCGTGCAAACACCCAATCGAGCATTCTTTAGTGTTCTCTAAAGCTATATGGACTGATTAATTAGACTAAAACACATCAAAAAGAAATGCCCGAATCGATAATTACATAAGCCCTAGTTTCTAATTATGCCTTTTTGACCATTGAAATCATTTGAAACATTTAGGGTATGATTAGACAACAACCATGAAGAAATTAGAAACTCACAATCGTGAAAAAAGATCGAGGATCAAAATATCGTTAGTCTGAATCATTGAGGTTTTTGATTATGTGTGATACTTTTGAGAACATTTGAGGAAACATTTATTAGTGTCACTAAGTCTAGAGTAAAGTTTGACTGTTTGACACTTGCGGTCCCTAAGCCCGTTTTATTTTCCACGCAAGGTCCTTTTACCTAAGTTTAAGACTATTGTGTACTTTACATGGTTAAATTGGGATCATTGCAGAAAAATTTCTTTTTTTTCCCCATCGAATTAGCATTTTTTTGTGAAACCTTTTTGCACATTTTAATTCAAGAGATAATAGAACTTTTGAAAATGAGTTTTTAATACAAATGATGATGAAACAATTTTTCTTGAAGACTTATGATAAGGTGTGCAAACTTCATGATGTTGTAGAAATTTTCTCCCCCTCAAAACATGTTCCATTTTGACAATGTAAAGTAAAATTTGTTTTAATGGAGGAACATAGTTTTGAATATAAGAAGTTTTTACACGGAGAAAGAAGATTCTTTATGTAGCTTTTTGAAAGTTTTATATTTTTGTATTTTGTTTTTCATAAGATATTTAAAAAATGTTTTGGTGTTTGACTTCCTCAGTTATTTTTAAGAAAGTTTTTCAAATCATCTGGAGTTAAACAACGCATGCCAATTCGGTGAACTAATTCCACAAATCTTGCATGGGGCAAGGCTTTGGAGAATAAGTCTGCTAATTGGTATTCAGTACCCATAAAGTATAGTTGAATTGTACCCTTTTCAACATGCTCTTTGATGAAATGATATCGGAGTGCGATATGTTTTGACTTTGAATGTTGAACCGTGTTGCATGAGATGGCAATGGCACTATTGGAGTCGCAGTACATGGGATTCTTATTATAAATGTAACCATAGTCCATCAGCTGTGATCTCATCCAAATGACTTGAGCATAGCATGCTGACATGGCTACATATTCTAATTCTGTTGAGGACAGCGATGTGCAATCTTGCTTCTTTGACAGCGATGATACAAGTTTGTCTCCTAGAAACTACACTCCACCAGATGTACTTTTGCGTATGTCTAAACATCCTGCATGATCAGCATCTAAAAAGGCTATTAGTTCAAAACCAGAATCCTTCGGATGCCAGATCCCCAAATGGATGGTTACCTTTATGTATCGAAGGATTCTTTTAACCTCAGAGAGGTGTCTTTCAGTTGGGCTAGACTGATAACGGGAGCATAGATATACAAAAAATACAATAACTGGTCTGTTGTCTGTTAGATACATGAGTAACCCAATCATACTTCGGTATTTGGTAGGGTCAACATGTAACACCCCAACCCGACAAGGGTCAAAATGCCACATTATGGTGTTAATCAGAACATACAAACATAAGCGGAAGACTTATAAACATAATGGTTACAAAGGTTTTCTAATGATAGTAACGAAATACTAACTCTATACATAATGAGTTCCAAAAACTGAAATACAACTCCAAGCCAAAGCTAACTGAAGGTAAATCCAAGTCTAATCCAAAAGCAAATGGGTATCTATCATCAGGGTGGTCCACTGAGAGCTCCTATGCACTCTTCACTCAATCCCAGCTTCCAACCTAAAACCTGCCACAGGAAAAGAATTGCGGCTGAGCTTAAAAAGCCCGGTGAACAGATATAAACCAAAACGAATAATCGAACATATATAAGTATATGGAAAAGGAACATAAGCTCCTGCTAAACGAAAATCATCTGTCAAACGAATAAGAGATCAAGGATCAACTGAACAAGATATCATATATCATAAAAAGCAACTCGTAGAAAAAAATAAGGGGATCACAATGAAGTCAAAGGAATCAATCAAAGAATCATAATCATATAACAGTTCAGGAATGCCCATCGAGCTCAGAAAGCATGCCACATGCTTAATCACATAATCATAATCATATCCTGTCATATCATAAGTAACCATAGAGGAGCGACCTCTCAAAAGTGAAATGGGGTGTATGGCACACACCAACAAATCACTACAAAGCCATATCATAACATATCACAAACCTAGGATGCATCCATACGCTCCCTACAAACAAAATACATATGCAAGTACTAGACTGTACATATATATACATAATGGCAATGAGCTCAAATCATACATAACAAAAGCAAACGCCGTGGATCAATCACACCTCCACAGAAAGTGTCATGCCATTGGTGCCTCAATGACATGGCCATGGTACCTCCATGGCTAGTTAGCTCGGGAAACAAAACAGATAATCAAAGCAAGGCTATCCATAATCATAACGTAGTAATCATAGTATAAACAACAAACGTATCAACTGAACAGAATCTCATATCAAGGAGATAGAAAAATGAACATCATAATAGAACGGATAGCAAACCGAATCATATCATAGTGAATCATATCAAAGGATCATATGAAAGTCAAGGATCGAAGAGTCATGAGAAATTCCTACTGAGAAGGGATAGAATATCTGTACCTCAATCCGCAAATGAAACCATATCAGAAAATACATGGATCGGAAGTTACTCCTACTTCAGTGAATCTACACGAATTAATGATCGTCTTATTATCTAACAACCATTTCATAAGTTATTTCTGATTAAGTACTTATTGTTGTTCAGATTGACACAATAGGGTTTCCTGCTATTCATAGCAAATTTCCAAATTTAGTAACTTTCCTAAATTAAGTAAGTTTCCCGAATTAGTAACTTTCTGAATTAAGTAAGTTTCCTAAATTAGTAACTTTCCCTATTTAGCAAGTTTCCATAATTAGTAAGTTAGGGTTACATTCATAATTAATCAAACTTAGGGTTTATAGTTACTTCCAAATCATACATCACTTAATTAGGATATATTGTGAGTCTGGATCACATTCTTATGATTTTTAAGGCCTGCCAATCAAGCTCCATAAATTTTTTAATAATTACCAGTGATTCCCATATCAATTAACTAATTTCACGAATTTTTATAGATTTTATTACCAAGCACAAGTACTGTTTTAAAAATCATTTTCCCAAACCTCTTCAGAAAGTTAACTACACATACATACAGAAAGTTTTCCTTTAACTAACCCATTGAGACACTTCCGGAAATTCCACAAAAATTCCAGGAAGTCACACATAACTTAAATATCACCCTTGTAAATGGATAGATCTCAAATCCTTGTGGTTTGAAAAAGAAAAATAAAAAACATCGATGATTTTAAATTCCCAAAACTCAGGTTTGACACATGATCCCATAAAATTCATAAACATGACCAATACAACTCCAATTCACTCCAAACCAATTGGAAAACTTAATTTAGACATTAAACAAGGTTTACAAGCAAAGAACCAGTATTATACACTTATGAAACTCAAGCAATAGTGCACACATATTAAGATTACAAAACAGTCCCGTTCAAAACCCGTTTAAGACCATTATATCACATGTTTACTTAAACAAACGCACACGAGACCAATTATATATCACAAGACCTGAATTATCCATCATGTTAACACATATACGTAATCATACTATTTACCAAGCCATCCCAAATCCTACCAAACCTGACTCTAGTTCAAATTTAATATATAAACCCTCGATAACAATTACATTTAACCGAAACAAACCCTAATTCCTTTTTACCCTTAATCCGATTTATATACATATTCAAACACATACTTTTAGGCTGACTTGATACACATAATACACATGTTTCACATCTCTTTAGGTCAACACCAATCCAAGTCTAATCCAAAAGCAAATGGGTATCTATCATCAGGGTGGTCCACTAAGAGCTCCTATGCACTCTTCACTCAATCCCAGCTTCCAACCTAAAACCTGCCGCAGGAAAAGAAATGCGACTGAGCTTAAAAAGCCCAGTGAACAGATATAAACCAAAACGAATAATCGAACATATATAAGTATAGGGAAAAAGAACATAAGCTCCTGCTGAATGAAAATCATCTGTCAAACAAATAAGAGATCAAGGATCAACTGAACAAAATATCATATATCATAAGAAGCAACTCGTAGCGAAACATAAGGGGATCATAATGAAGTCAAAGGAATCAATAAGAGAATCATAATCATATAACAGATCAGAAATGCAATCGAGCTCAGAAAGCATGCCACATGCTTAATCACATAATCATAATCATATCCTGTCATATCATAAGTAACCATAGAGGAGCGACCTCTCAAAAGTGAAATGGGGTGTATGGCACACACCAACCAATCACTACAAAGCCATATCATAACATATCACAAACCTAGGATGCATCCATACGCTCCCTGCAAACAAAATACATATGCAAGTACTAGACTGTACATATATATACATAATGGCCATGAGCTCAAATCATACATAACAAAAGCAAACGCCGTGGATCAATCACACCTCCACAGAAAGTGTCATGCCATTGGTGCCTCAATGACATGGCAATGGAACCTCCATGGCTAGTTAGCTCGGGCAACAAAACAGATAATCAAAGCAAGGCTATCCATAATCGTAACGTAGTAATCATAGTATAATCAACAAAGCATATCAACTGAACAGAATCTCATATCAAGGAGATAGCAAAATGAACATCATAACAGAATGGATAGCAAACTGAATCATATCATAGTGAATCATATCAAATGGATCATATCAAAGTCAAGGATCGAAGAGTCATGAGAAATCCCTACTGAGAAGGGATAGAATATCTGTACATCAATCCGCAAATGAAAGTATATCAGAAAACACATGGATCAGAAGTTACTCCTTCTTCAGCGAACCTACATGAATTAATGATCATCTTATTATTTAAGAACCATTTCATAAGTTATTTCTGATTCAGTACTTATTGTTGTTCAGATTGACATAATAGGATTTCCTGCTATTCATAGAAACTTTCCAAATTTTGTAACTTTTCATATTTAGTAACTTTCCATATTTAGTAACTTTCTCAAATTAAGTGAGTTTCCTGAATTAGTAACTTTCCAAATTAAGTAAGTTTCCCGAATTAGTAACTTTCCCTATTTAGCAAGTTTCCATAATTAGTAAGTTAGGGTTACATTCATAATTAATCAATCTTAGGGTTTATAGTTACTTCCAAATCATACATCACTTAATTATGATATATTAGTGAATCTGGATCACATTCTTATGATTTTTAAGGCCTGCCAATCAAGCTCCATAAATTCTGAAATAATTACCAGTGATTCCAATTTCAGTACTGTTTTAAAAATCATTTTTACAAATCATTCTTATGATTTTTAAGGACTGAACAAGTACTGTTTTAAAAATCATTTTTCCAGACCTGTTCAGAAAGTTAACTGCACATACGTACAGAAAGTTTGCCTTTAACTAACCCATTGACACACTTCAGGAAATTCCACAAAAATTCCATGAAGTCACACATAACTTAAATATCACACCTGTAAAAGGAGAGCTCTCAGATCCTTGTCGTTTGAAAATGAAAAATAAAAAATATAGACTGATTTTAAGTTCCCAAAAATCTGGTTTGACACATGATCCCATAAAATTCATAAACATGACCAATACAACTCCAATTCGCTCCAAACCATTTGGAAAACTTAATTTAGACATTAAACAAGGTTTACAAGCAAAGAAACAGTATTATACACTTATGAAACTCAAGAAATAGTGCACACATATTCAGATTACAAAACAGTCCCGTTCAAAACCCATTTAAGACCATTATATCACATGTTTACTTACACAAACGCACACGAGACCTATTATATGTCACAAGACCTGAATTAACCATCATGTTAACACATATACGTAATCATACTTTTTACCAAGCCATCCCAAATCCCACCAAACCTGACACTAGTTCAAATTTAATACATAAACCCTCGATAACAATTACATTTAACAAACACAAACCGTAATTCCTTTTTACCCTTAATCCGATTTATATACATATTCATAAACATACTTTTAGGCTGACTTGATACACATAATACACATGTTTCACATCTTTTTAGGTCGACACCAATCACACACACCATATTGAAAATAACGAACCACACATGCAACAAAACTTCACATAAAATCATATATCCGAGAAACCCTAACCCTTGTTAATCCCTCGTTAATAATTAATCTAGGGTTTCCATTACAAGTCTCATTTTATGAGCAATTTAAGTCGATTATTAGGGCTCGTTTCATATAGAGATTTAGGTCGACCTTAGGGCTGGAACACGACACAAACACAGATGTAATGACGTATTACATAACATATTCGAATGACCCCAAAACAAAAGTAAAGATCTACACATATTTTTTTCATAGCTTCGTGATTTTATGTGGCCTTTATATTTCTGATTCGTATTCAGTTTTAACGAAACAAACGTTTAATACTTAGACAACATTTATGATCGTATACATGTTATTATATCAAGTTTAGGTACCATGTATGTGTCGAATAGATGGAACAACAAGGAGGGATGGTGAAGATACCTTGGCAACAAAATAATGAGACAAAAAGAGGAACCAAAACCAACCCTTACAAACTCAATACCATCCACGATCTACAGCAAGGCTAGAACACCAGAACCACCTTCTTGAGTAGAACCGATCAAAATTGTGTTTAGGTTTTCTTGTATGTCGATTTGAGGGAGAGTATGGGAGCTGCTTCTTGGAAATTTTTTTCTAGGGTTTTGTGTGTGATGAAAGAACGTGATATACCGTTTGTTATTTTGAGAAGTGAATGGGAAATATGGTTGGAGTTGGCCAAGTTTAGGGGAGTATTTGGGGACCAATTATTCTTCAAGTATTTCAAATATTATTTGGTATTATCAATAAAATGTTGTGTACAAATTAAAATACATTTGGTCCCTATATAACTTATTAAACGTGTAATGTTTACTTAGCCAATATAGTTTGAGCCAAAATTCTTATTTACTTAGGTTAGGATTTCATATCTTATGGTTTTCATTCATAACGTATAGTTCACTTAGGGTTAATTTCGTATTCAAAAGTTCAAATGCCATAACGGAAATTAGGTTATTATACAATAGGTGTACAGTGTAAATCAGCATCCAACTTTGGGGATGATGCAGACATAGGTGTGTTATAAGTATCACAACTTTTCATGCCATGTTTCTTTAAAATCTCAAGAGCATACTTGGAATGACTTAGAAAATTTTCATGGGGTGATTGATGAACTTGGGGTCCTAAGAAGAACGTAAGTTCACCAATCATGGACATTTCAAAATTTTGTTTCATTAATCTTGCAAAAGCATTTGAATATTTTTTGTTTGTTGATGCAAAAATAATGTCATCGACATAGATTTGAACAATTAAAATGTCCTCCCCGTGTTTTTGAATAAACAAAGTTGGATCACTGAACCCTTAGTAAAATGATTGGCAAGCAAGAAAGCAGTTAGTTTATCGTACCATGCCCTTGGGGCTTGTTTAAGTCCGTAAAGGGCCTTCTTGAGTCTGTACATATGATTGGGATGATCTCGATCGACGAATCCCTCTGGTTGACTAACATAAACTACCTCACGTAATTGACCGTTCAGAAATGCCGTTTTCACATCCATTTGATAAATAACCATATTCTTGTGCAGCGTATGCCAGAAAAATACGGACAGACTCAAGCCTAGCCACTAGAGCAAAGGACTCTTCAAAATCAATTCCTTCTTGCTGAGTGAATCCTTTAGCTACCAGACGCGATTTGTTACGAATCACTGTGCCTTCTGCATCTAACCTGTTTTTCCAAATCCACTTTTGTCCGATGACAAAGACCCCATCAGGTCTTTCAACTAACTCGCACACTTCTAGCCGTTTGAATTGGTCGAGTTCTTGTTGCATTGACTAAATCTAGTTTTCGTATGTCAGTGCATCTTTAATGTTTTAGGGTTCATCTTGACAAACTGTGACTACATAGATGCAGTTTTAAGCATCGGCGTGAAGTTTTCGTCTTGTCCTAACTGGAGCTGAGGGATTGCCAATGATATTTACTAAGGGGTGATCTTTAGTCCAATGATATTGTAAAACCCGAAAATCTAAAACATGCAAAATTACCAAAATGCCCCTGAAAATTTTAAAATTTAATTAAAGCTTAATTAATGTTCCGAATTAATCCCGAATATCTGGAAACGAACTACAAATCAAGCGAGATAATTTTTAGGCAAGCTCTAATTATTTTTACAAAGTACAAAAGTGTATTAATTCACTTAAATACCACTTGGGCCGAATTATATAAATAAATATACAATCTTTATTATTTAAAAACATTTATAACATAAAAGTAATTAAGGAAAAATTAAATAAAAATGGTAAATTGATTTGGGCCATTATGAAGGCCAGTTATTTGGCTCAATCCTCCCCCATTTACTCGGTCATAACAAATTTATATCAATCCATAATATTTTCTCTCTCATTAAACCCTAAAACTATTAGCCACCACTCTCAAAAATCCCACACACCACATCCGAATTTTCTGAGGCAAGGAGGTATTTTTTTGGAGTTCTTGGTGGTGCAAAGGAGGTGGGAAAAATAGCTACAAGGTCCTGGGGTCGTTCGTTTAGGCGTGGCAATTTTTAGAGTCGAAAACATTGAATCCGAACCAAAGAAAATCACAACGTGTGAATCCCTCGATCTATAATTTTTCTGGTATTTTTCTAACACTCTTCTAATCATATACAACGTGGGAAAAATGATAACAACAAGCCATGCACTATATATTAATAGTATAGAAAAGTATGTGTTATAAACCCTAAAATCGAATTAAATCTATAAATCATGTATGCGATTTTTCTAGACCAGGTTATTAATTTTTGTGGCTTCTATAATCATCATATAACATCATAAAAATAGTCCTTTGAATTTTTCAAGCTTAAATCGTGGGTTTTGGAATTATTGTTATAATCGGATTTTGGAAATAAAAAGGAGGAATTGTGGAAAAATTATTAAACCGATCGATCTAGGGTTTTCATGGATGAAATCTGGTAATAATTGATGAATAATGATGATAGAATGATAGCCTAATGATTGGGATTGCTAGGGTTTTATTTTGGTAAAGTTTTATGTTTACCGATTTGAAAATAATTAGTCAAGGGGGTGTTTTGTAATTATTAAAACTTGTGGGATATTTTTGTAATGTTGTATGGACATGGGAGAATATGTAAAAATTATAACATGATGGTCTTATTTGTAATTTTGGCGAGATATGGATTTAATTGTAATATTTGTGTCGAATTAAAAATAAATAAAAATGTGGGACTAAATATGTAATTTCTAGAAAGTTAGAGTCGAATTGAGTAATAAATTATATTCAAGGGGTTATGTGTAATTTTGGTAATTTAATGGCTTAATACGTAATTATTAATAATTAAAGGTTGAAATGGTAAATTAAAGGGCTTAATATGTAACTTTGGTAACTTGAGGGACTTGATGTGTAAATTATGAATATTGAAGGGTACATTCGTATAACATGTTAAAATAAGTGTACATTGTGTAAATTTTGGGAATTAAGGGTTGAATGTGTAATTATAAATGCCATAAGGTTTAAAATGTAACTTATGTAATTCCAAGGGTTTAAAATGTAAATTATGAAATCTAAAGGACTAAAGATGTAATTCTGGATAACTTGAGAGTTAGAATGAGTTAATGGTGATATTTTCATTTTAAACCTTGAACTTTGGCAAATTTACACTTATAACCCTGAACTATGAAAAACTTGTCATAACTAACCCTGAACTTGTGTAACTTGTTAAAATGAATATTACGTCCATAATAAGCCTTCATTAAAGACTTAACTTGAATTATATCACTTGAATCCTGCTAAATGTGGTAACTTACTAATTATGGAAACCTGCTAAAAATAGAAAGTTACTAAAAATAGAAGTTACTTATAATGGGAAGATAACTGAACCCCTTTTGTATTTCTGTCTTCAACTCCTTTAGGTTCAAGGAGGGAGTGATCTTGATCCCTGTCAGCTACTCTTGTGTTTGTGCTTGCTATTTGAATAAGGTACAGATATTCTGCTCTTCTTGGAAGGAGCCTTCGTCTCATTTCTGATTCCTGATTCATTACTATGTTTTCCCTGTATTGTGAACCGTAAATTTGAACCTTTGCTTTAACCTTTGTCTTGAACCTTGTCAAAAACCTGAACTTGAACCTTGGTACACTTGATATGAACCATTTGACTTGAACCCTGCTATGTTTTCTTCCGATACTTGACATGACTTTTTCACCCCTGATAACCTGAATAATTAAGACCTTGGGTACTTGAAGGTTCATAGGATTTTATAACTACTTTTTAGTTGTATATAAAGAGGTTTTGAACACTTCCTTAAAAGACTTTTATTATGAAACTGTGCTAACGATCATTTTATTAAAACCATGTAAAAAGGATTCTTATAATAAACTATTATGAACCTTCCAGTATTTGACCTTTCTAATATGGACCTCCTGATAATGAACTCCTGCATCTATCTCTTATCTTGAACCCTGATATGAACCCTGATATGATACCTGACATTTGATACCTGGGACTTGACACCCGAGACTTGATACCTGACCTTGACCCACAGTTTGAGACTACGAGCCACCCACTAGGCATAAGGGTTTCATGTCCATGTCATTGATGCACCGGTGGCATGACTCTAGGGCAGGAGAGTGATGTCCTGTCCCGTCCCGTCCCCGACCTGATTTGATTTGTTATGTAGAGGAAGACCCTGTGGCCTGTGGGGGCGCATGGATGCATCCTAGACCTGTCCTGATTTGTTATATTCCTGTTATACCTGGTGACTGACGAGTGTGTGCGATACACGTCTTTCACAACCCTGGGAGAACGCGTCTCCAACCCCTGGAGGTATCCCCTCACCCTGTTTCCTGGTATGCTGAGGTCACCCCTCCATACACCCTGATATATGTTATTTGATTTGATATGTTTGGGCTCGTAGAGGATTTCTGTTCTCCTAAAACCTTGTAACCTTATGACCTGTTACTTGACCTGATACTTGACCTGACATTGGACTTGACTTGATTTGACTTGGGATTGTGGTGGGTTCTGGTTTCATTTACATTCACCATTGTAACCATTCTTAGTTCCTGGTATGTCTGCATAACTCTTTTATATTCCTTCCTGACTCTTGTTACACCTGGTATTATTTCTTTTACTTTGCTATTTCGTTACTACTGCTTTGTTTCCGTTATATCTGTTCACTGAGCTCTCGTAGCTCAGCCGCATTTCTTTTCCTGCGGCAGGTACATTTAAGCTAGGAGCTGGGTTTTAACTTGGGATGAGAGCAACTTGTGTGAAGTTTAGACCTTGTCATTCTAGTGTGACCATTTGGATATTATTTCTGTTATGCCATTGTTTGGGCACTTTGGATTCTGTTTTGTACTTCGTTATTTCTGTTTTGCACTTGATATAAGTCGTGTTGACTTATTTTCCTTTGAATTTTAATGTTAAGGCTTCCGCTATTTTACTTCTTGAATGCTTGTATCTGATATGAAACCATGTATTTGTGACATCTTTGCCCATGTCGGGTTGGGGTGTTACAATTTATGGTATCAGAGCCAGGCATCCAAAACCCTTAGGCTTAGGCCATTTGACCTGTGAGGATTGGGTAGACATTAGGTTTCCTTTCGCGCACTCTCTTTTCCTGTTTTGCTCTGTCATAGATTCTTGATCTGCTCTGTCATATTCTACTTGAGTTGCTAATCCTTTTTGTGATCGTTCAGATGGTGAACACGCGCTTTAACGAGTATGATGCTCCAAATTTCGAGGCCATGATTGCTGAGGCTTTGAAAAACGTCCTCCCTAACCTTTCTGCTCAGGTGGTGACCGAGGTCACCAACAACATCCGCAATGGTGCTGGATCTTCTGGTAATGGTGGTGGTGGTAGTGGTGCTCCACCTGTTGTTAACCCACCTGTTGGCATTCATGTGTGGATCGAGAGGTTTAACAAGCTCAAGCCTCTCTCGTTCAAGTCCGCTGCCACTCCCCATGAGGCAGAGGACTGGATCACCCATGTCGAAAAGTTGTTCAGGGTTCTCGGATGTGCTGACGAGTTTAAAACTCGGTTGGCCACATTCAAGCTAGAAGGTGACGCTCTTAATTGGTGGACTGCTCTTGTTCAAGCTAAGGGGGATGAGTATGCTGAGACCTGTTCTTGGGCGGATTTCATTGAGGTGTTCTATAGGCAGTATATTCCATTATCGGAGCAGCAGAAGTATGAGAGGGAGTATGGGACGATTCGTCAGGGGGATCGGGAGTCGTCGGGTGAATTTATGCAGAGGTTCTTACGGTTGGCCAGCTTTGTTGGGCCAGAGGTTGCTGGGGATACTCATCGTCAGGCACGTCATTTTAAGTGGGCGCTGAAGACATGGGTACTAGATCGTATAGTGAACTTTGAGCACGAGGATGTGGCTGCTGTGGCGGATGCTGCCCGCAACATCGAGTTGTTACATGCAAATGGGGATTCTAATAAGCGGGATAGGAACGGTAATCGGGTGCATTCCAGGGGGCAGAGTCAGCAGGACCAGAGTAGGAATTATAAGAGTCATCGGGACCAGAATTATGAGCGGAAGGGGCAATCTACTAGGGGTTTGGAACCACGAGATCGGGCGGATCGTAGTCATGATCAGCGAGGTCGGGATTCAAGGTCAACTTCTAGGCAGGATGGCGATCGTCGGGGGCGCAGCGACAGTCAGGGATCAGCTAGTTGTCCTCAGTGTGGGAAGAACCATACGGGATTTTGTCGTACGACTTCTAGAGCTTGTTTTAGGTGTGGTTCGGGGGAGCATAAGTTGAAAGATTATCCTAGGCGAAACCCGGAACCACTTGAGAAATATCTTGGCCCTCCTTCTCCTACTCCTACCACCGGTCGTGTTTTCTCGCTTTCTCGTGACCAGGCAGATAAGGCGTCTGGTATGTCCTTGTTTTGTTTTCCGTTCTCTTTCATTTCTATGTCCTTGCAAATTTCGAGGACGAAATTTTTCTGTTAGAGGGGAAGAGTTGTAAAACCCGAAAATCTAAAATATGCAAAATTACCAAAATGCCCCTGAAAACTTTAAAATTTAATTAAAGCTTAATTAAAGTTCTGAATTAATCCCGAATATCTGGAAACGAACTACAAATCAAGCGAGATAATTTTTAGGCAAGCTCTAATTATTTTTACAAAGTACAAAAGTGTATTAATTCACTTAAATACCACTTGGGCCGAATTATATAAATAAATATACAATCTTTATTATTTAAAAACATTTATAACATAAAAGTAATTAAGGAAAAATTAAATAAAAATGGTAAATTGATTTGGGCCATTATGAAGGCCGGTTATTTGTCTCAATCCTCCCCCATTTACTCGGTCATAACAAATTTATATCAATCCATAATATTTTCAATCCCATTAAACCCTAAAACTATTAGCCGCCACTCTCAAAAATCCCACACACCACATCCGAATTTTCTGAGGCAAGGAGGTATTTTTTGGAGTTATTGGTGGTGCAAAGGAGGTGGGAAAAATAGCTACAAGGTCCTGGGGTCGTTCGTTTAGGCGTGGCAATTTTTAGAGTCGAAAACATTGAATCCGAACCAAAGAAAATCACAATGTGTGAATCCCTCCATCTATAATTTTTCTAGTATTTTTCTAACACTCTTCTAATCATATAAAACGTGGGAAAAATGATAAAAACAAGCCATGCACTATATATTAATCGTATAGAAAATTATGTGTTATAAACCCTAAAATCGAATTAAATCTATAAATCATGTATGCGATTTTTCTGGACCAGGTTATTAATTTTCGTGGCTTCTATAATCATCATATAACATCATAAAAATATTCCTTTGAATTGTTAAAGCTTAAATCGTGGGTTTTGGAATTATTGTTATAATCGGATTTTGGAAATAAAAAGGAGGAATTGTGGAAAAATTATTAAACCGATCGATCTAGGGTTTTCATGGATGAAATCTGGTAATAATTGATGACTAATGATGATAGAATGATGGCCTAATGATTGGGATTTCTAGGGTTTGATTTTGGTAATGTTTTATGTTTACCGATTTGAAAATAATTAGTCAAGGGGGTGTTTTGTAATTATTAAAACTTGTGGGATATTTTTGTAATGTTTTATGGACCTGGGAGAATATGTAAAAATTATAACATGAGGGTCTTATTTGTAATTTTGGCGAGATATGGATTTAATTGTAATATTTGTGTCGAATTGAAAATAAATAAAAATGAGGGACTAAATATGTAATTTTTGGAAAGTTAGAGTCGAATTGAGTAATAAATTATATTCAGGGGGTTATGTGTAATTTTGGTAATTTAATTTCTTAATACGTAATTATTAATAATTAAAGGTTGAAATGGTAAATTAAAGGGCTTAATATGTAACTTTGGTAACTTGAGGGACTTGATGTGTAAATTATGAATATTTAAGGGTACATTCGTATAACATGTTAAAATAAGTGTACATTGTGTAAATTTTGGGAATTAAAGGTTGAATGTGTAATTATAAATGCCATAAGGTTTAAAATGTAACTTATGTAATTTTAAGGGTATAAAATTTAAATTATGAAATCTAAAGGACTAAAGATGTAATTCTGGATAACTTGAGAGTTATAATGAGTTAATGGTGATATTTTCATTTTAAACCTTGAACTTTGGCAAATTTACACTTATAACCCTCAACTATGAAAAACTTGTCATAACTAACCCTGAACTTGTGTAACTTGTTAAAATGAATATTACGTCCATAATAAGCCTTCATTAAAGACTTAACTTGAATTATATCACTTGAATCCTGCTAAATGTGGTAACTTACTAATTATGGAAACCTGCTAAAAATAGAAAGTTACTAAAAATAGAAGTTACTTATAATGGGAAGATAACTGAACCCCTTTCGTATTTCTGTCTTCAACTCCTTTAGGTTCAAGGAGGGAGTGATCTTGATCCCTGTCAGCTACTCTTGTGTTTGTGCTTGCTATTTGAATAAGGTACAGATATTCTGCTCTTCTTGTAAGGAGCCTTCGTCTCATTTCTGATTCCTGATTCATTACTATGTTTTCCCTGTATTGTGAACCGTAAATTTGAACCTTTGCTTTAACCTTTGTCTTGAACCTTGTCAAAAACCTGAACTTGAACCTTGGTACACTTGATATGAACCATTTGACTTGAACCTTTGACCTGAACCCTGCTATGTTTTCTTCCGATACTTGACATGACTTTTTCACCCCTGATAACCTGAATAATTAAGACCTTGAGTACTTGAAGGTTCATAGGATTTTATAACTACTTTTTAGTTGTATATAAAGAGGTTTTGAACACTTCCTTAAAAGACTTTTATTATGAAACTGTGCTAACGATCATTTTATTAAAACCATGTAAAAAGCATTCTTATAATAAACTATTACGAACCTTCCAGTATTTGACCTTTCTAATATGGACCTCCTGATAATGAACTTATGCATCTATCTCCTGTCTTGAACCCTGATATGAACCCTGATATGATACCTGACATTTGATACCTAGGACTTGACACCCGAGACTTGATACCTGACCTTGACCCACAGTTTGAGACTACGAGCCACCCACTAGGCATGAGGGTTTCATGTCCATGTCATTGATGCACCGATGGCATGACTCTAGGGCAGGAGAGTGATGTCCTGTCCCGTCCCCGACCTGATTTGATTTGTTATGTAGAGGAAGACCCTGTGGCCTGCGGGGGCGCATGGATGCATCCTAGACCTGTCCTGATTTGTTATATTCCTGTTATACCTGGTGACTGACGAGTGTGTGCGATACACGTCTTTCACAACCCTGGGAGAACGCGTCTCCAACCCCTGGAGGTATCCCCTCACCCTGTTTCCTGGTATGCTGAGGTCACCCCTCCATACACCCTGATATATGTGATTTGATTTGATATGTTTGGGCTCGTAGAGGATTTCTGTTCTCCTGAAACCTTGTAACCTTATGACCTGTTACTTGACCTGATACTTGACCTGACATTGGACTTGACTTGATTTGACTTGGGATTGTGGTGGGTTCTGGTTTCATTTACATTCACCATTGTAACCATTCTTAGTTCCTGGTATGTCTGCATAACTCTTTTATATTCCTTCCTGACTCTTGTTACACCTGGTATTATTTCTTTTACTTTGCTATTTCGTTACTACTGCTTTGTTTCCGTTATATCTATTCACTGAGCTCTCGTAGCTCAGCCACATTTCTTTTCCTGCGGCAGGTACATTTAAGCTAGGAGCTGGGTTTTAACTTAGGATGAGAGCAACTTGTGTGAAGTTTAGACCTTGTCATTCTAGTGTGACCATTTGGATATTATTTCTGTTATGCCATTGTTTGGGCACTTTGGATTCTGTTTTGTACTTCGTTATTTCTGTTTTGCACTTGATATAAGTCGTGTTGACTTATTTTCCTTTGAATTTTAATGTTAAGGCTTCCGCTATTTTACTTCTTGAATACTTGTATCTGATATGAAACCATGTATTTGTGACATCTTTGCCCTTGTCGGGTTGGGGTGTTACAGATATGTTGAAGGGTGGTATTGATAGAACGTATGCAAATTAGATGGGTCCAGATTGTGTGTGGACGACTCTGCAATATTAGGAACGGATGGAGTCGGTGCAAATGGATTAAAGAAGGCATTTGGGTCATAATTTGCAGGTTCGGGTACTGATTGTTTTGTTGTAGATCTTCAGCTGTATTTTCAGTGCTGGAAGCGGTTTGTTCAGCTGTTGTTGGAGATTCAATTGGAGGTGCATCTATTACAATGGTTGTTGTTGTAGGAACATGTGTATCAGGTATTGGAACATTATCAGCTTGTGCAACAAAACTAGTAGATACATCTGGTGTGTTGGGTTTTAGAGATACTGATGCTCATGTAATTACAACTGCTCAGGTATTACAAGAAAAATAATGCAAGTCATTACTGCTGCTATTTATAATGGTTAATGCTGCTTATGAAAGTTAAGACTGCTAGAGTATATTAAGACTGCTGACAGACTTTAAGGAAAAATACTCTAATTAGTTAATGCTGCTAGAAGGAAACTTAGTACTGCTAGTACTAAGTTAATGCTACTAGAGACTTAATGCTGCTAGAGTAAAGTATTAGTACTGTTGAGTGTTTGTTAGTACTGCTGGAGTATTAGAGTCGGTTTATATTTATAGAATATATTGTAACGAAAGTTTAGTAATAGATAAATATAGACAATATATTTATCATGTATAGAAAGTTATTGTAAGCCGACTAGGACTCCTTAGTCTATAAAAGGAGGTCCTAGGGAATAGAGATAGATACATCTCAACATTTTAAGACGATTTTATATAGAACTTCAAGGTTGTAAACCCTAATACTTTTGAGTATTCGTATTATATCAATAATATTAAAGTGTTTAGTTTGATAGACTTGTGTTCTTGTTTACTGTTTTATGCAATACAAAGTTCTTCTTAAGATCAAATACAAAATTCCGCATTGTACTTGATAAACATCAAGGCAGTTTCTATACCTAGTTGTTTTAGATTTCTCTAAGATAACTAACCCTTACATGCTAAGGAATTCGATCAAGTTCTTAACTAGGATCAACAAGTGGTATCAGAGCTTCTGATCTAGAAGCTGTGATCAAGAAGAACCTGTTTAGACTCAAGGCTGTTCTTATCTTACTGAAGACATGGATTCAGAATCTACACACATGATTACTGTATCAAAGGTACCTATGCTCAAGTCTGGTGAGTATGAACTATGGAGAATGAGAATTGAGCAGTATATTCAGATGATTGACTACTCTATGTAGGAAGTCATTGAGAATGGTGATACCTTACCACCTGTGGAAACATCTGCTACTGGTGTCAAGACTTTTTTACCCATTAAGTCTGCTGAAGATAAGGCATAAAGAAGATTAGAAGTTAAAGCCAGAAGTACTCTCATGATGGGCATTCCTAATGAAGATCAATTGACTTTTAATCCAATCAAGGATACAAAGTCTCTGTTAGCTGCTATTGAGAAAAGATTTGGAAGGAATGCTGCTACTAAAAAGACAAGGACGAATCTATTGAAGCAACAATATGAGTACTTTGTTGCTCCAAGTTCTGAGAACCTTGATCACACCTTTGACAGACTTCAGAAACTTATTAGTCAACTAGCACTTGTGGAAGTATCAATTCCTCAAGAAGATATAAATCAGAAGTTTCTAAGAAGCTTGTCACCAGAATGGAACACAAATACAGTGGTGTGGAGAAACAAGGCTGACCTTGATACAATGAGTTTAGATGATCTGTATAACAATCTAAAAGTGTATGAACCTGAAGTCAAAGGGTCATCTAGCTCATCCTCAAGCTCATAGAACTTAGCTTTTATGTCCTCCTCCAATAACAATACTGGCAGTACTAATGAAGCAGTTAATATTGCTCATGGACTTAGTACTGCTAGCACACAAGTTAATACTGTTGGGTCTACAACCCTTGATAATTTGATTGATGTTGTTATCTATGCTTTCTTAGCTGGTCAGTCTACTGGTCCTCAGATTATGCATGAGGATTTGGAACAGATTCTTCCAGATGATCTTGAAGAGATGGACTTGAAGTGGCAGTTGGCTATGTTGACTATGAGGGTAGGGAGATTTTAAAGAATACAGGAAGAAACCTCAAGGTCAATGGGCAGGATAACATGGGTTTTGATAAGTCCAAGGTTGAATGTTACAACTGTAACAGGAAGGGACACTTTGCAAGAAAATGCAGGGCACCAAGGAGCCAAGACTACAAGAATGGAGAGTGCTCAAGGAAAGCTGTGTCTGAGGAACCTAAGAATTCTAAAGCTTTGGTGTCTTATGATGGTTTGGGTAGATATGATTGGAGTGACCAAGCAGCTGAAGGACCAAACTTTGCACTAATGGCTTACTCTTCTTCATCAAGTTCTGATTCTGAGGTATCTAATTGTAATACCCAAAGATTCTAAAACGTATTAAAAGAACAAAATGCCCCTACAATCTTAAACTTTGAATAATAAGCTTATAAAGTACCAAACGAATTCCAAATTTCGGGAGATGATTAAGATATGAAGTAATATTATTTCCATGACCACATTTGACATTTTGTGAAGTACCAAATTTATATTTCTACACATTATATACCGAAAATATATTATATATATTAATAACATTATTTAAACTTTATTAATAAAACTAAATTATTTAAAAGCTAAGGAAATTATGGAAATTATCACAAATTGATTGGGTCATTGATTTAGCCGTGTTTTACCAGCCCATATCCCCCCCTACTCGGAACTATCCATTTAATAATAACAAACTCAATCACAAACCCTAATACACTACCGATTAGAACAAAAACACACACAAAATTCCTTGCGCCTCCATCATAATTTCTGGAACTCGTGGGAAAATTTTCTGGTGTTGATCATCATTAAAAGAAGCTAAGAAAAATAAGTTTGAGGTCGTGCTTTGCTTGGTTCGAATGTGGTGTATTTTTTCCTTGTCGCTAATCACATCCGAGAGGTATAAATTCCAAATAATTATTTCGATCATCCTAAAATTCGTTTAGCATTTTTCTTACGTTCCTCATATTGTATATGATCTGTGAAAAATATCTACAAGGTTTCTAGGTCGCTCGTTGGATCGTGGTGAATTGTTGGTGTCGAAAAGCTTGAACCGTGTAACACAAAATCACAACTCTTCGTCCTTTCTTTCTAAAATCTTCCTGGTATTTTTTTGGCACTATACACATCATATATAATGTATATAAAATGATAGAACCAAACCATGCATAATATTTTGATCGTTTGATAAATTATGTATTAAGAAACCCTAAAAAAACGTAAATACGCTATATAAAATTCATGCGATTTTATGGATCTTTTATATATTTTTCGTGGGTTCTATATGCATCATATAACATCAAAAAAATGGCCTTACAAATTTTTGAAGCTTAAAACATGGTTTTCGAATTGTTTAGAGTAATCGGATCATTTGTAAAATAAGGGGAAAATATGAAGAACCTTAAAACCGATTTGAATTAGGGTTTGTATGTTGAGATCTGGACTTTTAATGCATTTTAAGGTTGTGATAATGATTACATGATGATTGGGATAATTAGGGTTTAGTTTTGATAATATAAAGTAATTACCGATTTGAAAATAAAAGGTTAAGGGTGTGTTTTGTAAATATATAAACTAATGGGTTATTTTTGTAAAATACCTTGGACCTGAGATGTTTCGTAAAAATTATTGTATGAGGGTGTTTTATGTAAATTTTGTAATTAAAGGGTTTAATTGGTAATATATGTAAATTGATAAATCCGAATGGTAAATAATTAAAATGGAGGGGTTATTTTGTAAATTATGATAATATAAGGACAATTCGTATAAATATGTATATTAGGGGTGTGATGTGTAATTTTGAATAATAAATGGCCTAATGTGTAAATATGGATACTTTAAGGATTATTTTGTAATTTGAATAACTATAAGGGTTAAATTGTAATTTAATTAAGTAAAGGGACTAAATTGTAAATTGTTAATAATAAAAGGATTGGAATTGTAATTATGGGTAATATTTGGATTAAATGGATAATTATGATATTTACACTTTAAACCCTTGATTTTGGCATATTTGCACTTTAAATCCTAAAATATGGAAAGCTGTCATTATAAACCCTAAACTATTGAAACTTGCTAAAACATACCCTATGTCCATAATATGTCTTATATATGACTTAACCTAAATTATAATGCTTTAATCTTTCTAATTATAGAAACCTTCTAAATAAGGAAACTTTCTAAAAATGGAAACATACTAAATTTGGAAACCTACTAAAAATAGAAAGTTACTTAAAATGGAAAGGTAGTTAAAACATATTGTAATTCTCTTCTACTCCTTTAGGTGTGAAGAAGGAGAGGTCCTGATCAATTCCCGTATTTGGTATCTTTTGATCTTTGTTTGCTTTGCAATAAGGTACAGATATTCTGCCCTTCTTGTTAAGGTGCCTTCGTTTCTTTTGATTTGATTCGTATTAGGGTTTCCTAAGCCATTGCTATGCTCCCTACACTTTGAGTTGTTCATTTGATTCATTTTGACCTTGAACCTTTGATATGAACCTTTGGCATTTGAACCTTGATTTGAACCTTTGATATTTGGACTTTGATATTGATTTGATGACTTAGACTATTTGAACCTTTGTAATGATTTGGACCTTTGACCCTTCAGTTTGATACCCGAGCCAAAATTTGTTTCCTAGCCATGAAGGTAACATGGCCATGTCATTGATGCACCAATGGCATGACTTTAGTGTGTATTTGAGTGATGTTACACACCGTCCCCATTTGCTACTACATGCGCGCGTTATTATTTATATTGGCCAGGATTATTTGTTTGGGGGGCGTATGGATGCATCCTAGATTTGATTTGTTTCGAGGGATATATCATGATTATTATTTGATTTGATTTGGTGATTGATGCTGTGTGCAATACACGTCCTTCACATATATATTTGAGAGGACTCCCCTCTATGGTTACTATTTGATTTATTTGGGCTCGTTGTGGATTTCTGACCTACACTTTCATTTCTTACCTTGTATCCTTTGCTTATACCTTATGTCTTTCCCCAATGCATCATATTATATCATGTTCGTTTCATTTGCTTTCGTTTCCGTTTGTTATATATCTGTTCACTGTGCTTTTTAAGCTCAGCCGCATTTCCTTTTCCTGCGGCAGGTATCTAAGCTAGGAGCTGGGATTTGCTATGGGATGAGAGTAGAGCTTAGATGGAGTTTACCTTAGTTATCACCCTTATGTTTCATGACATTTGTTTAGACTTGGTTTCGTTTCATTATTGGTTTTCCTTTGAATTATTTATCATCATTTGGAACTTATGTATTTGGCTTAAGCCGTGTTGGCTTGACTTCTTTAATGCATTTGTTTAAGACTTCCGCTGTGTATTATGTATGTATGCTTTGATTTGTCACCATAATGTGATGCTTCTACCCTTGCCGGGTTGGGGTGTTACAATTATGGTATCAGAGCCCAGGCTGCGACCTGTAGTACATAAGCCATGGCCTGTGAATCATATGGACCCTAGGATTTGACCCTTAGGACTTAAGTTTTGACTGGTGAGGATTTGGGTAGACATAGGTTTCTGTTTCGTCTTTCCTTTCGTGCCTATTCTTCCCTATATTTTGCTAATTGTTTTAATGATCGTTCAGATGGTGAATACGCGTAATAACGAATACCAAAATGGAGAGGATGGCCCTGATTTCGAAGCCATGATATCCGCTGCGTTGGCTACTGCTCTTCCTCAGTTGGTGACCCAAATCACCAATGAAATCAAAAATGGTGCGAGTTCATCAGGTGGTGGTGATGGCGGTGCTCCACCTACTGCTCCACCTGCTGGTATTCATGTTTGGATCGAAAGGTTCAATAAGCTCAAGCCTCTATCTTTCAGGTCTGCTGCCACTCCCACTGAGGTAGAGGACTGGATCACTCATGTTGAGAAGTTGTTTAGGATTTTGGGTTACGCGGATGAATTCAAGACGCGATTGGCTACGTTTAAACTGGAGGGTGATGCACTGAGTTGGTGGACAGCGTATGTTCAGTCACAGGAAGGGGATTTCGCTGATACTTGTTCTTGGGAGGATTTTTGTGGCATATTCTATAAGCAGTATATTCCGGTGGCTGAGCAGCAGAGGTACGAACATGAGTATGGGTCTATTCGTCAGTTGGATCGAGAGTCGTCGGGGGAATTCATGCAGAGGTTCATGAGGCTGGCTAGTTTTGTTGGACCCGATGTTACGGGTAATGCTTTTCGTCAGGCTAAACACTTTAAATGGGCATTGAAGAAGTGGGTGTTGGATCGTATTGTGAACACCGAGTATGAGGATGTTGCTGCAGTTGCGAACGATGCCCGCAACATTGAGATGTTGCATGCTGATGGAGGTTCGAATAAGAGAGACAGGGATGGAAATCGGGTGAACTACAGGAGGTAGGGTCATCAGGGCCAGAGTCAGGATTATAGGGGTCGTCAGGACTAGGGATATGATCAGAGGGGTCGTCAGGATCGGGATTCTTATCAGAGGAGTCAGGATTTCAGGAGCCATGATCAGCGGGGTTCTCAGCCGAGTCATCAGTCGGGTTCTTCAGGTCAGAAAAGGCCTGTTGAGGCTTTACCTCCTCCTCCTCTTTGTTCCACTTGTGGAAAGCCTCATCCGGGGGTTTGTCACAAGGCTACCGGTGGTTGTTTTACGTGCGGGTCTCTCTCTCATAAGGTGAAGGACTGTCCTCGGGGGAGGCATATTACACCGGCAGACCCGGCTAGGCCAGCTCCCATTACGGGTCGGGTTTATACTACTACTCGTGATAAGGCGGCGAGCACATCAGGTACCATTACCGGTTTTCTTTACATTGGTGATCATGCTGTATTTGTATTATTTGATACCGGTGCCACACATTCCATAATATCTACTTCATTTGCAAAGAAACTTAATGTAACCCCAACACCATTAATTAACCTTATATCCATCTCTACACCCATGAAAACCCAAGTAATCATTGATCATGAATTTGTGAACTGTCCCATACGTTTTGATGATTGTATTCGTCCCGCAAATTTGCTTCCCATTGATATGATTGATTTAGACGTGATCTTGGGCATGGATTGGTTGGCTACTCATAAGGCTACCATCGACTGTCATGCCAAGAATGTGATCTTTGGCAATATTCATCATCCCGAATTTGTTTATCATGGTTCGCAACCTCTTAAGTCAGTTAAGATCATCTCGGCTATGAAAGCCAGAACTTTAATTTCGCATGGTTGCCTTGGTTTTCTGGCATCCATTAAAGATACTGATGTGCGTGTGGTATTGCTCTAATTTTATATCCACGATATGTCGTTGTGGTTTTAGCAGTATTCAAGTTTTAAATTTATATTTAGTCGACTTATCAATAACACACACTTTAACGAGCAGTGTACCCAGTCAGTATGAATATAATGGTAAGTAGAGTGTCGATCACTAAGAGTGGAACGTATTATCTAGTTATTCTAATCAGTATTTTAATATCTTAAGTTAGCTGTACAACCTAATCTAACACAAGGGGGTTTCAGCCTGAGAGACTGGCACGGTTTGATTATGATTAAACAATAAACTAAACTAATAGGCACGAATCAGCGATTAGCACACACGTACACAGATAAATACTTGAGACAATAAGAAGACCTGTCCTGATAGTTAAGTAGCTTGTCACTTGTTTTATTGCTAGTTTTATATGAAGTGTATAGTTCGATGCAACGCACCGAGATTAATCCCTTTCTCGTTGGCTCTAATCTTATCGGCGAGTAAACCCTTAATGATTACTTATGTCTATCCTACTTATCTTTCTTCCTACTTTTCTACAGACGATAGAATGCATAGGCGATAAAATAAATAGGCGAGGACAGAGGCATGGCGACCCGATCAATGCTCAGCTAGACACAGAGGTTATCAATGCACTAATAAAAGTCACCAAAGACATCAACATATAAACTTTAATTAATGGGAAAGCAATTTTAAGGGGAGTTGAAGTGCATGATTAAATCAATGACACAAGCCCATCAATCCTAATTAATTAAAGTGTACTAATACAATAAAACAAAACGACTTAATACATGCAGGACCTTCTTACAACTCTTGTATCTTCGTTCAAGGTGTGTCTTGTGCTATTACTTCGTCTGAATTTGGCTTAGGGTTTTGTGGTCTTCGGTCTTTGTTTTGCTAAAACGTTGAACTCAAGGTCTCCAAATTCGTCTGACTTTGGGGTATTTATAGTTTCTGTCTGAGGGTTAGATGCGGCGCATCGAATAAGTAGATGCAGCGCATTGACTTAACTTCGCGTGGGGTCCAAGATTAATATATTCAGGAATATTCGTACACCGCCAGAAGATGCGGCGTAACTCCATTCTTAGATGCGGCGCATGTCCTTGCTGTCTTGGATCGTAGCTTGTGAAATCTTGATAGTGATGCGCCGTATATAATAAGTAGGATGCGGCGTATCTGGAGCAGAATGGTCTTGATCTTGTACATTTCAGTAGACTCTTAACTTCTTGCTTGTTTTGCTCCATAATTAGTCCAAAATCGCCAAGTTTCACATAATACTTGTTTTTACCTGAGAATTACAAAAGTAAACATTAACGTATCAATTCTCACAGATAATATAATAAAACAAGTCAAATAAATATGATAAATGATGATAATAAAATGTACTTATTTGAGTTCATCAAATATCCCCCCACTTGAACTTTACTTGTCCCCAAGTAAACCTTAGAATTAATCTTATGAAAATGTATCCTAAAAGATATTAGGATTTATTTTTATATTTAAGCATGTATTCATTTTGTCATAATCACACAACCAAACACTTAACGAATTAGAAATAAAATAAAATATATTTTGATAAAAGCAAATATAATCGTTTAACTGTCCAGTCGTGACGAATATTCTATCATAAGCTTGGCAAGTATACGCATCTCCCCCACTAAAGCTAAGGAATAACAAGTCTAAAGAGGTAAAAAGGGTTTGTAGGTTAAGGGTTGATCATTCTTCTTAGTCTCTATCGATCTCAAATTCCAGAAAAGGCGACAAAATCACAAATACATGATCGAATCCACGAACACGATACTTGCAATTGCTCAAATCCTTAACTCGAATAGGCTAAAGATAGGACCAAGTAATCTTCACCAATAATATTATATCAAAAAGGGCGACAAAATCATAAATACATAGCCGAATCCACGACTACGATATAATATACAACAACTAGTGGTGATATCGACCACTTAATACAAAACTTTACATAAGTTGGTTAAACAAACATCCAACTTTTCTTTCTTTTTCTTTTCTTATTTTTTCGATTTTTTTTTTTTTTTTTTTTAATACTTGAAACATAAACATAGATGTGTAAAATTTCACCACATCACTATAACGATAACTCTGGATAATTTTTCCATACTTTTCATGACTTCAGAAATAACGGTAATAGTGAAAGTAATAAACACACGAAAAATAAACTCAAAGATATACAATATTTACTTTCACTCCAATTGCATTGTGCAATTTCCCGACTCAACCAAAGATAATGAATTACGCACGCGAACACAGGTAATGTAAGGAAACACACTTTACCTAAAGCAATTAACCAACCACGGATTTTAATCTACAGGGTAGGCTAAGGTGTAAGGGTGTAACGAAACATTATAACAAAGGTGTAAGAAACGAAAGGAATGGCTCTGAGTGTTTTTCTAGGGGTATCTTACTCTAAAAGTGAGAGTAACAAAAGGTTTTATGCGGGGGTTAACTAACCAGTGTAGTTAGCTAATATCACATAACATATAAAGGCTATTTGGGTGTAATCCTAGAAATTTACCAATTTAGACAAGTCATTCCAATTATAAATATAATACTTATTATGGTGGTCTCGAATAGTATACAAGCCAAGTTCTAAAGTTTACAAGTCACCGGCACACTCATAGATTTGTGAATTTTTGAAAAGTTCACAATTTTTGAAATAACGTCATGTGTGCAGCTATGTAATTTAGACTTAAACAAAAACATGCTAAAAAATTTTAAATTTTGATATATTAAGCACATTTTAAGCATATTTTGAAAAAGTTCAGGACAAGTAAGTGTTCTAATTCTCCAATCCCCCCACTTATGTTAAACAACGTCCTCGTTGTTTGTGTCAAAGATTAAAAACTAGAAAATAAAAGAATTAGAACAGAAAAACTCCCCTGAGATTTGCTCGGTATGATCCTCCATTATTTGTATAAGAGCAAAAATCATCTTTCTTGTGGATGAGAACTTTTAAGCTTCATATTTGATGTATCCACAGGAAATGCAGGAATCTATAATACCATCTAGACTTTAACACACCTAAGTTAAGAAAGTTCAAACTTGCATAATACATTAGTAGTTAGAAAAAAAATAAAACATAAAAATTAAAATGAAAATCATCAGGTCAGTCGATACGCCGTATCTTATGGAAGAAGATGCGCCATATCGAGCCTGGAATAAGTACGAATCAGAATAGAAGATGCGTCGCATCCTTAACCAGGGATGCGTCGCATTAAAATACTGACAGAAAGTTTTAAAGTTAAAAATAAAAATGCAGAAAATAAAGTAAGATATGACCAGTGCAGGAGATGCGTCGCATCTCAGGATTGAGATGCGCCGTATCTTCTGCGGGCCTGACTGACTCGACACAGAATAGAATATAAAAAATTTCTGGGTTGTCTCCCGGTAAGCACTTGTCTTTATTCCAGAGTCTTCAAGTTAGACTCACGTTCAGCTCCTTAATACCGATCATTGAAGGAGTCGGAAGCATCACGCTCCCTCATCGCCAGTTCAGTAATATTGAACACTCCTTGCTCGTCCTTAATTTCCACGCCGTTCTTCTTTAATATCTGTATAAACAAAGTTCTGTCCCTTTCGGGCAGAGATGACAAAATGATAGACAGGAAATTCTTATTATTATATAGGCATAAATAAGCAAGGTGGGGTGGTAGTCAATAAATACATCATTATTCAAATTCGTATGCTCAACTATTCTCCTACATTTGTTAATTACTACGCAATCATACCACTCATCATCAGAATCATTAACAATATCGCGCCTAAGTTCGGTAGGTACATTAAGGTCAATAAATTCCTCGAAGTTCTCATAATTAGGATTAGTTGAGTTGTTTTGAATCAATGTTTCTCCCATAAGCCTAGCTTCTAGATTGAGGTCTATATGTTCTCTTAATCCTAGCACATAGACGCCTCTAATTATGCTTTTAACGGGATCTTGGCACTTATAGACTAGTTTATTATTCCCTACCCTTAATGAGATTTTTCTCTTAAACACATCAATCTTAGCATGGGCGGTAGACAAGAAAGGTCTTCCAAGGATTAAAGGAATCTTAATATCCTCGGGCATATCTAATATAACAAAGTCTACGGGGAAAACAAACTTCTCAATCTTAACTAGCACATTATTAGCAATCCCTTCAGGTTGTTTTACCGTTTTATCAGCCAATTCAATAACCACTTAGTTGGTGCTAATTTTCCTAGTCCTAGTGTAGTGAATGTCATAAGGGGCATTACACTAACGCTAGCTCCTAAGTCAGCTAACACATTATTGAAAGATATATCATTAATTGAACAAGGTAAAGTAAAACTTCCTGGGTCCTTTTCTTTATGAGGCAAGGCATGTAAGTCAGTTGCAGAGCTCTCTTCTTTCATTGTAGCCTTGATCTCCTCTTCAATCTTCGTCTTCTCTTTGAGTAACCTCCTTAAACTGATTGAAGAATTAAAGAAAAATTCGGGCTTTGCAGCATCATTACCATTCATCAGTCTTCTAGGAAAAGGAATGTTAGGAGTGACTTCTTCAGTGGTGCTTATGGCCTTGACATGATCTCTTGGGTTGGTTTCAGTTGAGCTAGGTAAACTTCCATATCCCCTTTCTTGAAGAACTTTGCTCATTTGACCAATTTGTTGTTTCAATGCTTTGATCGAAGCTCCTTGATTTCTTCTAATAGTGTCTGTTGAAGCTAGGATTTCTTTGATCATAGCAGTGTTCTCATCATGTCTTTTAGCAGCATCGGCCATAATTTGGTTTAAAGTGTCATCTAAAGTCTGCCTCCTTTCTTGATAAGTGGGATTAAAGTTGTTCTTTTGATAGTATCCCGGAGTAGCTTCCCTAAATCTTCCCGAAGGTCGAAATGGTTGTCCAAATTGTGTGTAGTATGCTTCTTCAAAAGTCTCACTTTCATTCTTATTCGGGCAATCCTTAGTGTAGTGAGGTCCTTCGCATTTTTCACATCCAACTTGGGCAGCATACACTTTCTCATCACGCTTCTTCATCTCTCTACTAATTTTATCCAATTGAGCTTGAATTGCAGCAAACCCGACAAAATTAGTGCTGCTCTTAGATCTAGTAGAGGTTCCATCGTGCCATTTTTGAGAATGATCAGCAGCTTCTTGGATAGCTTTTCTAGCATTGGCCGCACTCATTTGAGGCACAGCTCCCTTAGCATCCAAAATTTGTCTAGTAGGCACGTCCAATCCTTGATAAAACAATATTATCTCCTGCATTTCACTTAGATAATGTTGAGGGCATTTCATCAACAAGTCTTTGAATAGGATAGCTTCCTATTCATGTTCTTCCTCACAATCATGAACAACAACACACACAATTGATTCATCAAACAATTGGTCTGCACTATACAACTTTCGATTTTCTTTGAGTGTTGTGTGTAGAAAATGTGGTTTATTATCACCTAGAGCAAAAGCATGACCTTTGGGGCTTGGCTTCAAAGTGAAATTTTTTATTGTTGTGATAGACTCACCAGTTTTGTAAACAACATTTTGAAACTTTTTTAATTTGCATTCCTGTTTGATAATTTCATCAAGGTAAGAATCAATTTGTTTCCTTGACTTTGGTTTTGTTCAGAAAAATTGGCTTGACAAGTTATAACATCCCCAAAATCAGATCGCAGCGGAAATAACATCTGGGGTGCTACTTAACTGGATCATAACATAAGTAATAGAGAACGAATTTATCAAATCCGTTTTAAAAGCTTCATTTATTAAAACATGAGTTTTACATAATTGAAATGCGGAAAACAAGGCCCATTATTGTTATTAGTTGTCCCATAGTACAAAAACCCTGTTCATGAGTGTTATGTGTATACTCCAAAAGTTTGCCTATGCCCCTGCCATGCATTGCCTTGCATCATCACATGTCAATCAATTATACACCTGAGAAAACATGCTAAAGAGTGTCAAAAAAAAGGTTGGTGAGTTCATTGAGTTTATATAAAGCAGTAAAGTTGTATCATAATTGAAGCATATGACCATCACCCTGATGACACATCAATATAAAATGTCTAGCACCAAGTTCATGCAACCGAAAAGGTTTTCTAGCTATGAGTAGGAAGTTACGCTCCCTGTAGGTATCAAAATACCCAAGTATAGTAGGTGGTTACGCACCCCGAAATGTAGGTAGTTACTTACCCAAGTAATGTATATATCTAGTACCTAAGTAGTGTAGGTGGTTACGCACCCTGAAATGTAGGTAGTTACGTACCCAAGTAGTGTAGGTGGTTACGCACCCCGATATGTAGGTAGTTACGTACCCAAGTAGTGTAGGTATCTAGTACCCAAACGATGTAAGTAATTATGCACCCTGATGTGTAGGTAATAAGTGAATAGTTATTGTACTCGAATAATCAAGCAAGTATTTAAATAGACAAGAAACATCTTCAGTAATCAACCATGTAAAGCGAGAAATGAGTTTAAGTAAAACAAGCATGTATCTCCCCCAAAGAGTATAAACTTGTTAAATGAGTAAAAGTGGGGCTATGACTCACGGTGAACCGTGAAAGTTTCTAGAATGCTTGTAAAAGTAAATAAATATAGTTGAGCATGTATCTCTCCCAAATAGTAAATCAAAACGTATAAAAGTAGGGGCTATGAAATCTCAACTTGAGTATACCCAGCAATATGAAATACGAAGTCAAGTAAGTTATGGGAACGGCTCCAACACACGACCAAAATTAATAATGAAATCTGAGATTTTACAATTTTGGCTCAATACGAATGATGAGTGTGAAATTGAGTAACGGACAAAGGTTTGGTTTGTGATGCGTGATTTTGATATGCTTAAAATGCTTAAAGTTTAAAACTGATATTATATATAATATTATCTTGTTTTTATATTTTTGATTTCATAATTATCGTTTCCTCGAAAGTCACCAAATTAATACGTTAAGCAAATCGTTAAAAGTTCGTTATAAATATATAAACATAACGAAGTTAAATTATATTAAAACGAACGACGAGAATGCATATGTTTAAATGAAAATGCATAAATCATGAAATAGAAATGACTGTAAATAATTGTTACTGTTCAGTCCTTAGTCTTTTACAGAATTTACACTTTCTACCCTAACGGTGTAGGTTTTGCACCGTTAGTCCTCCGTTATTATTAATTACATATTTAGTCCAAAAAGGTGAAATTTTATATTTTACACCTCCAGTTTACTGTTTTTAGCATTTTCCACCCATGGTTCACTGAAATGACAGTTTTGGATGAGATTTTACAAACATGGCAGTTTTAGTCCCTAAAGTTGAAATATGTTGCAAGTTTAGTCCAAAAATCACAAAAAAAAGTGGGAAAATATTTCCGAGAGTTTTATTAAGTTTATAAAGCTTATTTAAGTTAAATGGAACTGCTTATTGGCCGAAATGCTTATTTTTCCTCTTAATGGGCTTTTAACGAATTAAGCTAAAGCCCATTAAGAGTTTTAGATCCGATGGGTTATGAAACATATTGGGCTTATAAAAAGTTCTTAAAATCATATTTCAAACTGCTTATACACTGCTTATTCGAAAACGCTTATTGGGCTTATTATTTGATTTAAAGCCCAATCGGTAATTTATAAAGGGTTTCATTCGATTCAAGTAGCGATAGGATTAGGGTTTTAAAAGGGCTTATACGAGCTTATAAAAGGGAACTCATAACATCAATTTGTTAGATGGTATTGTAAAGAAATAGGTCGTGTAATAAAAACAACATGTTGTATATATGTATTCAATTATATTGAGTTGGTTCTTTGTTCGATAGAGACATGGTTCAATTGAATAACATGACATATATTTTAGAGATATGAATACGAATGACAAAAATATGGCTCAAAATGAATAGAAATGACCATGTAAACGTATTATGAATGTGTATATCGAAATTCTAGCCATCCATGAAGGAGGTCAATGATTATGTATGTAAAAGAAATGAATAGAAATCGAAATAAATGTACAAGAGTGAATATATGTTCGAATGAGACATAATATGATGCATGACGTGTTAAAATGAATGAAAGGAGTATGTAACAGTGTATATGACTTACAATGCTTATAAGATGGAGCGTCATACGTGAGGAAAGGCTAGAACGCGTAGGATCTTCAAGGTTGATCAAAAAGGGTTTCGAATGGAAAGTATATGATCGAAATATGGCTCGATTGGTTATGAAATTTGCTTCTGCTTCCTGTGAGGTCTCGGTAAGAAAGGTAGGAGTCTTGGAGAGAGTATACGAGTGAGTTTTCAGGTGTGAAAGCAATGTATGAGTGTATGTTCGATATATACATGCATATGGGGTTTTTATGATTTTTAAAACGTCAAGTTGGGGAATATATTCCCCCTAGCCGAGACTTAATGAGTTTGCAGGAGATAAGCTAGGTCATGATCAAGTAGGAAGGTATTAGGAGGAGGGTTACATACTTGGATCGGCTGTTATGATCAAAGTTTATATGTATATGTATCGTACGACTCTTGTAAAGGTCCAAATTAATTATTAACGTGACTAATAACTTAGAAATGGTTAGGAATGGTTCTAAGAACTCTTATTCGACTAATAATAATATAAGGCATTGGTTAAGATCAAGTTTGGTCGAGTTTTGTTAATTTGGTTTAATATTGGTAGAACTTGTATATGTCTCGACTGCAGTTTACTTTGTGCTTCGTTCATAGGTCAAATGTTCGAATCATGAGATGAGATTAATCAATCTTGATTCTTTGATGTGTAAAGAATCAAACCAAATAAAAAGTTTCATGGGTTATGTGTCGAATTTTCAAGGAAACGAGGCAAAGCTAAATGAGTTCAGTCGAGTTGTGAATAAAAGTTTGAAGATTTGGGTTGGGCTTATGAATAGTACCAGGCCAATGTTGGGCTAAGAATGGTAATAAGGGTCCGTTTGTTTATTTATGAGTATAAGAGATTTTTTTGTCTGCGTGTGAGCTCGTTCCAATGTATTTTATCACGTATCAATGTTTTTATGTTATCGTAGTGTGATACGTAATTAAATGAGATAATCCTCTCATCAACAAGTGTCAAAAAATAAAAACGCGCATTTTCTGATAATTAATAATAATTATATAAATGGAAAATTATCATTTGTTGCAGTCTCCTAACTTTATTTGAATGTCATCCCGACATTCAACTCAGGTTATCAGTTGAAGTTACAAAAAGATGTGGATATTTGGTCTTGAATTCATCTTCACATTCCCACGTGAATTTAAGTTCTTACTAATGTTAGATTTCTTTCATTTGGAATGATGGGTAATAGGTGTAGATATCTATAGAGTGCTGTCCAGAGGGATGTTCACGAACAGTTTGTCTTGTCGCAAAGCTTTTGATTTTGAATGAAGATTGTCTCAGGAGTTTTGAAAAGATGACTGTTTCATTCATGACATGATTCTTCCCAAATTAGACATAGGTGATCAGGCTATGTATCATTGAGGACCAATGATGTGATGCTTGGCTCAGTCAAAGTGGTGTTATGTTTCTTAAGAGTTTTAGATGGTGTACAACGTGTTGTTTTGTAAAATGACAATCTAATAAATTTCTCAAGGTAGTAGTAAAGTCACATTTAGTTGATATGTGTTTTCAGATAGTTGCAAGTTAAATAAGCTTATAACTTAAGATAAACGTACACTGGATTCATACAATACGATAAGGTTCGTAGGAAAGTACTACTATGACCTCACAGGGATACAATTTACGAGAATCTAAACTTAGGTCTCGACATATAGGGCAGTCGACCTTTTGATTTTACGTTCAAGTCTTGTTGTCCACGTTTTCCTGGCACCCTCTCCTGTAGTGCCCCTTCTTTCCGCACCCATAGCAGGTTACCTCTGCATTTCAATTATTCTCTAGTGCTGTTTGTGCTCCTGCGAGGGCTTTGGATCTGCAGTCTTTGGCCATGTGTCCTATCTTCTGACAGTCGTGACACCTTCCAGCACACCGTCCGTTGTGGTGGTAGTTACAACGGTTACACAAGGGCAACTTCCCGGCATAAACCTTCTTTTCTCCCGACTCAATAGTATAGACTTTGGCGACCTCTTGTCGCTTGTTCTAGATGTTGTTGTTATTGGCGTTTTTGTTTGGCTGATGGTTGGCTCTTGAGTTGTTGTCCCATTTCCTTTTGTTATCTCCCCCTTTTTTTGCCATGTCTTGGATCACTTGATCCATTAAGTTGTGAGAGATGGAGATTGTGTTATGCAAGTCGTTGGGATTTGCAGCCAATATGCTCCCTCTAATGTTCATGGGAAATCCTCCGATGTAACATTCTATCATTCGTGATTCAGTAGCAACCAATTCGGGACATAGTAATGCTAATTCTTGGAAACGTTGTGTGTACACTAAAATGTTGGTGCCTTGAACCTTTAGGTTCCAAAATTATGCTTCCATCTTTTTGACCTCAGTGTGAGGGCAATATTTCTGGAGCATTAATACTTTGAATTGCTCCCATGCCATAGCGTAAGCAATATCCATTCCTGATGACTTCATGTAAGAGTTCCACTAAGTTAAAGCACTGCCTATCAAAGTATACGAGGCATACTTAATTTTGGATTCTTTTTTGCAATTGCAGATGCGAAACCCAGTTTCCAACTTTTCTAGCCATCTTGCTAAGTTGACAGCTCCCTCAGTTCCTCTAAAACTTCCTGGATCACAGGCACGAAATTCTTTGTATGTGCAGGCCGACTGACATTTGTAGGTCTCGCGGCTCTGTCACCGGTGTTAGCGCTTGATCCCACGTTGGCAGCAGCAGCCATGGCTTCTGCCACCTGCTGTGCCACAAGTTGTGCCAACGTTGGCTGGTTGACTACGTTTGGAGAGGGAGTTGCATTAGTTGCGTTACGAGTACGGTTTGATTTGCGTGTAGCCATTTGTCTACAAAAGAAAGTAACAAATGATGAGATTTTTTCATGAGAGTATGAGAAGTCATCACATAAATGAACAGCCTTTCAGTCGAGCATGATAGAAAAGATTAAATCACAACAGAGAGTTATGACAAAATGAGTTTGTTATAGCTTAAAAGTCGGTTACAAGTTCTGAAACTTTCAAGCTTATTTGAAAATACATGAGACCCTAACCAGAAACTACTCGGTTTAGTGGGTACAGAAACGATACATATGAATCTAAGATTTGTTACGTCCTTGACGTAAACGCTTAACCTCTTGTCCTTAGCGTCCGGGTTTTGGCGAGCTTTTCTTCTGTCAACACTCATTCTTGTAGTGCCCTTTTTTTCCACAACCGAATCAAGTAATGGAGGATTTGTCCCCGACGGTAGGGGCTCTTTGATTAGCCACTGGCGCCCTCTGCACAGTAGCAAGAACTGGTGAATTGCCAGCATAGACCTTCTGGTCACTGGGTCCAGCAGAGTAAACCTTAGCGACTTCCTGTCGTTTCTGGTCACTGGGTCCATCTTCAAACTTTCTTTTGTGGTTAGTGCTCTTAGTTTCCTAATGTGTTTCACGGCCCATCAATGCCATGCGGATTCCCGTCTCGATAGCCTCCGCGACTCGTTGGGCTATGAGTTGTTCCAGGGTTGCTAAGTTTAGGGCTTGTCTTTCAGGTGACATGTTTCTTCAAAATAAGTAAAGGAGAGTGAGTGGTAAGGGAAATAGGCTCTAGGAGTAAATGTTTCGAGGAGACAGGTTATAGTGTGATGGGTTAAAGTCGCGTTCAGGTAAATGAGAGATTTTCTATACAATAGCAATATAAGTGTTTCAAGGGAATAAAACAAGTGGTTAAACTCAGAGTCGAATAATAAGATTTCATAAAGGAAGACATCGTCCGTGACAAAGACGGTGTACATGTGTGTGTAAATATATAGAAGATACTTATAGTGTAAGGCAAAAAGTACAAATCCTCAAATAAGTACATATGTATATGGTTAACGCGTAAGTATGTGTCCTCAAAGTAGCACGTAAGTATAAGCATTAATACGAAAGTATGTGTTATCAAAGTAGCACGTAGTATATGCTAAGCTTGCTGAAACAATAAATAAAGTAGCAAGTAAAGTGGTAAGTAAGGCAGGCTAGCACTGGCGGTCATAGGGTGAGTTTTTGTAAAAAGCGATTATAGTCTAGGTTTTATGTGTACCTAGTTCTCTATAACCTTAGCTCTGATACCAATCTGTAACACCCTCAAAATCAGATCGCAGCGGAAATAACATCTGGGGTGCTACTTAACTAGATCATAACATAAGTAATAGAGAACGAATTTATCAAATCCGTTTTACAAGCTTCATTTCTTAAAACATGAGTTTTACATAATTGAAATGCGGAAAACAAGGCCCATTATTGTTATTAGTTTTCCCATAGTACAAAAACCCTGGTCATGAGTGTTATGTGTACACTCCAAAAGTGTGTATATGCCCCTGCCACGCACTGCCTTGCATCATCATATGTCAATTAATTATACACCTGAGAAAACATGCAAAAAAGTGTCAACATAAAGGTTGGTGAGTTCATAGAGTTTATATAAAGCAGTAAAGTTGTATCATAATTGAAGAATGTGACCATCACCCTGATGACACATCAATATAAAATGTCTAGCACTAGGTTCATGCAACCGAAAAGGTTTTCTAGCTATGTGTAAGAAGTTACGCTCCCTGTAGGAATCAAAATACCCAAGTATAGTAGGTGGTTACGCACCCCGAAATGTAGGTAGTTACGTACCCCAAGTAATGTAGATATCTAGTACCTAAGTAGTGTTGGTGGTTACGCACCCTGAAATGTAGGTAGTTACGTACCCAAGTAGTGTAGGTGGTTACACACCCTGATATGTAGGTAGTTACGTACCCAAGTAGTGTAGGTATCTAGTACCCAAATGATGTAAGTAATTATGAACCCTGATGTGTAGGTAATAAGTGAATAGTTATTGTACTCGAATAATCAAGCAAGTATTTAAATAGACAAGAAACATCTTCAGTAATCAACCATGTAAAGTGAGAAATGAGTTTAAGTAAAACAAGCATGTATCTCCCCCAAAGAGTATAAACTTGTTAAATGAGTAAAAGTGGGGCTGTGACTCACGGTAAACCGTGAAAGTTTCTAGAATGCTTGTAAAAGTAAATAAATATAGTTGAACATGTATCTCCCTCAAATAGTAAATCAAAACGTATAAAAGTAGGGGCTATGAAATCTCACCTTGAGTATACCCAACAAGGTGAAATACGAAGTCAAGTAAGTTATGGGAACGGCTCCAATACACGACCTGAATTAATAATGAAGTCTGAGATTTTACAGTTTTGGCTCAATACGAATGATGAGTGTGAAATTGAGTAATGGACAATGGTTTGGTTTGTGATGCGCGAGTTAGATATGCTTAAAATGCTTAAAGTTCAAAAATAATATTATATATAATATTATCTTGTTTTTATGTTTTTAATTCCATAATGATCGTTTCCTCCAAAGTCGCCAAATTAATACGTTAAGCAAATCGTTAAAAGTTCGTTATAAATATATAAACGTAACGAAGTTAAATTATATTAAAACGAACGACGAGAATGCATATGTTTAAATGAAAATGCATAAATCATGAAATAGAAATGACTGTAAATAATTGTTACTGTTCAGTCCTTGGTCTTTTACAGAATTTATACTTTCTACCCTAACGGTGTAGGTTTTGCACTGTTAGTCCTCCGTTATTATTAATCACATATTTCGTCCAAAAAGGTCAAATTTTATATTTTAAACCTCTAGTTTACTATTTTTAGCATTTTCCGCCCTTGGTTCACTGAAATGATAGTTTTGGATGTAATTTTACAAACTTGACTATTCTAGTCCCTAAATTTGAAATATGTTGCAAGTTTAGTCCAAAAATCACAAAAAAAAAATAAGTAGGAAAATATTTTCGAGAGTTTTATTAAGTTTATAAAGCTTATTTAAGTTAAATGAAACTGCTTATTGGCCGAAATGCTTATTTTTCCGCTTAATGGGCTTTTAACGAATTAAGCTAAAGCCCATTAAGAGTTTTAGATCCGATGGGTTATGAAACATATTGGGCTTATAAAAAGGTCTTAAAATCATATTTCAAACTGCTTATACACTACTTATTCGAAAATGCTTAATGGGCTTATTATTTGAGTTAAAGCCCAATCGGTAATTTATAAAGGGTTTCATTCGATTCAAGTAGCGATAGGATTTGGGTTTTAAAAGGGCTTATATGAGCTTATAAAAGGGGACTCATAACATCAATTTGTTAGATGGTATTGTAAAGAAATAGGTCGTGTAATAAAAACAACATGTTGTATATATGTATTCGATTATATTGAGTTGGTTCTTAGTTCGATCGAGACATGGTTCAATTGAATAACATGACATATATTTAAGAGATATGAATACGAATGATAAAAATATGGCTCGAAATGAATAGAAATGAACATGTAAACGTATTATGAATGTGTATATCGAAATTCTAGCCATCCATCAAGGAGGTCAATGATTATGTACGTAAAAGAAATGAATAGAAATCGAAATAAATGTACAAGAGTGAATATATGTTCGAATGAGACATAATATGATGCATGACGTGTTAAAATGAATGAAAGGAGTATGTAACAGTGTATATGACTTACAATGCTTATAAGATGGAGCGTCATACGTGAGGAAAGGCTAGAACGCGTAGGATCTTCAAGGTTGATCAAAAAGGGTTTCGAATGGAAAGTATATGATCGAAATATGGCTCGATTGGTTATGAAATTTGCTTCTGCTTCCTGTGACGTCTCGGTAAGAAAGGTAGGAGTCTTGGAGAGAGTATACGAGTGAGTTTTTAGGTGTGAAAGCAATGTATGAGTGTATTTTCGATATATACATGAATATGGGGTTTTTATTATTTTTAAAATGTCAAGTTGGGGAATATATTCCCCCTAGCGGAGACTTAATGACTTTGCAGGAGATAAGGTAGGTCATGATCAAGTAAGAAGGTATTAGGAGGAGGGTTACATACTTGGTTCGGTTGTTATGATCAAAGTTTATATGTATATGTATCGTACGACTCTTGTAAAGGTCCAAATTAATTATTAACGTGACTAATAACTTAGGAATGGTTAGGAATGGTTCTAAGAACTCTTATTCGACTAATAATAATACAAGACATAGGTTAAGGTCAAGTTTGGTTGAGTTTTGTTAATTTGTTTTAATATTGGTAGAACTTGTATATGTCTTGACTGCAGTTTACTTTGTGCTTCGTTCATAGGTCAAATGTTCGAATCATGAGATGAGATTAATCAATCTTGATTCTTTGATGTGTAAAGAATCGAACCAAATAAAAAGTTTCATGGGTTATGTGTCAAATTTTCAAGGAAACAAGGCAAAGCTAAATGAGTTCAGTCGAGTTGTGAATAAAAGTTTGAAGATTTGGGTTAGGCTTATGAATAGTACCAGGCCAATGTTGGGCTAAGAATGGTAATAAGGGTCCGTTTGGTTATTTATGAGTATAAGAGATTTTTGTGGTCTGCGTGTGAGCTCATTCCAATGTATTTTATCACGTATCAATGTTTTTGTGTTATCGTAGTGTGATACGTAATTAAATGAGATAAACCTCTCATCAACAAGTGTCAGAAAATAAAAACGCGCATTTTCTGATAATTAATCATAATTATACAAATGGAAAATTACCATTTATCACCCAAGTAGACATCTCGGTTGTTGTTTTCAAAAGTTTTGAATTGAGATGTTCAACTTGTTGTTTTAGTTCACTTTTCTCTTCTTCCAATTTAGAAACCAATTTACTGTTAGAAACAATTAATTCTCGTATTTGATGTTATAAGTGTTGTTCTTTGACATAAGCATTTTGAAATGCAACTTCAAAACTTTGTTCTCGTTTTTCTTTTGTTTCAAAATTTGTAAGTTGTATTTTATAGCACTCAAAATCCGCAGTTAATGATGCAACTTTTTCTTTTAATGTTCTGTTGATTTTATTTCATTTTTCAATCTGAGATTTTTTTGCGTCCAATTGGGATTGGGTTGTCAATAGTAAGGTCATGAGTTCTGGATCTGGACTGAGCGAAGGTTCATTTTGTTCAATTTGATCATTGTTATCGTCATCAATTGGATCATCAAATGTAACAACTGGGTTAATTTGATCATCATCATCAAATGTAACAATTGTGTTCATTTGTTCATCTTTTTGAGGAGTTAATAATGAATCATTTTGAACAACTTGCTCCTCGTCTGATGCAGATGCAGATGGTGATGCAATTTCATGTATCAGACATGTGGTTAGATCAGGTTCCTGAGACAGACCATCAATGTCATACACTGGGCCTGTATAACTCATGTGAAGTACCTACATGTTTTCCATTAGCATCACAGCTGCATTTGCTTCCAAATCTTCCATGTCATCATCTAAATATGCATTTTCCAGGAAGCTGTTATCTTTGTCTGTGAGAGTGCCCCCTGATTCATCCTTTAGAGCTAGAAGTAGTGTCTACTTATGAAACTCACTGCCTCTGAATCTAGGTTTGGGACATGCATTAGCCAGATGACCTTTCCCATTGCAGTTATAGCACTTAACCATAGTATTCCCAGTTTCCATAATTTTAACCCTTTTCTGAGGAGCACTTGCATTGTTCCTACTTCCACTAGCTGCATTGAACCGTTGTCCATTTCCTGAATTTCCCATATAACCTCCTGATCTAGTTCTTCCATAAGTACGATTCTGTATTTCAACCCGTCCATCTTGTACAACAGCTTGACTCCTTGTGTTAGATGAAGTGAGGAGACGATTGTTGGATTTGTTTGAAAATTTGTTGAAAGCACGAGCAATGAGTGAAAATCCTTCATTCAAAGAGTTGAATGCATCGTCTTCATCATTGTTTATATTTGTGTAGAACATGGTGTCAGTGTTGTCATTGGGGACTAGTTGATTTTCAGTTGATTGCTATGTCGAATCATATGCAATGAGTTGGGTTGAAGTGGTTTGTTGAGGGTAGTTAAAGTGATGTTGTTTTTGGACATAAGCATGGTTTGACTGTAGAGGTGGAGCAAAGTGAGACTGAGCTATCAGTGCCAATGAATTTGGAGCTGTAAGAGGTGAATAAGTTCTACGAAGAGCTTGATCTTTGTCAACTTCAGATTGATGGTGCTTTAGATAATCATACAACAACCCATAAGATGCATTGTGTAGATTTTTGGCTTGACGAATAAACGTGACATATTTTTGACAATCAGGACCAAGACAACTGAGAAACTTAGTGTTGATTGCAATCCTTGGTGAAACAATGTTTTGTCTGTCCAAGTCATTGATGATGTTTGTGAACCGATGGTAATAAGACTCTAGTGACTCCCCTGATTCAATCATGAACATTGTATATTCGAGGTAAAGTTTGGATTCCATGTCTTCTTGGTTCAGTTCAGTGCCTTCCATTAAGAGATGAACGTGTTCCCAAATATCCTTAGCAGTTTTCTGAGCATAAATGCTTCAGAAAATCGGATTAGGTATTCCTTGAAGAATATATGACATTGCAAGTTCAATTGCTTCACGATGAAGTATTTGCTCTGCAGTAAGTTGAGTCTCAGGAATAAGGGTCACAATTGCTTCTCTTGTAGGAATAGCGGTTCCATCTCCTGGAACCATTGTAGTTGGCATTTGGAAAGGACCTTCAAGTATAACCTTTTTCATATATTTTCCATGAGGTTTCTTGAGTTCTATGAACCTTAAGAATCGACTTGCCCATTGGACATAATTTCTAGGAGTGAGCATTGGAGGTGTTTCAAGTGATCCAGCTTCATGTCTAGATTGTTGGCAACTGATGGCCTCACACATTTGATCAAACCATTGTAGTTGTTTTGCAGGAAGTGGGAAGGCTTGCATTGGTTGTTGTTGAGGGAATTGTTGTTGTGGATAGAATTGGTGTTGTTGCATGAATAGTTGTTGTTGAGGATACTGCTGATGTTGAGGATACTGCTATTGTTGAGCATACTGTTGTTGTTGATGAAAATAGTTAAAGTAAGGTGGTTGAGACATTGTTGCACTTGTGTGGATGATGGATCTTTGTAGTTGATTGAAATGTGAGTTCCTTAGTTCAAAAATCTGGTCTTATGAGTAAACTGGTTCTTAGTCGTAAACTTGGTGCTTACACACTAACTCTCGTCTTACGCGTAAACTTTGAACTTATGCGTAAACTTTGGCCTTATCAGTAAAGTTAAGTTTTTACGCGTAAGGTTTACAAAACCAACGAAACCTTTCAAACTTATCCAAGCTTGAAGGATATCACAAGTCGAAGTATTTCACAAGCTTATCCAAGCTAGGGAAGTACTGAGTAACATTTGCTCGTTGAAGAAACTGAAGATTCACACTTAGGCGTAAACTGGAGACTTATGCATAACCTTTGCTGCTTATGCGTAAAGTAAGGGTTTTGTGGCTTTATGCGTAAAATCAGGGTTTTAGAACTTATACGTAAGATCAGGGTTTTAGGACTTATGCGTAAGATTAGGGTTTTAGGACTTATGCGTAAGGTGAGGGTTTTAGGCAGCTTACACGTAAACACTGGTACTTATTCGTAAATTGACCAAAGTTTTTAAGATACGTTTTATGCATAAAAGACACGATTTCCACAAGTTTCTTTTGGTTAAATATCATCAAAAACACTTAAGGAACATTAAAGTTTAGGCCTTTAACACTTAAAATGAAAGTTGAGCTTATTCATAAAGAGGTACGAACTAAGAAACAATTAGAAAATCGTTATAAAAACTATAAAGTTTGATACTTTATGCTAAATCTAAGCTTCTAAATACTATATCAACCTTAAAACTTTCCAAGCTTTAAGATTTGAGTGTAAGAACCGAAGAATAACGCGAGAACTTTGAAGAAAAGTACGAACTAAGCTATGAATTAACCAAAAAACAAACACTTCAAACAACTAGTAGGCGATTGATACCACTTGAAGGATCGTGTTTTAGGTTGATTATATGATTCGGGAGGTCGGGGATGATGATAATACATAATAGTCATAGTTAGTGAGAGAGAGTAGAGAGAGAAAGTAAAACTTGTATGTTTATTGATGATAAGAATGATGAAAGTTACACACAAAGTCACCACCCCTCAATGAAATTATGGAGGGATATATATAGCCTCACATACATTAAACTATCACAATATTACATAACTAGTCCATGTGTTTGGCTTAACAAGATAACTAATGTAATCTAGTAAATGTCGTTCCATTTACGTGTTAGGAGCAATCCCAACAATCTTCCCACAATGGGACAACATAAGCGATTACTTACAACATTTCCTACAAGTACAAAAATAAGTAAAATAAAGTCTTCATAAACATGTTTATGAATATTCTATGATAGTTATTTCTGTTTGTTTAGATCTAATGTTTTGTATTGCTTAGTTTATGTGTTTATCATTTCAATGCTCGTTTATTTGTTTGAGTAGTTTAAGTCTAGTATGTAACCACTGGTAAAAATATAACTTTACAAAACCTATACTTATCCTTTTTCCAGGGAGAAATTTTTATTTATTTATTTATTATCTGATTTCAATTCTTGACTTATGTGACATAAATTATATTCCTGATAAATGTGCTCGCTCGCAACCCAACCTTAACTGAATTAATGTTTATCTATATAAATACCATTGACCTAAAACTTTATGAGATTCCATTTACCACTTTACGTTATTTCGTTAATGTACGATTAAACTAAACGTTTCTTATTTAATAAGAGTTCTTATGAAACCCTAAACTACCATAGCAACATATTAAAATAACGAAACCCTAAAAATACTAAAATACAAATTATCTGAGTAATATACAAGTTACTAAAGCACAGAAACCCTAATTCCACTATAACTCCCGATAAAACCCTAATTTCACAAAACTATTATTATATGTAATAAAATCATAAACCCTAATTAATATTTTTATAAAATATATATGTACAAGTCCTTTAAACTAAAGTACAAGTCCCTAATGCATAATAACTAATTATTAATAAAAACTTTATAAAAACTTCAAATAATTATTTTAAAGGTATATTTTCCATACATTAATTTTTAAAATAAATTTATTAATTTATAAATTAATTGTACAAACCCTTAAACCTATAGTACAACCCTCTAATGCACAAAAACCTAAAAACCTATTTAACTTCTTTAAAACCTTAATAGAAATTATTTAAAAATTATATAAATTAAGGAAATATTAAAATTATACTTTTCTTATTTTCTAAACATTAGTACAACCTCCTTAAGCCTAAAGTACAATTACTCAATGCACAAAATCATTTTCCCTCTATATATATACAAATTGATATATAGGTTTTTATATCATAAAACTCTAAAAATCCATTTCTAAAAATCCCACAACCCTAGAAACCCTAACTAAACCTTAAACCCTAGAGTACTACCCAACTAAGCTTAGAGTACAAACCACTAAAGCCTATTCGAACTAAATTTCCCTAAAATCCTAAAACTTAGCTCGAATCCAACTAGAACTAAACTAAACCCTAGTTCTTTCAAAACCTAGTAATCCAAGTGTATGAACCCTAAAACTCCACAACCCCCTCCTTCTAGAAAGATACATGTGTATGGTTAATAGACTTCCACACCATCTTTCCCCCTCCTACTCATGTGGCGCCTAAATTCACCTCACACCTCACCAAACTCTTACACACACTCTCCAATAGAAAACCTGGAAAACCCTAATCCCCTTTCTATAAATAGCTACCCAATTCTCATCCTTATTCACACACCAAATTCGACCAAACACCAAAACAGTTCCATCCATTCCCATTCTGATCACAGCCCCAAACTAAAAGCCAACCACAAAACCAGGAAGTTTAGGAGGAAGGATCACTTTGGGTGCTCACTTACAAATCCATTCGAACTCCCAAAACTCTAGTCGAATGAAACCCTAAGTGAGTTACTTCAACTCTATTTTATTTCAGTTTATTTACTTTATATATCATCTAAAAACATTATTAGATAAACACTAAAATGAAACAAGACCAAAAACTATTTAAATTATAGTGCAACAAATCAACAACATATAAAACATGTTCAAATATACTTAATAATATCATATCTTACATAAAAACTTAGTTAAAAACTTTTAAAAACTTAAAAACTTAATCGGGTATGTTTTTTTTGTTTTCTATCGAGCAGAAAACAGCCCCAACCTCCTAACTTTTGACCCCTAAACCGACCCCCAAACGACTCATATAAAATCTAATTTTTGGTATACGTAAAGTTCACCTAGCTAACTGAATATAGGAAAAAGAATCATGAAATATGATTAAGTTTTCATTAAGTTATCGAGTCCCAAATAGTTGTTTTTATCGCTAAAAATGGAAGTAATGATTTCCAGTTATTGATTTTTAGTTTTGTCGATCAGTTGTCCAACTTCAGACATATGTTTCGACCTTTAGACCATCATTAAAAATTCTTATTATTAGTGTATGTAAAGTTCACATAACTAACTTAAATTAGGAGAAGGAATCAAGTAAAAAGATTAATCGAGTCAAAAGTTATTGAGTTCTAAAATTTGCCCCATATCGCTAACAATAGAACATAAGAAATTTCAGTTATATATTCAGTATCACTCGACCAGATACTCAACTTTAGATCTATATTTCGACCCCTATATGATCACTAAAAATTCTGTATTTTCGACACACTAAATATGACCAAGCAAACTTATTTTAGAAAGAAGAATCATGTAAAATGATCGATTGGTTTAAAAGTTATTTGCGTCTAAAGTTCTTCCCATCACTAGCCTTAAAAACTTATTTTCCAGATTTTAATAAACTATGTTCTAGTTGACTGACTTTAGACATGTAATTCGAGTATCAAATGAATTTCATAAATTACGAAACTTGACTTATTTTAAAGACGACCCAGCTGACTTTTCATAGAAACAGAGAACACGTAAAATGATTCATTATTCACCAAGTTATTCAATCTCAAAACTCTAGCGATGTCACTAAATTCATGTGTGTTATTTTTAAATAAATTAGAGTTTTATGGGCCGATTTTGTAAATTATTTAAATTAAGGGTCATTTTTGTCAATAACAAATAAAAAGGGTAGAAAATGTCATTTTCGAAACTAAAGAGTAAAAGTTGTCATTTTCCAAAAGTTCAGGGTATAAACTGTCATTTGACCAAACTTTAGGGATAAAAACATAACTTTTCATAACTATTATTTTTATTTTCCAATCTAATAGAAAACTAATAATCATAATACGTTTATTTCGATAACAAACCAACGAACAAACAAGAGATATATTAAACGAACGCAGGATATCTTTAACGAACAAACAAACGAACAAAATATAGATATCAAATGAACGAAACGGAACGAATAATAAAACTTATATATTCAGAAATGATTACTGAAAACTTGATATAACCAACCCAGGTTGCGAGTCGAAGACGTTTATCAACTCTAGTTAATTTTGTTTTCCATCCAGATTGTCCAGGTGAGTTCATAGTCCCACTTTTCCTTTATATGTTTTCTAAACTTGTGGGGAGATACATGCTATTAAACCGAAAACAAGTATTTTCTGTATGGTTTCATGATTGTTATTGTCTAAGTTAACTGTTGCCTATTTATTTTAAAAGTCCATATTATCATGCACCATTAATCACTTACGGGTGAGCGCGAATATAATGAATAGATCTATTGGCAGTTGACGACCCATTTATGTTGCCGGATAAGTAGCCAAATGCATTATATTTGAATTTAATAAAGAGTTTCAGGAAGACTCCTACTCGGGGCAAGGTTACCTACATTTAATTATGGGGTAATTTACATAACCTGTTAACGTTTTGCGTGTCATGAGGCTTAGTACAATATACCGAACTGTGATATTCCTGATTTACTTAAACTTAGCTTGTGTTCAAAACTAATTATTACTTTAAACACTATGGATTCACTCAACCTTTGTGTTGACTTTTTAAGCATGTTTATCTCAGGTAACTGGAAATACGCTTTGGCACAGAGTGGCATGGACTTTATTCTTATAAAAAGAGTGTCTATTTCGTTATCATTCAAATAATAATGTAACTTTTATAACGTATTTCAAAACTTCCCGCTGGGACCTCTATATGTAACTCTAATTTAAATAAATGAATGATAACAATTTATTTAAAACGTCTTTTTTCGAGTCGTTTTCTATTCTCATGACTGTGAACCATGAAGTAGCACCCCAAACTGGTATTACGCTGCGTATATCGAAAACGGGGGTGTTACATAGTATCACATAGACCATATGGGTATTGGATGTATATTATGAGAACATTTAATTAGGCGCTTACTCTTCTTGCATGGACCAAGTTGGGGAATGGGTAAGGTATCGCATGGACCAAACGGATACCACTGATAAATCACATAGATTAGATGACACGACTTAATGCATGCTTGTAGTCCGATAGGTACATGAACCAAATGACCTAGGAGATTACATGTATAGTTACTAGATTCACGGACCAAGTGGACTAGTCTAGGATAAATAGGAGTGTGGGGATGTTGTCCGGATCATGGAGACATTCCCCACATAACCTGACGTCACTAGTACTATACAAATAAATCATTGCACTAATAAACGGATGACTAGAATGGAATAAGATTAACATGGCTAGCACTTGTTTGTCTCATTGATCACAACTTTAGTATAATTTAGTCTAGTTTATATTTATGCTTTTTAGTAGTTAATTAATCAAATCAATCAAAACCCCCTTTTAAACTTCTAAAATACACTAGATAGGATCTAGGCATACTATTCCCAAGATCGACCTCGTACTTACCCCATTGGCTACATCTAATCGGGTACACTGCCCGTGAAAGTGTGTCTTTAAGGTATAAGTCCGGCTAAATATAAATATTAAAACTTGAATAAAAATACCTACAACGAAAAACACATCAGTATTCTAATGGATAGACTTAAGATGGAAGGAGAAGTTGAAGATGAGGATGAAGAAGCCGGTGCGGAACATTTAGTAAGAGGGCATAAGGTACTAAGGGAGAAGGAGGATCCCGATTGTTTTGTTTTACCTATTCGTCTATAAGGGAATCTTACCTTTTATGCTCTAGCGGATACCGGTGCCAACATTAGCATGATGCCCTATAGAATTTATGAGTTACTAGAAAGAGGAAAGGTGAAACCAAAGATTGACAAAATCCGTATGCTTGATAGCTCTAATGTCGAGACTATGGAACGTTTGTTGGATGTACTTTTCCAAGTTAGCACCCATACCATTTTGGCAAATTTTCTTTTACTAGATGTCCCCATTGAAAAGGATGTTCCACTAGTTTTTGGAAGAAGTTTCATTTTGTAACACCCCCAAAAATGGGTTGCAGCGGAAGGTAATGTCGCTGGGGTGCTACTAAATTGGTACCACAACACAGAGTAAAGAGAACGGACTTAGCGTATCCATTTAGAAGAAATTTCATAATCAAAAGTATTTTGTTTTACATCATTCAATGAAATGCGGAAATACAGGCCCATAAAAGAAACAAAGTGGTCCCCAAATGAGTATCAGAGTATCGTGATCCTATAACCATGCCATGCCATGCCAAAAGCCGCCAAAGGTAAGCTAATATTTTAAGAACTTGAAAATACATGCTAAAATGTGTCAACACGAGGTTGGTGAGTTCATAGATTTAAGTAAACAACAAGTTATGCATGGACCACAAGATTTCAACGACCAATGTATTCCAAATATAGAAAGTGTTGCTGTTGTATTAAGCTCATGATACCGAAGCCTTAAGATTTCTGGTTTAAGCATCTGTTTGACAAACCAGTCAAGTGGGGAAACCACTCGGACACCCAAATTTTTTGGTAGATATCCACCTAGGACACCCAAGGTTCCTCAAATGATTATGCGCCCGTTTGACATACCAGTCAAGTGGGGAAACCACCCGGACGGGGAGCTCAATCCCATTAGATCTATTCATAACATTCGAACTTAACGATTCATAACATAGGCAATATGTAATAGTTTAATGCACTTGTGTCCATAAGAAAATAATCAAGTGTGTAACAGGTAAGCACATAATGCTTTCGAGTAACAAATCAAGTGTTTCAACCAATCAGTAATGTTTGAGAAAACAATTCACATTTCAAGTAAAACGAGCATGGAGTTTAAATATAAACGAGCATGTATTCCGCCCTAAAACAGTTGTAAAACAAGTAAAAGTAGAGGTCATGAACTCACCTTAGCGATTAAGTTGTCTGATATAAATAAGTCAAGCAACAATAGTATGCGGCACCGACACGCGGCCTAAATTAGTATACAAGTCTTAGTTTACAGTTTTGTTTACTCACGACTCAAAGTGTTCAAGTAAGTTTAAGTGTTCTCAAATGGTTGTGTTTAATGTTGCTTGTGTGGCACAGTTTATGTCTAAATCATTTCAAAGTGTTTGTAAGTATTGCTTCTTGGACAAATGTACAAATATATACATATGTATATAAAAGTAAAAGTATTCATGACGAATAAGTTTTCTGGTTCGGGAGTAACCGGACAACAATGTACGGAAAGTATTCACAATAAAAGTGTTTGTGAACAAATCATATGTTGGTGGTATTAATAAATACTTTACGTTAAGTATTTATACGAGTAACGGTTACATGATACGGTGTATATATAAATGTGTTTATATATTTAGTTAGTGGATGATAATTAGAAAATATTTATATTAATTTTTGTTATAAATATTTTCTTGTTATTTTAATTTTCGTCTTTTAGTAATAAAACTAAATATATTAATTTGACGAAAATGTTGACAAAAATGTGTTGAAAATATTAATTTTGACATTTTTATTTTATAAAAATGTATTAGATCGGGTAAAAAAATAATCGACAAACGGTGAAATAAAATAAATGCCAAAAAGTGTCCACAACGGGATTCGAACTCGGGTCTCTCGGTTAAATAACCGGCGTGCCAAAGCCCTTATTCGTTAAATTCTCCCCAGTCTTTTGTATATATGACATATTTGGGGTGTGTTTGGCAGCAAGAATTATGGGAGCTAAAGATTATTTTTAAAAAAAATAAGCTCTCATCTAAAAAGTAGCCTCGTTTGGCTGCGCAAGATTATTGAAACTCTAGCAAAATAATCTCCAAAAAAAGAAAGTTCCTCACAGGAACTTTTCAAAAAATCCTGAAGATTATAATTTGCAAATTTACCAAGATACCCTTCCTAATACCCATGTTTCAATGCAATATTTTTGTATTGACGCTACGAATTAAATAGTTAACACCGCAAAGTAATTTATTAAGGAATGGGTCGTTGGCTTTATCGACCTTTAATTTGAAAAAAAAACGCAATTCTTAATTGCTGAAAGAAATTCAAGCTAGTTAGATTCAATGTTAAACTGTATAAATGCATGAACATATAATCATGCTAATGCGCTAGATGAAAACACACAACTTTAATGCGTGATGCCATGATATACAAGTCATCACGTACATATTACTATGGAAATGGCTGTTTCAACTTTCTCGCATCATGTCGACAAAAGTAATCGGTCATTCTAGCGAACAATGACTTAAGTAATCGACCCAAAGTCAGATTAGTGTACCATTTTAACGTTGTTTGTATTTTTACATGGATTTTCATGCAATGCTACATATTTATGATTTATATCAATAATTTTATTTACTATTCTTATTCATATTGGGTTTGTTATTTGTATGTCCAATTACGTCATTTTGCAATTTTAATCTACAATTACAGCTAGTTTGCCAAACACTACTACAAAAAAAAAGGCTACATTTTTAATCTTTTTCAGCACCAGCACCAGCACCAGCACCAGCACTTTTTGCCAAACACACCCTTGGACTGTTAATATAAGGGCTTGTGTGTTAAAAATATATAAAATCCAAAAATGACACAAGGGGGATTCGAACCTTGGTCTAATGGGTAGCAGCTGAGCGACACAACCAGTGAGCCCAAGGCTCTTTTATGTTAGGGTTTGCAACTTAATTTCCCTTAACGGACTGTTAGAGCGTTAAAATTTGTACATATGTCTTATTGTCTACTCATTTTCAAGCGTGCATGGTTTTTGAGTTTTATGTTCTTCTTCAAAACTGTTTTGCCAAAATTATGCAAATAAGTACATCGTCCCACGCTTAGGTTCCTCTTAGTTTTATGTTTTCTTTATGGTTTTCTTTAGTTGTTTGGCATCCACAAACTCAACATGAATGTGAGCATGTCGATTTGGAAGAACAACATGAATACTAGTTTCATTTCGAAGTGTTTATGTGTTAACGAGACCTGAAAGTTTGCCACACAAGTTTTTAAACAATTCTTAACCATTTAAGCATGTTTAATCGAACGTGTATATATGTATATGTCGAGTAGCATGTTTATTCAAGAAACATATATTATGCTTTCCAAACTTAATATAAACTAGCGGTGAATGATGATGGTTTTACTGATGTGAATACGGGAAAAGGTAAAGGTAAACATCATGCCAATAGGCATGTGGATGGTGTGCGTTTTCAAAAACCTAAGGTTCAATTTTATTATAGACCTATTTCTAAACCTAATAATGATGGTGCGTCATCTTCCAAAACGAATGGTTATCCAAATGCTGGTACATCCTCTTCTCCTTCTAATTCTTTAAATAATGATAATCAGAATTTAAAGGATCCAGGTGTGGGTAGGTCATCGCATACTATTCCTTCGGTGAGTTTAAATGAGCCTAATCAGCCCATTAAGGAAACTCAAGTTAAAAAGACATATATTAATGACAACATTGATCTCATATCGTTGAGGAATTCTTTTGATGCTCTAAGTAAAGGTGGTGACATTTTTTATACGGATGAGGGTGTTTGTTTAGTTGAGAAGGATAGTTCTAAATACATGGTGGATAGTGATAGTGAGGTGGATGAGACTATTGATGTGAATACGGATTTCAGAACATTTAAAGATGATGGTAAACTGGGTAAGGGTACCACGGAGGAAGATACGGTTGGGTTATCTCAGGAGGTTAAAGGGTCGCATGATCAGCGTGCGAGCAATTTGAAAAAGAAGGTGCAGGATACGGCTTCCAAAACGAGTACTTCTACTGTCCCATCTTCTAGTACTTCTGCTATTAAGAGGGGTAACCCATTTTCTAAGGTGGGTTATATAGTTGATTCGGATAGTGATGAAGATGAGGTGTTTGAGCCTGATAATCCTATGGGAAGTTATTTTTCATCAGCAGGTGGAAATAACGACCGTGAGGATTATTTCTCCGATGACTATGCGGCTCAGGTATACGACCTTCCGAGACAATTTCAAGATTTCAAAATCCAAGGTCGTGCTAGGAAGTAACATGTTATTTAGTTTTTCATAAGATTGGCATGTCTTCTTATGTTGCTTATTGGTTGTTCTAGTTGTTGGTAGCTAGTTGTTCATTTATGGCCTGTCATAAATGTTATAGTGGTTGTTCAAGCGGCTGCTTGAGGTTAATGTGGCATTTCAGCCACATTCCATTGTTCTTTAAATGCTTTTTGGTTAATATATTTTACCAGGGTGGAAGATTACTCCCTTTTACCCAAAAAAAACTTAATATAAACACACAAGGTGACATGAAAATTAAATGTGAAAAAAAACATGTGTACTATTTTAGGAATTCAAAGAAACAAAAGATTAAGGCATTCGACTCTTACAGTGAGTTTGGTGCGTATGTCGAGCAAGAAACGAAACCAAGACCAAGAGAAAACCAAGTACCGAAAATACTATAACCCAAGACTCCAAGCTTATCAAGATTGTTTCCAAGCTTAACCCTTCTTGTATACTTTTGTTTTTTGTAAGTAAAAATATATACATGGTCCCTTTTTATAGTGAAGCCAAGGATAGTATCTATGATTTCTTTATTGGACTATATTTCTAGTTTAGGAGAAGAAGAAGAAAAAAAGATACACTAGGGTGGCGTTGGGTTTGTGTTGTCAACCAAAAATAAGGGAGCAAATCTATCATGCCACATGCTTTGTACAATTTGGTCTTCATTATTTGAATATATGTCAAGGTCTTGGCCAAATTTTCCAATCTAGCTCTACAATTGATTTTGGGGGGGGGGGGCGGCTGATTTAAAAAAATAATAAAGAAATCATGTGTTGGTTTATATAAAATGTATTTTGTGAGTGTATTGGGTATTGGTTTTGTGGTTAACGTTAAATATATATAATTAAGTGGGCTTAGTAAAAGAATTATAAAGTTGTAAGAAAATAATTTTTGGCACTTTTGTAGTAATTTAGGGAATGTGAGAATGTATTAAAAATAATCGTTGGGAGTGTCGCGTACGTTGGGTGTTCATTTAAATTGTGAAAAGCGTTTATTATTTTAATACTTGCGAGTACGAAAATGCACAAGCCATAGCAATTAAATTATGAATTAGAGGGGTGACAATGTAATGAAATGTTGTAGACTAAATTTAGTCTAAATTCATAGTGCTCAAGAGGGTTATTCCTAGTTTTATGTTTATTTAACCAAATAGTTATACGTAAATTGTTCTCAGATAAACGTCAAAATAATTAGTTTGAGTTTAGCAAATAATATTGACCTGTAAAATGGCGGGTTGTCATAGTCTACCACTCATAAAAGGAATCTCGTCCGCGAGATTCAGTCAGTGTTGGTCGTTGGAGTGGTGTCAGTGAAGAGGTGTGGATACTTGCGACGGATTTGGTTTTCTCGTTTTTAAGTGATCTAAGGATTTGCTTGAGAATTCCAGTGAACCTTAATGATAGGACTTCGAATTTGTTGGCTCGGAACGTGGTATGAAATGGGGCTAGCTTTTCAAGACAAGGTTGAGTTAAAGGTAGTGAAATAGAGAGTGTAATGGACGAGGCTTGTCGTATTGCGGCGATAAAAGATAAAACATTCATTAGATAGAAATTCGTAATAGTACATAAAACTTATACGATAGTACTTAAGGTGAAACGCAAAAGAAATAAATCCCTAGAGAGTTTAGGCTTCGGTATTCTTGTTCTTCAGCTCCGAGGAGTCCTTCCTGAAGTGTCCTATGTTTCCACATTCGAAGCAGCTCCCTGGGGTCCTTTGATTTGCGGGATTCCTACAGTCCTTGGTCTGGTGACCACGCTTCTTGCACAACCCACATGGTTCGCTGCAATGACATAGGTGATGGAGATTGTATGTGTTGTAGTAGGGTAAATTCCCAACATATCCTTTCTTGGTGGGTGGTCCTGCAACATAGGCTCTAACCACTTCTTGTCCTTTGTTTGGCTGTCGAACTTGATCGTTTCCCTGGTTGTCATCCCATTTCCTCTTGTTGTCGTTGTTGCTGCGGTTGTTGTTGTTATTATCTAGAGCAGTCATTGCTCGAACAAATTGGTCCATCAGGCTGTGAGACATTCGAATTGTCTCCTCGAGAGTGTTGGGTTTTGATGAGGTAACATTTTCCTGGATACTGGGTGGAAGTCCCCAGATGTACCTTTCGATCCTCTTACGGGTAGTAGAAACCATTTCCGGGCAAAGAGTTGCCAGTTCATGGTATCGCTTACTATAAGATGCAATGTCAATTCCTTCCATAGCCAAGTTCCAAAATTCAATTTCCATCTTCTAAACCTCATTTCTTGGACAATATTCGGCTATTACCATGTCCTTGAAATCAGCCCAAGGTATTTCGAAAGCAGCATCCATTCCCACTGACTGAGCATAAGCATTCCACCAAGTCACGGCACCATCCAGTAATGTGCCTGTCGCATACGTGACCTTACAATTCTCTGCACACTTACACATGCGGAAGACTGACTCTAGCTTCTTTAACCATCTAACCAAGCCGACAGCCCCTTCAGTGCGACTGAAATGCTGAGGCTGGCAGTTTCATAAATTCCTTGTAAGTACAACCACGAGCCACGGGTTCAACCTTGGTTGCCGTTCCACTGGCTTCCCTGCCGTTACCACTGTTTCGGAGGGTCTCGTATTTAGCCATAACAGCGGCAACTTGTGCAGTGACTCGCTGAGCAACGAGTCTATCGATAGCAGCTGCACTCATGCTTTGTTTCTTTGGTGGCATTCTCTTCAAAACAAGAAAAGAAGAGTGAGGCGTAATAAAGACGTTTCCTAAAAGTAGGTGCTCTAAAGTGGCTTGTCATAAAATAAAAGCTTGAGGTCGTGTTATGATTAGCTGGTGTGCTTCTAGGCGGTGGTTAATGAGGTGATGTAGATGTTCTAAAGTATGGGACAAGTGTTCAAACTAGTCTTAAGAAACGGTTAATAAGGTAATCGGGAAATTGGTAGACTGTAACGGGTTTTAATGTCACGTAAAACGATATTACGTATGATTGCAAAAATTTTCAGAGATCCTTTGTATTAATCACGATATCTCAGAAATGTTTGAAGGACCTTCAAAAAAGTACGAGTGTCCATTTAAAAGAAAAGTAATGTGACGAGAATGTATTGTGATGCCAATGGGTTGTGTGTATATGTGAATGTTCATGCAACGATTGTATACATACACAGAAATTTTGAAACCCTTAGAAATCGAGTAGAGAATCAATCTGGACATAATTCTATTATAACTACTCCCAGTATTGCAAAATTCACCTCTGAGTCGAATATTGGTGATCAGGCTATGTCCCACTGTCCCTGGTTGAATATAGGTGATCAGTCTATATTCCACCGAGGTTCAATGAATTTTGAAATGCTCAGCTCAGTTATACTAATAATATGTCCCTCACATTTAAAAGCCATTTTAAAAGACTAAGGCATGTGACCAAACTTGAGGTCGAATGATGAGGTTACGTTAGGAAAAGGCGTAACGCTGTGACATGTACGATACGTAAGCATAAGTATATGGAAGATACTTATAGTAATCAATATAAATAAGTGGGTATAATTGATCCGATAATAAGACACAAATCTAATCAAATATGTCAGCAAACAAATCACAAGTGCGGCATCAGCTTGGCAGGCAGGTACGTGGCGGTCATAGGGTTAAGTTTTCGTAAAAGTAGTTATAGTCTAGGTTTTAAAAATACCCAGTTCTCTATAACCAAGGCTCTGATACCAATCTGTAACACCCTCAAAAATGGGTTGCAGCGGAAGGTAATGTCGTTGGAGTGCTGTCACACCCCAAAAATGGCGCAGCGGAATGACATTTACGGGGTATGACCTCATAGACAAGAACACAAGGTGTCACAATAGAGAAACACTACATGCATAGCATATAATAGACAATAGTCGCAAACTCCCACAACCGGGATAAGTACAACATCCAAGATATGCATAAGCCTCAAAGTTAAACAACATCACTAGGGAATATCCAAATGCAACTCCACGAGTTATAACCCGGGAGGGTCTTGTCTTAAGTCTTGCTAAGCCAGTCAATACTAAACCTTCTAAGCAGCTTCAATAACACCTGAAAATGGTACTCGAAAACGTCAACATAATGTTGGTGAGCTCGTAGGTTTAAAAGTAAAACCGCTAAGCTGTGATATCATTGTGTAGGACAAAAGTGCACATGAATACCAATTACAAGCACGTTATCCAAACAGTAATAGTGTCGCCCCAACTGAACCTATAATGTCCATCATACTCATAACCAATATCACGTGGGGAGCTACCCCGATAGATCTATCAACACGTAGGCTCTCAACAGAGAGTTAACAGTTACACAAACTGAACCTATAACACGTAGGCTCTCAACAGAGAGTTAACAGTGGCGCAGTCAAGTAATCACAAAACAAACACGTCACAGCATATAATTAAATCATCACACATAATGTCCAAAAACATGAAAACAGTATAATCACAGCATGAAAACAGTTAAAATATCATTTGAGTACCATTTTCCCCCAAGGAAAAACATAATAAAAAAAAAAGGGGCTACGAGAACTCACCTTGTCGAGTAGCAGTCAGATCACAAAGTAATTCAAATAGAGTGCAGCACCGACACGCGACCTATATTAGTAAGGTTTGTTTTAGTTCACGGATCAAGTTCAAAATTTTCAATTGTTTTAAAGAGTTATGTTGATGTTGCTGGTGTGGCAGCATTTAAGTGAAAACCAAGTTTTTAATATTTAAAGTTGTTGGCTCATCGAGTTGTACGAACGTACAAAAGAGTAGCAAATGATGACTCTTGATTTAACAATGATCGGAAAGATGTGCACGAAGGATGAGGATCACGAAATATCAAAGTGAACGATTTATAGGACGGTTGGTATTTAATGATTGTACGAGCATATCTATTTATAGTTATACGTATATATGCATGTAAATAATATATATAAAATTTGAAAAGTTTTACTAATATATAAAAGAAATATTATGAGAATATAAGGTTTTGAAAAATAATAGTTTTTGTATAATCATTTTAAGTTATAAAATTATATCATCTAACTAGTTACAATTTTTTTTTCCAATTTAATTGCATGTAGCTAAGTGTAACAAAAATATTTTGGGTCTTTCCTTTTAAGCTATTTCTTGTTACGAGTATATATATATATTCTTAGGTGTTCAAATCAATTGTGCCGTTAAATCTTGTTTTGAAACGTATGTCATAATTATTGTGTTTCTTAAAAGTACATATTACAATCAAATTTTTTATGTCGCGATATTTACTTATTGCCAATTCTATTATCTGTCGTCGTGTGTCAAAACTAAATCTCAATTTTTATTAAATGCGATAAGTCTATTTTCATTAATTTGTATATATATATATATATATAATATATATATATATATATATATATATGGCCGCGACTTGTAAATTTTGACGAGTTACGCTCATGAAATAGGTGACGAGGAAGGGTAATGGGCTGCGGCCCAAAATGGAATTACTGGAAACAGGCTATGGCCTGTTGGGCTTTTAATGTCAAGCGAAAAAAAAGAATGGTCCTTTATGATTTGGCGATGGGCTGAACAAGATCACAAGGCTCATAATGGGCTGTGGCCCATTCGAATCAACCATAGCAGCAAAGAAAACAAGCAGCAGGAACGAAAGAAGAAAAATAATAGTAGCAATGGAGTGAAATTGTAGCAGCAACTAAAAGGAGAAAATTCCTACTCTGTTTTGACCACGCGCAGGAACCAAAGGAAATAGTTTAAACCAGTTAACCTTGCGACTACGAAGCTACTGGATTCGAACTTTGGCACGGCTCGGGGAGGTCTTTAAACCACACGAATGAGGCTTAGTTCGGGTCCTTTTTGGGCTTATAAACTGAACGAAATGGCACCCATCGGGGTGGGTTTTTGCCACGAATTTAACGACTACTAGTTCGAGTATTTGGGAGGCACTTGAGTCGAGTACCACTCGACCAAACCTACGAACACAATACTCATCTTGAGCTTATGCTAGAACAACGACTAGAACCTCCTTCGAGGACTTACGAATATCACATGAAACGTTTTAAAATTTGTTTTTTTTCTCGACCCATTTGCTAGTCACAACCACGACTCTAGCACCCATTTTATTCCAACATAGACCCGTTTAGAAGTTAAAACCTTAGAGGCATAACATCGAACACCTTGCGAGCACGATTTTAACCTTAATCATTCGACTGGTTTGACTCCAAAAACAACACGACCACAGTTTTTAACTCACTAATCCGACAAGTGAAATGTTAGAAATCGCAATGAGCTTAAGTCTACAATAGTCCTAACTATCCTAACGAGTTCGCGGTGCACAAGATTCAACAAAAAAAAAAAAAAACAAGTATCGGAGTCGAGCCATACACAACATTTCTAGTTTCAAAAATAAAGTATTTCTACCACACCAACATCGATTCGCAATAATAACGATTCGAACAATATATCACAAAGTTATTCAAGAACAATTACAACAAAAACATGATATCATTCGAACATCAAAAGAAGATACAAGAACGAGGATTATCCTTACAAAAGTGAGATGAGGATGATTTTCGGTAGATCGAACGACTCGAAGGAGACTCGGATCCAAATCAAGCAACCCAACTCCAAGTTACCCACTTCTTTATCTTCACCAATCTTGAAATTGTTTTGATAATTATCTTTTGAGGGTAAGTGGGTTTGATTGTGGATCGAGTAGGATTTTAAAATAGAAATCAAGGAAAACTTGGATGCCTTCTCCTCTCCTCCCAGACGCTTCATAGCCAAAATAAGAAATGATTTCGTCACTCCTTTGTTGTTTGCGTTGACTTGAACTCGACAGAAGTAGGGCAGTAGGGGTGGAGACAACTATTTCTTGTTTGATTATACATCACCTTTGTTTTGATTTGATACTATCGTTGAAGACAAGAATGGTGATGAAATGGTATCAGTGTTGAAGAGATGAGGAGCAGAGATTTTTAGAGAGTGGTGGGGAAGGAGAGAGAGGCGTGGGTTTTGTGAGGATAAGAGTGTTTTAATTTATTTATTTATTTTTTGTATAAATATAATAAAAAGGTAAAGGTAGATTTAAATAAAAGTTAGTGTTATGTTTTTAAATAAAGGTCGGTTGTGTTTCGCTGAGATTTTCGGGTTTGTCGTGAGTACGGAAAATATAATTCAGGAGACGTTTCTATTAACTGACACAGAGTAAATTTTATTGACTCCGAATATGAATTAAAAATTTGAACCATTACTAATCTAGCGTCGGTACGCGTGTGGTATCGTTCTCTCAATTCGTGCAGTTTAGTTACCAGTTATACGCAAGGGAAAATATGTAACTTCTAAAATAATCATATTGAGTTTTAAATGATAAGTAAAGACTTGAAAAATTCACGGTTGCTACAGTCTACCCCCGTTAACAGAATTTTGTCCTCAAAATTCAGTTGACTAAGGGTCTGCGCTTGATCGGACAGTATTCACCCTTCGATTTGGTTGCACACAGGAAGGTAAGGGTGTGGGTGTCAACCCAAATAGTATCGGGTGCTACTTCCCAATTGGTACTATCAATACTTCTTAACCTCTAGAAATCACACAAATGAAACCACTTAATAATCACACAGCAAGGCAAGCTTTCCCATCCTTGAGTAAAGCCGTCAAAACCTTAGGCATCTTTTCGGTAGTTTAAGTTGAGCCTCAACTGAAATCTAACTTGACCCCACAACTCATCAAACAAGAACTGTCATGAGATTAAGCTAAACTACAAGTTTAAGCCCAGTAACAACTTGTTTTCAGCTTAATCTCACAACTCATCAAACAAGAACTGTCATGAGATTAAGCTGAGCAACAAGTTGGACCTAACCTTAAACTACGTAACACTTGAATCTAACTTAACTTCATAACTCATCAAACAAGAACTGTCATGAAATTAAGTTAAATATCAAGTTGTAAGAAAAGAAACTCAACATTTTTGAAGGATTGGCTCAATTTTTGGATCGCTTTCAAACAAACAACTAGTAGATAACCAAGGAGAAAGTTCACTAAGGGGGATGTGCATTCCTGTTTCTTCCAAAATTAATAGTGCGTACCCTGAGTAAATTTCCTAGTGTCGGATAGTGTGCTCACCCTGATCATCGGTCTAGGAATGGTAGGTCGTACTCCAATCTAACTGTGTTCCTAATGCGTCCTATAGTGTCTACCAAAATCACGATGTGAATCGTCTGTCAAGATTCAATATAATAAGTAAGATGCTCCTCACATATGCCGCTCTAATTGGATTTCTTATCTTTGAATACTACCGATGCATTGTTCAAACCAAAAGGCTTATCCTAAAAACTCGAAGTGCCTGTATATCATTCTTAACGCGGTTTAAGGGCTGTCAGTCTTGTGCACTCTCAACTAATGATATTCGGGTTCGGAATCTTTCTTCGAGAAGTATCGCATATCATGAAATTTGTGTCGCTCCGGGAGTTAAGTTGATGCGTATCTCAATTTGTCAAGGTCTTTACGAAGTACTCCAGGGAAGTCTTAAGCACGAGAGGTATCTTTGGGTTCTGCTCGTCCTACTAGGCGCAATGAAATAGGCGGTTTTATAGTAACTATCGAGTGATTAGGCTTCATGAAATGCCTCGTCCATTCTTGAGCAAAATCATTTAAAAATTTTAAGCCAAGTAGCAACTTTAAACTTAATTTCACATCTCATCAAACAAGAACTGACATAAAATTAAGTTAAAAGTTGTTAAAAAGTGTTTTTTTTTTTTTTTTTTTTTTTTTTTTTTTTTTTAAGAAAAATTTTAGTTAAAGTTTGGGGTTGCTCAAAAATGAACGGTTGGCATTTCAGCACTTCAAGATCTTGCTACCAGGTGGTGAAGATTTGAATCATCTTATCGGTTTCTACCTTTTTGGTCATACACTATATCAATCTCCTAACTAGGACACTAGGCTTCGTCTTTAACAGAGGCATGAACTAGGTGGAATCAAATCTATAATCGACGTCGGAATCAAATAGTATGATAGTCTAATATTCGTTTAAAGAGAAAGTACCCGTCACAAGGTTCGGGTCCTGGCGTCCTTCTTCAGCGTGCATCACAAACACCCGCCCACGAGCTGGGTTGCCATTGTTTCTAGTGTTTCCATTAGTCACTAACATCTGTTTCTGGTCGTTCTGTACTTGCCCTTGTGCTCTGTTCAGCTTAGGACACGTGTTTCGGAAATGATCCGGGCTCCCGCACTCATAACATGTCCTTGGGTAAATGACATTAATTGGAGTCGCCTGCATGGCTACTGCTCGACAATCCCTTGCAATGTGACCGGTCTGATTGCAGTTGAAACACACCAGGCATGGTCTAGTCTCCGGGTGGTGGTAGTTACATTTAGCACACTTAGGGTGAGGGCCTTCATATCCCTTACGACCCGAGCTCGTTGCCACAAATCCTTTTCCCCATTTCGCCTTCTTATTTTCACCATTTGTACCTCCTTGTTTACTTGGCTCACTCACGGTCTTCCTTTTATCGCCACTCTTGGACAATGTCCCATTCCTAACCATTTCATCCGTTAAGGTTGCAGATTTCAGTATCGCGCTCTGAAGGGTAGGGGGCTCAGTCGCTTTCACCATCCCGCGAATCTCAGGGACCAAACCATAGATGTATCTCTCAATTCTCTTGGATTCAGGAGTGACCATGTGAGGTACTAGTCTAGCAAGCTCATGGAATCGATCTGTGTAAACTGCATGATCAGCACCTACCATAGCATGGTTGTAGAACTCATGCTCTAACTTCTGGATCTCGTTGTTTGGGCAATACTCCTCTTTTAGTAATGCCTTAAGGTCATCCCAACTCATTCCCATAGCAGCTTCTCTTCCTCTGGCTTGGATTTGCGTGTTCCACCAGGTCAATGCCTTTCCAATCAAAGAACAAACAGCATACTTCACCTTCTGATGACTCGCACACTCACTTATGTCAATCACTGACTCCATCTTCTCGACCCATCGAGTGTAAGCTATCGCACCTCCAGTACCATCAAAGTCCATCGGTTTGCACGCAGTAAACTCCTTGTAAGTACATCCTTTGTTACCATTGTTATGGTTTTCGTCATTGACGTGATCACTTCCACCGTTGTTGTCCGCTTGATCATTCCCACTCGCGTTGTTCCCTTGGTTGCTGATATGGTCGCCAACTTGGGTGACAATAGTGGGTAACAGTTCCCTTAGTTGTTGGGCGACAATGGTAGCAACATCAGGAGTCTCATTACTGGCATCGTCGCTTCTCGTGCCGCGACCTCCTGCCCTACCTCCTCGTCCACCAGTCCTTCCACCCCTCGGTAGTGGAATGCCTCGATTAACTCGTGTCGATCTTCTTGGAGGCATGATTCTACAAAGTAGGACATTGGTAGACGTTAGATAGGAGGTAGGTAGGATGGGTCGGTATACGTGTCGTACTACTACACTCAACTTCCTATCAGACAGTCCATGAGTTTGATAAGTCCATGCTGCATCATGTTATCGTAAAAACGTTGGCCAGACGTTTTAGGATAGCATCATGCAGTATTTACTTATCATCATCACTTCGTGTCACACTATACGCATAATCGCACACGTAGTTCCTATAATGCAAACTATATGAGGATTCTTAGGTTATAGTCTAGGTTAAACCACCTAATTCTCTATAACCTTGGCTCTGATACCAATCTGTCACACCCCAAAAATGGCGCAGCGGAATGACATTTACGGGGTATGACCTCATAGACAAGAACACAAGGTGTCACAATAGAGAAACACTACATGCATAGCATATAATAGACAATAGTCGCAAACTCCCACAACCGGGATAAGTACAACATCCAAGATATGCATAAGCCTCAAAGTTAAACAACATCACTAGGGAATATCCAAATGCAACTCCACGAGTTATAACCCGGGGGGGTCTTGTCTTAAGTCTTGCTAAGCCAGTCAATACTAAACCTTCTAAGCAGCTTCAATAACACCTGAAAATGGTACTCGAAAACGTCAACATAATGTTGGTGAGCTCGTAGGTTTAAAAGTAAAACCGCTAAGCTGTGATATCATTGTGTAGGACAAAAGTGCACATGAATACCAATTACAAGCACGTTATCCAAACAGTAATAGTGTCGCGCCAACTGAACCTATAATGTCCATCATACTCATAACCAATATCACGTGGGGAGCTACCCCGATAGATCTATCAACACGTAGGCTCTCAACAGAGAGTTAACAGTTACACAAACTGAACCTATAACACGTAGGCTCTCAACAGAGAGTTAACAGTGGCGCAGTCAAGTAATCACAAAACAAACACGTCACAGCATATAATTAAATCATCACACATAATGTCCAAAAACATGAAAACAGTATAATCACAGCATGAAAACAGTTAAAATTTCATTTGAGTACCATTTTCCCCCAAGGAAAAACATAATAAAAAAAAAAGGGGCTACGAGAACTCACCTTGTCGAGTAGCAGTCAGATCACAAAGTAATTCAAATAGAGTGCAGCACCGACACGCGACCTATATTAGTAAGGTTTGTTTTAGTTCACGGATCAAGTTCAAAATTTTCAATTGTTTTAAAGAGTTATGTTGATGTTGCTGGTGTGGCAGCATTTAAGTGAAAACCAAGTTTTTAATATTTAAAGTTGTTGGCTCATCGAGTTGTACGAACGTACAAAAGAGTAGCAAATGATGACTCTTGATTTAACAATGATCGGAAAGATGTGCACGAAGGATGAGGATCACGAAATATCAAAGTGAACGATTTATAGGACGGTTGGTATTTAATGATTGTACGAGCATATCTATTTATAGTTATACGTATATATGCATGTAAATAATATATATAAAATTTGAAAAGTTTTACTAATATATAAAAGAAATATTATGAGAATATAAGGTTTTGAAAAATAATAGTTTTTGTATAATCATTTTAAGTTATAAAATTATATCATCTAACTAGTTACAATTTTTTTTTCCAATTTAATTGCATGTAGCTAAGTGTAACAAAAATATTTTTGGGTCTTTCCTTTTAAGCTATTTCTTGTTACGAGTATATATATATATTCTTAGGTGTTCAAATCAATTGTGCCGTTAAATCTTGTTTTGAAACGTATGTCATAATTATTGTGTTTCTTAAAAGTACATATTACAATCAAATTTTTTATGTCGCGATATTTACTTATTGCCAATTCTATTATCTGTCGTCGTGTGTCAAAACTAAATCTCAATTTTTATTAAATGCGATAAGTCTATTTTCATTAATTTGTATATATATATATATATATAATATATATATATATATATATATATGGCCGCGACTTGTAAATTTTGACGAGTTACGCTCATGAAATAGGTGACGAGGAAGGGTAATGGGCTGCGGCCCAAAATGGAATTACTGGAAACAGGCTATGGCCTGTTGGGCTTTTAATGTCAAGCGAAAAAAAAGAATGGTCCTTTATGATTTGGCGATGGCTGAACAAGATCACAAGGCTCATAATGGGCTGTGGCCCCATTCGAATCAACCATAGAAGCAAAGAAAACAAGCAGCAGGAACGAAAGAAGAAAAATAATAGTAGCAATGGAGTGAAATTGTAGCAGCAACTAAAAGGAGAAAATTCCTACTCTGTTTTGACCACGCGCAGGAACCAAAGGAAATAGTTTAAACCAGTTAACCTTGCGACTACGAAGCTACTGGATTCGAACTTTGGCACGGCTGGGGGAGGTCTTTAAACCACACGAATGAGGCTTAGTTCGGGTCCTTTTTGGGCTTATAAACTGAACGAAATGGCACCCATCGGGTGGGTTTTTGCCACGAATTTAACGACTACTAGTTCGAGTATTTGGGAGGCACTTGAGTCGAGTACCACTCGACCAAACCTACGAACACAATACTCATCTTGAGCTTATGCTAGAACAACGACTAGAACCTCCTTCGAGGACTTACGAATATCACATGAAACGTTTTAAAATTTGTTTTTTCTCGACCCATTTGCTAGTCACAACCACGACTCTAGCACCCATTTTATTCCAAAATAGACCCGTTTAGAAGTTAAAACCTTAGAGGCATAACATCGAACACCTTGCGAGCACGATTTTAACCTTAATCATTCGACTGGTTTGACTCCAAAAACAACACGACCACAGTTTTTAACTCACTAATCCGACAAGTGAAATGTTAGAAATCGCAATGAGCTTAAGTCTACAATAGTCCTAACTATCCTAACGAGTTCGCGGTGCAAAGATTCAACAAAAAAAAAAAAAAACAAGTATCGGAGTCGAGCCATACACAACATTTCTAGTTTCAAAAATAAAGTATTTCTACCACACCAACATCGATTCGCAATAATAACGATTCGAACAATATATCACAAAGTTATTCAAGAACAATTACAACAAAAACATGATATCATTCGAACATCAAAAGAAGATACAAGAACGAGGATTATCCTTACAAAAGTGAGATGAGGATGATTTTCGGTAGATCGAACGACTCGAAGGAGACTCGGATCCAAATCAAGCAACCCAACTCCAAGTTACCCACTTCTTTATCTTCACCAATCTTGAAATTGTTTTGATAATTATCTTTTGAGGGTAAGTGGGTTTGATTGTGGATCGAGTAGGATTTTAAAATAGAAATCAAGGAAAACTTGGATGCCTTCTCCTCTCCTCCCAGACGCTTCATAGCCAAAATAAGAAATGATTTCGTCACTCCTTTGTTGTTTGCGTTGACTTGAACTCGACAGAAGTAGGGCAGTAGGGGTGGAGACAACTATTTCTTGTTTGATTATACATCACCTTTGTTTTGATTTGATACTATCGTTGAAGACAAGAATGGTGATGAAATGGTATCAGTGTTGAAGAGATGAGGAGCAGAGATTTTTAGAGAGTGGTGGGGAAGGAGAGAGAGGCGTGGGTTTTGTGAGGATAAGAGTGTTTTAATTTATTTATTTATTTTTTGTATAAATATAATAAAAAGGTAAAGGTAGATTTAAATAAAAGTTAGTGTTATGTTTTTAAATAAAGGTCGGTTGTGTTTCGCTGAGATTTTCGGGTTTGTCGTGAGTACGGAAAATATAATTCAGGAGACGTTTCTATTAACTGACACAGAGTAAATTTTATTGACTCCGAATATGAATTAAAAATTTGAACCATTACTAATCTAGCGTCGGTACGCGTGTGGTATCGTTCTCTCAATTCGTGCAGTTTAGTTACCAGTTATACGCAAAGGAAAATATGTAACTTCTAAAATAATCATATTGAGTTTTAAATGATAAGTAAAGACTTGAAAAATTCACGGTTGCTACAGTCTACCCCCGTTAACAGAATTTTGTCCTCAAAATTCAGTTGACTAAGGGTCTGCGCTTGATCGGACAGTATTCACCCTTCGATTTGGTTGCACACAGGAAGGTAAGGGTGTGGGTGTCAACCCAAATAGTATCGGGTGCTACTTCCCAATTGGTACTATCAATACTTCTTAACCTCTAGAAATCACACAAATGAAACCACTTAATAATCACACAGCAAGGCAAGCTTTCCCATCCTTGAGTAAAGCCGTCAAAACCTTAGGCATCTTTTCGGTAGTTTAAGTTGAGCCTCAACTGAAATCTAACTTGACCCCACAACTCATCAAACAAGAACTGTCATGAGATTAAGCTAAACTACAAGTTTAAGCCCAGTAACAACTTGTTTTCAGCTTAATCTCACAACTCATCAAACAAGAACTGTCATGAGATTAAGCTGAGCAACAAGTTGGACCTAACCTTAAACTACGTAACACTTGAATCTAACTTAACTTCATAACTCATCAAACAAGAACTGTCATGAAATTAAGTTAAATATCAAGTTGTAAGAAAAGAAACTCAACATTTTTGAAGGATTGGCTCAATTTTTGGATCGCTTTCAAACAAACAACTAGTAGATAACCAAGGAGAAAGTTCACTAAGGGGGATGTGCATTCCTGTTTCTTCCAAAATTAATAGTGCGTACCCTGAGTAAATTTCCTAGTGTCGGATAGTGTGCTCACCCTGATCATCGGTCTAGGAATGGTAGGTCGTACTCCAATCTAACTGTGTTCCTAATGCGTCCTATAGTGTCTACCAAAATCACGATGTGAATCGTCTGTCAAGATTCAATATAATAAGTAAGATGCTCCTCACATATGCCGCTCTAATTGGATTTCTTATCTTTGAATACTACCGATGCATTGTTCAAACCAAAGGCTTATCCTAAAAACTCGAAGTGCCTGTATATCATTCTTAACGCGGTTTAAGGGCTGTCAGTCTTGTGCACTCTCAACTAATGATATTCGGGTTCGGAATCTTTCTTCGAGAAGTATCGCATATCATGAAATTTGTGTCGCTCCGGGAGTTAAGTTGATGCGTATCTCAATTTGTCAAGGTCTTTACGAAGTACTCCAGGGAAGTCTTAAGCACGAGAGGTATCTTTGGGTTTCTGCTCGTCCTACTAGGCGCAATGAAATAGGCGGTTTTATAGTAACTATCGAGTGATTAGGCTTCATGAAATGCCTCGTCCATTCTTGAGCAAAATCATTTAAAAATTTTAAGCCAAGTAGCAACTTTAAACTTAATTTCACATCTCATCAAACAAGAACTGACATAAAATTAAGTTAAAAGTTGTTAAAAAGTGTTTTTTTTTTTTTTTTTTTTTTTTTTTTTTTTTTAAGAAAAATTTTAGTTAAAGTTTGGGGTTGCTCAAAAATGAACGGTTGGCATTTCAGCACTTCAAGATCTTGCTACCAGGTGGTGAAGATTTGAATCATCTTATCGGTTTCTACCTTTTTGGTCATACACTATATCAATCTCCTAACTAGGACACTAGGCTTCGTCTTTAACAGAGGCATGAACTAGGTGGAATCAAATCTATAATCGACGTCGGAATCAAATAGTATGATAGTCTAATATTCGTTTAAAGAGAAAGTACCCGTCACAAGGTTCGGGTCCTGGCGTCCTTCTTCAGCGTGCATCACAAACACCCGCCCACGAGCTGGGTTGCCATTGTTTCTAGTGTTTCCATTAGTCACTAACATCTGTTTCTGGTCGTTCTGTACTTGCCCTTGTGCTCTGTTCAGCTTAGGACACGTGTTTCGGAAATGATCCGGGCTCCCGCACTCATAACATGTCCTTGGGTAAATGACATTAATTGGAGTCGCCTGCATGGCTACTGCTCGACAATCCCTTGCAATGTGACCGGTCTGATTGCAGTTGAAACACACCAGGCATGGTCTAGTCTCCGGGTGGTGGTAGTTACATTTAGCACACTTAGGGTGAGGGCCTTCATATCCCTTACGACCCGAGCTCGTTGCCACAAATCCTTTTCCCCATTTCGCCTTCTTATTTTCACCATTTGTACCTCCTTGTTTACTTGGCTCACTCACGGTCTTCCTTTTATCGCCACTCTTGGACAATGTCCCATTCCTAACCATTTCATCCGTTAAGGTTGCAGATTTCAGTATCGCGCTCTGAAGGGTAGGGGGCTCAGTCGCTTTCACCATCCCGCGAATCTCAGGGACCAAACCATAGATGTATCTCTCAATTCTCTTGGATTCAGGAGTGACCATGTGAGGTACTAGTCTAGCAAGCTCATGGAATCGATCTGTGTAAACTGCATGATCAGCACCTACCATAGCATGGTTGTAGAACTCATGCTCTAACTTCTGGATCTCGTTGTTTGGGCAATACTCCTCTTTTAGTAATGCCTTAAGGTCATCCCAACTCATTCCCATAGCAGCTTCTCTTCCTCTGGCTTGGATTTGCGTGTTCCACCAGGTCAATGCCTTTCCAATCAAAGAACAAACAGCATACTTCACCTTCTGATGACTCGCACACTCACTTATGTCAATCACTGACTCCATCTTCTCGACCCATCGAGTGTAAGCTATCGCACCTCCAGTACCATCAAAGTCCATCGGTTTGCACGCAGTAAACTCCTTGTAAGTACATCCTTTGTTACCATTGTTATGGTTTTCGTCATTGACGTGATCACTTCCACCGTTGTTGTCCGCTTGATCATTCCCACTCGCGTTGTTCCCTTGGTTGCTGATATGGTCGCCAACTTGGGTGACAATAGTGGGTAACAGTTCCCTTAGTTGTTGGGCGACAATGGTAGCAACATCAGGAGTCTCATTACTGGCATCGTCGCTTCTCGTGCCGCGACCTCCTGCCCTACCTCCTCGTCCACCAGTCCTTCCACCCCTCGGTAGTGGAATGCCTCGATTAACTCGTGTCGATCTTCTTGGAGGCATGATTCTACAAAGTAGGACATTGGTAGACGTTAGATAGGAGGTAGGTAGGATGGGTCGGTATACGTGTCGTACTACTACACTCAACTTCCTATCAGACAGTCCATGAGTTTGATAAGTCCATGCTGCATCATGTTATCGTAAAAACGTTGGCCAGACGTTTTAGGATAGCATCATGCAGTATTTACTTATCATCATCACTTCGTGTCACACTATACGCATAATCGCACACGTAGTTCCTATAATGCAAACTATATGAGGATTCTTAGGTTATAGTCTAGGTTAAACCACCTAATTCTCTATAACCTTGGCTCTGATACCAATCTGTCACACCCCAAAAATGGCGCAGCGGAATGACATTTACGGGGTATGACCTCATAGACAAGAACACAAGGTGTCACAATAGAGAAACACTACATGCATAGCATATAATAGACAATAGTCGCAAACTCCCACAACCGGGATAAGTACAACATCCAAGATATGCATAAGCCTCAAAGTTAAACAACATCACTAGGGAATATCCAAATGCAACTCCACGAGTTATAACCCGGGAGGGTCTTGTCTTAAGTCTTGCTAAGCCAGTCAATACTAAACCTTCTAAGCAGCTTCAATAACACCTGAAAATGGTACTCGAAAACGTCAACATAATGTTGGTGAGCTCGTAGGTTTAAAAGTAAAACCGCTAAGCTGTGATATCATTGTGTAGGACAAAAGTGCACATGAATACCAATTACAAGCACGTTATCCAAACAGTAATAGTGTCGCGCCAACTGAACCTATAATGTCCATCATACTCATAACCAATATCACGTGGGGAGCTACCCCGATAGATCTATCAACACGTAGGCTCTCAACAGAGAGTTAACAGTTACACAAACTGAACCTATAACACGTAGGCTCTCAACAGAGAGTTAACAGTGGCGCAGTCAAGTAATCACAAAACAAACACGTCACAGCATATAATTAAATCATCACACATAATGTCCAAAAACATGAAAACAGTATAATCACAGCATGAAAACAGTTAAAATATCATTTGAGTACCATTTTCCCCCAAGGAAAAACATAATAAAAAAAAAAAGGGGCTACGAGAACTCACCTTGTCGAGTAGCAGTCAGATCACAAAGTAATTCAAATAGAGTGCAGCACCGACACGCGACCTATATTAGTAAGGTTTGTTTTAGTTCACGGATCAAGTTCAAAATTTTCAATTGTTTTAAAGAGTTATGTTGATGTTGCTGGTGTGGCAGCATTTAAGTGAAAACCAAGTTTTTAATATTTAAAGTTGTTGGCTCATCGAGTTGTACGAACGTACAAAGAGTAGCAAATGATGACTCTTGATTTAACAATGATCGGAAAGATGTGCACGAAGGATGAGGATCACGAAATATCAAAGTGAACGATTTATAGGACGGTTGGTATTTAATGATTGTACGAGCATATCTATTTATAGTTATACGTATATATGCATGTAAATAATATATATAAAATTTGAAAAGTTTTACTAATATATAAAAGAAATATTATGAGAATATAAGGTTTTGAAAAATAATAGTTTTTGTATAATCATTTTAAGTTATAAAATTATATCATCTAACTAGTTACAATTTTTTTTTCCAATTTAACTGCATGTAGCTAAGTGTAACAAAAATATTTTTGGGTCTTTCCTTTTAAGCTATTTCTTGTTACGAGTATATATATATATTCTTAGGTGTTCAAATCAATTGTGCCGTTAAATCTTGTTTTGAAACGTATGTCATAATTATTGTGTTTCTTAAAAGTACATATTACAATCAAATTTTTATGTCGCGATATTTACTTATTGCCAATTCTATTATCTGTCGTCGTGTGTCAAAACTAAATCTCAATTTTTATTAAATGCGATAAGTCTATTTTCATTAATTTGTATATATATATATATATATATATATGGCCGCGACTTGTAAATTTTGACGAGTTACGCTCATGAAATAGGTGACGAGGAAGGGTAATGGGCTGCGGCCCAAAATGGAATTACTGGAAACAGGCTATGGCCTGTTGGGCTTTTAATGTCAAGCGAAAAAAAAGAATGGTCCTTTATGATTTGGCGATGGGCTGAACAAGATCACAAGGCTCATAATGGGCTGTGGCCCATTCGAATCAACCATAGAAGCAAAGAAAACAAGCAGCAGGAACGAAAGAAGAAAAATAATAGTAGCAATGGAGTGAAATTGTAGCAGCAACTAAAAGGAGAAAATTCCTACTCTGTTTTGACCACGCGCAGGAACCAAAGGAAATAGTTTAAACCAGTTAACCTTGCGACTACGAAGCTACTGGATTCGAACTTTGGCACGGCTCGGGGAGGTCTTTAAACCACACGAATGAGGCTTAGTTCGGGTCCTTTTTGGGCTTATAAACTGAACGAAATGGCACCCATCGGGGTGGGTTTTTGCCACGAATTTAACGACTACTAGTTCGAGTATTTGGGAGGCACTTGAGTCGAGTACCACTCGACCAAACCTACGAACACAATACTCATCTTGAGCTTATGCTAGAACAACGACTAGAACCTCCTTCGAGGACTTACGAATATCACATGAAACGTTTTAAAATTTGTTTTTTCTCGACCCATTTGCTAGTCACAACCACGACTCTAGCACCCATTTTATTCCAAAATAGACCCGTTTAGAAGTTAAAACCTTAGAGGCATAACATCGAACACCTTGCGAGCACGATTTTAACCTTAATCATTCGACTGGTTTGACTCCAAAAAACAACAACGACCACAGTTTTTAACTCACTAATCCGACAAGTGAAATGTTAGAAATCGCAATGAGCTTAAGTCTACAATAGTCCTAACTATCCTAACGAGTTCGCGGTGCACAAGATTCAACAAAAAAAAAAAAAAAACAAGTATCGGAGTCGAGCCATACACAACATTTCTAGTTTCAAAAATAAAGTATTTCTACCACACCAACATCGATTCGCAATAATAACGATTCGAACAATATATCACAAAGTTATTCAAGAACAATTACAACAAAAACATGATATCATTCGAACATCAAAAGAAGATACAAGAACGAGGATTATCCTTACAAAAGTGAGATGAGGATGATTTTCGGTAGATCGAACGACTCGAAGGAGACTCGGATCCAAATCAAGCAACCCAACTCCAAGTTACCCACTTCTTTATCTTCACCAATCTTGAAATTGTTTTGATAATTATCTTTTGAGGGTAAGTGGTTTGATTGTGGATCGAGTAGGATTTAGAAAATAAGTATAATCAAAAATTTGGAATCCTTTGTATTATCCTATCTCAGACAGTTTAAGACCTAAAAAAGATAGATTTGTCACCTTTTAAAGAATTTGTTATGTGACAGAATGTAGGGCAATGGTTGGTGTTGAGTGAATGTTCATGTTCTGATTTATACATCACCTTTGTTTTGATTTGAATATCGAGTAAGACAAGAATGGGGAATAATTCTATTTAATAATAGTATGCAAAATTTTTAATAGTTGGTGATAGGTGATGGCCTGTCTGGTTTGGAATAAGGTGTTTTAATTCACTTCAATGTAATTTTTGTATCAGATTATACTAATAAATGTTAATTTAAAGACATTTAAAAAATAGGTATGTGACAAATGAGGTCGAATGTGGTTACGTGAAAGCGTTCGGTTGTGACATGTGATACGGTAAATATATTCATGAGACGTTATTATTAACTGAACATAAGTGGTTTATTGACTCCAAATAATAGAAATTAAAAATTTGAAACAATTACTAATCTGCTGTTCGGAGGCAGGTACGTGGCGTCATCAGGGTTAAGTTTTCGTAATAAGTTTATAGTCTAGGAAAATACGTTACTCTATAACCATAGCTATTGATACCAATTGTAACACTCCCAAAAATTTCAGCGGAGCTACATGTCGTTGAGTGCACTAAATTGGTACCACAACACAGAGTAAAGAGAACGGACTTACCGTATCCATTTAGAAGAAATTTCATAATCCAAAGTATTTTGTTTTACATCATTCAATGAAATACGGAAATACAGGCCCATAAAAGAAACAAAGTGGTCCCCAAATGAATATCAGAGTATCGTAATCCTATAACCATGCCATGCCATGCCAACAGCCGCCAAAGGTAAGCTAATACTTTAAGAACCTGAAAATACATGCTAAAATGTGTCAACACGAGGTTGGTGAGTTCATAGATTTAAGTAAACAACAAGTTATGTATGGACCACAAGATTTCAACGACTAATGTATTCCAAATATAGAAAGTGTTACTGTTGTATTAAGATCATGATACCGAAGCCTTAAGATTTCTGGTTTAAGAATCCGTTTGACATACCAGTCAAGTGGCGAAACCACCCGGACACCCAAAGTTTCTGGTAGATGTCCACCTAGGACACCCAAGGTTCCTCAAATGATTATGCGTCCGTTTGACATACCAGTCAAGTGGGGAAACCACCCGGACGGGGAGTTCAATCCCAATAGATCTATTCACAACATTCGCACTTAACGGTTCATAACATAGGTGTAAAACCCAAAAATCTGAAACATGTAAAAAGACCAAAATGCCCCTACAAGTTTAAAATTTTATTTAAGGATATTCAAAGTACCATATTGATCTCAAAATTTAAGTAATAAGCCATACACAAAATGAAATAATTTTTACATGACCAAAAGTCGTTGTCTCACCTAATTATATGTACAAACACTTTAATACAATTTTATTTTAAATAATCACATTCATTTACATTTAACCGTATATTAACTTGCAAAATAATTGGAAAATTAATGCAAATTAAAGCCCATGATTTGGTCCATAATTAGGGCCAAAATTTTGGTCCCTCCCCCCTCCTTATACATGGGATTCCTTATTTGTTCCATAAAAAAATCCCTAAAAACCCTCAAAAGATAATACCGAATAACAAAACACACACACAAATTCTTCCTTTGTTCATCCGAATTTCTAGAACTCTTGGGATAATTTTCTGGTGTTCATTAGCATCAAAGGAAGGCTAGAAAAATTCGTTTAGGGCTGTGCATTGCTGGATTCGATCGTGGTGTAATTTTCTTGTCGAAAATCCCATCCGTAAGGTATAATTCCAAATAATTCGTTCCACCCATTCTAAAATTCATTTAGCATTTTTCCTATGTTCCTTACATTGTATATGGTCTGTATAAAATGGCTCTAAGGTCGTTGGAGGCTGGTTCGAATCGTGGTGTATTTTTGGTGTCGATTTATTCATACGATAGGTGCAAATTCGTTTCTCTTGATCCACACGTTCAATCTTCAACCTGGTATTTTTCACATGTTTCTTTCATCATATAAGACTCGTAAAAATTATATACAACAATTCATGCAAGCTATAATGGACATACGAATTATTAAGAATGAAAATACACATATAATAAAAATCGGGCCATATGAATTTTTTGGGTGATGTGTTTATTTTATCTGATCTTTATATGAGTTATAAGACCTGGGAAAAATGTTTTTACAATTTATAAAGGCCTAGATAATTCGCTACAATATTACGGGCTTAAAACAAGTATAAAATCTAAAATACCCTGTACGAATTTTCTGGGTGCAAGGCCTATTTTAATTGGACCCTATACGACTTACATGACTAATGAAAAATGGGTGTTCGATCTGTGGAAGCCTAGAACACTTGTGTCGAATTATTGTTTCAATCGGATTTAAAGAAAACAAAGGAATAAAATGGAAACCCTAGAAATTGAATTAGGGTTTGGACTTTTTGGATTAATTCTGGTGTAATTAATGATGATTAATGATGTTTCAATGATTGGGTAATGATTGGGAATTTTAGGGTTAGGGTTTGGAAATTTTTAATGCATACCGATTGGATTTTAAAGGTTAAGGGGCTGTTTTGTAATTTATAAAACTTGTGGGCTATTTTTATAATATACCTTAAACCTGGGGCTATTCGAATAAAATATAAAATGGGGGTCCTTTTTGTAAATTATGCAACTTAGGGATTTTATTTGTAAATTGTATAAAATGTATAATTCGAATGGGAATTTAATAAATTAGAGGGGCTAAATTGTAAATTCTGGAAATTAAGGGTTGGATTCGTAAACTTTATAATAAGGGGTATAAAATGTGATCTTGGGTAATTGAGGGTAGATATGTGAGTTTATGATTGTGAGTTGGGGGCGTATGGGTTGCAATCCTAGATTTGTCTGTTTAGTGGATTTAACTATGACTGTGAGTTTATGATTTTGAGGTGATTGGTATTGTGTGCTATACATGCCCTTCACATTTCTAGGAGCTGATCACTCCACTATTATAATACATGAGGACACCCCTCATATTGTTTGGTTGCCTAAGAGGTATCCCCTCTGATTGTGAGATTAGGATTTTGAGATTTTGACTGTGAGTTTCTGGGCTCGTGGTAGATGACTATCCTATTCTTCCTTTATATTTCTGTCTCTTTGTTTATACTTCATGATATTTTCCCGTGCACCATATTTCAGTTCTGTTTCATTATCATTGCTTTGTATATGTATCTGTTCACTGAGCTTTTTAAGCTCAGCCGCATTTCTTTTCCTGCGGCAGGTATCTATGCTAGGAGCTGGGTTTTAGCTTTGGGATGAGAGCAACGTGTGTGAAGCTTAGACTTTAGACATTCTAGTCTTACCATTTGGATTTTGATTATGTTATGCCATTGTTTGGGCATTTTGGATTTATGTACTTCAGTTTATTTCTGTTTTCACTTCGGGCATAAGACATGTTGGCTTATTTTCCCTTTTATCAGTAATTTTATAGACTTATGATGTTTTGGATTGCATGCTTGTTATCTGATGTGAAACCATTGTTGTGATATCTTTACCCTTGTCGGGTTGGGGTGTTACAATTTATGGTATCAGAAAATAGGTTATCCGAAACCCTTAGAGCTTAGGCTCGTGACCTGTGAGGATTGGGTAGAAATTAGGTTTCCTTTCGCTCACTATTTTCCTGTTTTGCTCTGTCATATATTCTTGATCGTCTCTGTCATATCCTATCTGAGTTGCTAATCATTTTTGTGATCGTTCAGATGGTGAATACGCGCTTTACCCAGTACACTGATGGGAATGATGGCCCTGATTTTGAGGCCATGATAGCCGCTGCTATGGCTGCTGCTCTTCCTCAGTTGGTGACCCAAGTCACCAATAACATCAGAAATGGTGCGAGTTCTTCTGGTGGTGGTGGTGGCAATGCTCCACCCACTGCTCCACCTGTTGGTATTCATGTATGGATTGAGAGGTTCAATAAGCTCAAGCCTCTCTCTTTCAGGTCCGCTGCCACTCCCCATGAGGCAGAGGACTGGATCACCCATGTCGAGAAGTTGTTCAGGGTTCTCGGATGTGCTGACGAGTTTAAAACTCGTTTGGTCACATTCAAGCTGGAGGGTGACGCTCTTAATTGGTGGACTGCTCTTGTTCAGGCAAAGGGAGATGATTATGCTGAGACCTGTTCTTGGGCGGATTTCATTGAGGTGTTCTATAGGCAGTATATTCCATTATCGGAGCAGCAGAAGTATGAGAGGGAGTATGGGACGATTCGTCAGGGGGATCGTGATTCGTCGGGTGAGTTTATGCAGAGGTTCTTACATTTGGCCAGCTTTTTTGGGCCAGAGGTTACTGGGGATGCTCATCGTCAGGCACGTCATTTTAAGTGGGCATTGAAGACATGGGTATTAGATCGTATCGTGAACTTTGAGTACGAGGATGTGGCTGCAGTTCAGGATGCTGCACGTAACATCGAGTTGTTACATGCGGACGGGGGTTCTAATAAGCGGGACAGGGACGGTAACCGTGTGGATTTCCGGGGACAGGGTCGACAAGACCAGAGGCAGGATTTTCGGAGTCGTCAGGACCATGGGGCTGATCAGAGGGGTCGCCAGGACCGAGGGTATAATCATAGGCGCCAGGATTACAGGAACCAGGATCGGTGGGATTCTGGTAGGTTTGGTAGTGATCGGCAGGGTCAGAGTGGTAGCAACCAGCGTAGGGGTTCCCAGCAGATTCAGTCGTCGGGTTCGTCTGGTCAGAGGCGGTCTGGTGAGGCTCTACCTCCTCCTCCTACATGTACTTCCTATGGGAAGACTCATCCGGGTCCTTGCTATAGAGCTTCTGGTGGTTGTTTCTGGTGTGGATCTACTCATCATAAGGTCAAGGACTGTCCCAGGAAAAACTCTGGAGAACCAAAGAACTCGGCTAGGACAGCTCCTACTTCAGGTCGAGTTTATTCTTTGACACGTGATCAGGCGGCTAGCACTTCAGGTACTATTACGGGCTTTCTTTATATTGGAGATCGTATTGTCTTTGCTTTATTTGACACCGGTGCTACGCATTCTATCATATCTACTTCACTTGCACATAAAATAAACATAACCCCAACTCCATTAATGAATCGTATATCCATTGCTACCCCAATGAAAACCCATGTGATCATTGATAGTGAGTATGTAAATTGCCCTCTTCGTTTTGATGATTGTGTTCGTCCCGCAAATTTGCTTCCCATTGACATGGTCGATTTTGATATTATTCTGGGCATGGACTGGTTGGCTGCTCATAAGGCGACCATTGATTGTTATGCTCGAAAGGTGATCTTTGGTGATATTCATCATCCTGATTTTGTTTATTCTGGTTCCCAACCTCTTAAATCTGTAAAGATCATTTCGGCTATGAAAGCCCGGACGTTGATTTCGCATGGCTGTCTTGGGTTTCTGGCATCTATTAAGGATACCTTTGTGGATGTTCCGAGCATTGATAGTATTCCTATTGTTCGTGATTTTGCTAATGTGTTTCCCGATGAACTTCCTGGCATTCCTCCTGCTAGGGAAGTCGAGTTTAGCATTGATCTGATTCCTGGTGTTGAACCTATATCTAAGGCTCCTTATCGCATGGCACCTATTGAATTAAAAGAATTGAAGGAGCAACTGCAGGAACTATTAGAAAATGGTTTCATTCGTCCGAGTGTATCTCCGTGGGGTGCTCCTGTTTTGTTTGTAAAGAAGAAGGATGGGAGCATGCGTCTTTGTATTGATTATCGAGAGCTTAACCGTATTACGATCCGTAACCGCTATCCTCTTCCGCGCATCAAAGATTTATTTGACCAGCTGCAAGGGGCGAAGCATTTCTCTAAAATTGATCTGAGGTCCGATTATCACCAGCTTCGGGTGAGGGAGCAGGACGTTCCCAAAACTGCCTTTCGCACTCGGTATGGTCATTATGAATTCTTGGTTATGCCTTTCGGTTTGACCAACGCTCCTGCTGTTTTCATCGATCTTATGAACCGAGTATTCCATGAGTTTCTCGATAAGTTCGTCATTGTCTTCATTGATGATATTCTTGTGTATTCTAAATCCGAGGAGGAGCACGAGCAGCACCTTCGTATTGTTCTGGAGATTCTTAGACAGCAGAGGTTGTATGCGAAGTTTTCTAAGTGCGAGTTCTGGTTGAATCAGGTGGCTTTCCTTGGTCACATTGTTTCTGCTGACGGTATCACCATGGATCCATCAAAGGTCGAGGCTATCACCAAGTGGCCAAGACCTACCACTGTGACTGAAGTGAGGAGTTTTATGGGCTTGCTGGTTATTATAGACGATTTGTTGAGGGTTTCTCGCGTTTGGCTTTGCCATTAACGCAACTGATGATGAAAGGCGAGAAGTTTAATTGGACTGAGGAGCGGGAAAGTAGTTTTGAGGAGCTGAAGAAGTGTCTGGTGTCTGCGCCTATATTGACTCTTCCATCTGGTTCGGGTGGTTTTCAGATTTATATTGACGCATCGAAGAAGGGTTTGGGTTGTGTTCTTATGCAGCATGGAAAGGTTATTGCTTACGCCTCAAGGCAATTGAAACCTTATGAGGAGAACTATCCGATGCATGACTTAGAGTTGGCAGCTATTGTTTTCGCGTTAAAAATCTAGAGGCATTATTTATATGGTGAGTCGTGTGATATATTCACTGACCACAAAAGCCTCAAGTATATTTTCACTCAGAAAGAACTTAATATGAGGCAGAGAAGGTGGTTAGAACTTCTGAAGGATTATGATACGAACATCCAGTATCATCCGGGTAAAGCTAACGTGGTTGCGGATGCGCTTAGTAGGAAATCCGGTATGATAGCGAGTTTGGAGTTTGAGCCTCGCATTTTGCATGATTTGGAGATTATTGATGTGGAGTTTTGTGTTCGAGGTCATGACGGGTATTGGGCTAGCCTTAAGGTTGAATCCAATCTCATCCTGCAGATTAAGGAAGCTCAGAAGGATGATGGTGAGCTTTGGGCTGTGGTTCAAAGTGTTGGAGAGGGTAAGCAGACAGAGTTCACTGTAGACGATTTTGGTGTGGTATGGTTTGAGGATCGGCTTTGTGTTCCTAATGATTCCGAACTTCGCGAGGCTGTTCTATCTGAGGCTCATAGTTCTCCATTTACTATTCATCCTGGTTCCACCAAGATGTACAAGGACCTTAAGCAACATTTCTGGTGGAATGGTATGAAATAGGATGTAGCTTCTTTCGTATCTAAGTGTTTGACTTGTCAGCAAGTCAAGATCGAGCATCAGAGGGCTAGTGGTTTGTTGCAGCCCTTAGAGATTCCGACATGGAAATGGGATGAGATTTCTATGGATTTTGTGACAGGGTTACCTCTTACCAGAAGGAAGCATGATGCGATCTGGGTAGTCGTTGACCGGCTAAGCAAGTCTGCTCATTTTCTACCCATTCGTGTAGATTATAGTGTCAGTAAGTTGGCGGAGTTGTTTCAGCAGGAGATCGTTAGACTACATGGTATGCCGTCATCTATTATTTCTGATAGAGATCCTCGATTCACTAATCGTTTCTGGAAAGGACTTCATAAATCTTGGGGCGCTCGTCTTAAGTTTAGCACATCTTTTCATCCGCAGACAGATGGTCAGTCGGAGAGGACCATTCAGACGCTGGAGGATATGTTACGGTCTTGTGCTTTGGAATGGACCGGTAGTTGGGACGAGTATTTATGCTTGGTAGAGTTTGCGTATAATAACAGTTGGCATGCTAGTATTCGGATGGCTCCTTTCGAGATGTTATATGGGCGCAAGTGTAGAGCGCCGGTTTGTTGGAACGAGGTAGGGGAGCGTATCATTGAGGGTCCGGAGTTGGTTCAGATCACCAACGAAAAGGTAGCTGTTGCTAGAGAAAAGTTAAAGGAGGCTCGTGCTCGTCAGAAGAGTTATGCTGACAAGCATCATCGGGAATTGGAGTTTCAGGTTGGAGATCGTGTGTTCCTTAAGGTATCGCCGTTTCGTGGGGTTAAACGTTTTGGGATCAAGGGCAAGCTTAGTCCTCGATTCATCGGACCATTTGAGATTCTGGAGCGCATTGGAGAAGTTTCTTACCGTTTGGCTCTTCCGCCTCAGTTATCACATGTTCATGATGTTTTCCATGTATCTCTTCTGAGGGGATACAATTATCATCCCTTGCATGTGGTGTCTTATCCGCTTGATCAGATTCAGCCCGATATGTCTTTGTCTGAAGAGCCGGAAGCGGTTCTGGATCGCCATGAGCGAGTTATGAGAAATAAAGTTATTCCGTTCGTAAAGATTCTTTGGAAGAATCACCCAGAGCGCGAGGCTACCTGGGAAACCGTGGAGTCGATACGAGCCAGTTATCCGCAGTTCTTATTCTGATCTGGTATGTCTCTGTTTTGTTTCCGTTCCTTTTCATTTCTGATTCTTCGCAAATTTGGCGGACGAAATATTTTTTAGGGGGGAAGAAGTTGTAAAACCCAAAAATCTGAAACATGTAAAAAGACCAAAATGCCCCTACAAGTTTAAAAATTTATTTAAGGATATTTAAAGTACCATATTGATCTCAAAATTTAAGTAATAAGCCATACATAAAATGAAATAATTTTTACATGACCAAAAGTCATTGTCTCACCTAATTATATGTACAAACACTTTAATACAATTTTATTTTAAATAATCACATTCATTTACATTTGACCTTATATTAACTTGCAAAATAATTGGAAAATTAATGCAAATTAAAGCCCATGATTTGGTCCATGATTAGGGCCGAAATTTTGGTCCCTCCCCCCTCCTTATACACGGCATTCCTTATTTGTTCCATAAAAAAATCCCTAAAAACCCTCAAAAGATAATACCGAATAACAAAACACACATACAAATTCTTCCTTTGTTCATCCAAATTTCTGGAACTCTTGGGATAATTTTCTGGTGTTCATTAGCATCAAAGGAAGGCTAGAAAAATTCGTTTAGGGCTGTGCATTGCTGGATTCGATCGTGGTGTAATTTTCTTGTCGAAAATCCCATCCGTAAGGTATAATTCCAAATAATTCGTTCCACCCATTCTAAAATTCATTTAGCATTTTTTCTATGTTCCTTATATTGTATATGGTCTGTATAAAATGGCTCTAAGGTCGTTGGAGGCTGGTTCGAATCGTGGTGTATTTTTGGTGTCGATTTATTCATACGATAGGTGCAAATTCATTTCTCTTGATCCACACGTTCAATCTTCAACTTGGTATTTTTATCATGTTTCTTTCATCATATAAGACTCGTAAAAATTATATACAACAATTCATGCAAGCTATAATGGCCATACGAATTATTAAGAATGAAAATACACATAAAATAAAAATCGGGCCATATGAATTTTCTGGGTGATGTGTTTATTTTATCTGATCTTTATATGAGTTATAAGACCTGGGAAAAATGTTTTTACAATTTATAAAGGCCTAGATAAATCGCTACAATATTAGGGGCTTAAAAAAGTATAAAATCTAAAATACCCTATACGAATTTTCTGGGTGCAAGGCCTATTTTAATTGGACCCTATACGACTTACATGACTCAATAAAAATGGGTGTTCGATCTGTGGAAGCCTAGAACACTTGTGTCGAATTATTGTTTCAATCGGATTTAAAGAAAACAAAGGAATAAAATGGAAACCCTAGAAATTGAATTAGGGTTTGGACTTTTTGGATTAATTCTGGTGTAATTAATGATGATTAATGATGTTTCAATGATTGGGTAATGATTGGGAATTTTAGGGTTAGGGTTTGGAAATTTTTAATGCATACCGATTGGATTTTAAAGGTTAAGGGGCTGTTTTGTAATTTATAAAACTTGTGGGCTATTTTTATAATATACCTTAAACCTGGGGCTATTCAAATAAAATATAAAATGGGGGTCCTTTTTGTAAATTATGCAACTTAGAGATTTTATTTGTAAATTGTATAAAATGTATAATTCGAATGGGAATTTAATAAATTAGAGGGGCTAAATTGTAAATTCTGGAAATTAAGGGTTGGATTCGTAAACTTTATTATAAGGGGTATAAAATGTGATCTTGGGTAATTGAGGGTAGAAAGTGTAAATCATGAAACTTAAAGGATTAAAGTGTGATTCTGGATAAAATATATATTTAAATTAGTAATTTGCAATATTTTCCTTTAAGACCCCTAACTTTGGAATAATTGCAATTAAAACCCTAGACTTTGGAGAATTGTCATAATTAACCCTAAACTATTGAAACTTGCTAAAATGTACCCTATCTTCATAATGAGGCTTAATTAATGACTTAACTTAATTTATATTTGAATACTGCTAATTATGGAAACTTACTAAATAAGGAAACTTTCTAAAAATGGAAACTTGCTAAATATAGAAACCTGCTAAAAATAGAAAGTTACTTAAAATGGAAAGGCAAGTTAAATGAGTAATTAAGAACCTATTATAATACTCTTCTACTCCTTTAGGTGTGAAGAAGGAGAGGTCCTGAGCCTGTCAGTATTTTCTATTTCTGGTTCTTGTTTGCTTTGCAATAAGGTACAGATACTATGCCCTTTTTCAGTAAGGGTGTCTTATTCCCTGATTTGATTTTGAGTTATGATTCAGTTAAGTTTTCCCAAAGCCATTGCTATGTTCCCTTTGTGTGAACCTTTGATATTTACTTCTGAGATATTGAGATGCACCTTCTGATACATGACCTGTTGATATGACATTCTGTTTTGATATTGAGACCTGACTCTTAGTTTGATACCCGAGCCATTTCTGTTTACCTAGCCAGGAAGGTAACCTGGCCATGTCTTTGATGCACCATTGGCATGACTCATGTGTGGGTGAGTGATTTCTCACACCATCCCTTTTATATTATCTACTATGGCCATTATGATTGTGAGTTGGGGGCGTATGGGTTGCAATCCTAGATTTGTCTGTTTAGTGGATTTAACTATGACTGTGAGTTTATGATTTTGAGGTGATTGGTACTGTGTGCTATACATGCCCTTCACATTTCTGGGAGCTGATCACTCCACTATTATGATACATGAGGACACCCCTCATATTGTCTGGTTGCCTAAGAGGTATCCCCTCTGATTGTGAGATTATGATTTTGAGATTTTGACTGTGAGTTTATGGGCTCATGGTAGATGACTATCCTATTCTTCCTTTATATTTCTGTCTCTTTGTTTATACTTCATGATATTTTCCCGTGCACCATATTTCAGTTCTGTTTCATTATCATTGCTTTGTATATGTATCTGTTCACTAAGCTTTTTAAGCTCAGCCGCATTTCTTTTCCTGCGGCAGGTATCTAAGCTAGGAGCTGGGTTTTAGCTTTGGGATGAAAGCAACGTGTGTGAAGCTTAGACTTTAGACATTCTAGTCTTACCATTTGGATTTTGATTCTGTTATGCCATTGTTTGGGCATTTTGGATTTATGTACTTCAGTTTATTTCTGTTTTCACTTCAGGCATAAGACATGTTGGCTTATTTTCCCTTTTATCAGTAATGTTATAGACTTATGATGTTTTGGATTGCATGCTTGTTATCTGATGTGAAACCATTGTTGTGATATGTTTACCCTTGTCGGGTTGGGGTGTTACAATAAGCAATATGTAATAGTTTAATGCACTTTTGTCCATAAGAAAATAATCAAGTGTGTAACAGGTAAGCACATAATGCTTTCGAGTAACAAATCAAGTGTTTCAACCAATGAATAATGTTTGAGAAAATAATTCACGTTTCAAGTAAAACGAGCATGGTGTTTAAATATAAACGAGCACGTATTCCCCCCCCCCCCCCACCAAAAAAAAAACAGTTGTAAAACAAGTAAAAGTAGGGGCCATGAACTCACCTCAGCGATTAAGTTGTCTGATATAAATAAGTCGAGCAGCAATAGTGTGCGGCATCGACACACGACCTAAATTAGTATGGCAAGTCTTAGTTTTCAGTTTTGTTTACTCATGACTCAAAGTGTTCAAGTAAGTTTAAGTGTTCTCAAATGGTTGTGTTTAATGTTGCTTGTGTGGCAGAGTTTATGTTTAAATCATTTCAAAGTGTTTATAATTATTGGTTCTCTGACAAATGTACAAATACATACATATGTATATAAAAGTATTCATGACGAATAAGTTTTCTGGTTCGGGAGTAACTAGACAACAATGTACAGAAAGTATTCACAATAAAAGTATTTGTGAAAAAATCATATGTTTGTGATATTAATAAATACTTTACGTTAAGTATTTACATGAGTAACGATTACATGATATTGTGTATATATAAATGTGTTTATATATTTAGTTAGTGGATGATAAGTTAGAAAATATTTATATTAATTTTTGTTATAAATATTTTCTTGTTATTTTAATTTTCGTCTTTTAGTCGGGTTTTAGTAATAAAACTAAATATATTAATTTGACGAAAATGTTGACAAAAATGTGTTGAAAATATTAATTTTGACATTTTTATTAATAGTTATAAAAATGTATTAGATCGGGTCCAAAAAAAATTGACAAATGGTGAAATAAAATAAATGCCAAAAAGTGAAGTATCCACAACGGGATTCAAACTCGAGTCTCTCGGTTAAATTACCGGCGTGTTACCCGGCGGGCCAAAGCCCTTATTCGTTTAAATCTCCCGACCCTTTTATATATATATATAATATAAGGGCTTGTGTGTTATATATATATATATATATATATATATATATATATAAGGGCTTGTGTGTTAAAAATATATAAAATCCAAAAGTGACCCAAGGGGGATTCGAACCTCGGTCTAATGGGTAGCAGCTGAGCGGCACAACCAGTGAGCCCAAGGCTCTCTTATGTTATGCTTTGTAACTTAATTTCCCTTAACGGGTTGTTATAGCGTTAAAATTTGTACATATGTCTTATTGTCTTCTTAGTTTCAAGCGAGCATGGTTTTTGAGTTTTATGTTCTGCTTCAAAACTGTTTTGCCAAAATTTTACAAATAAGTACAGCGTCCCACACTTAGGTTCCTCTTAGTTTTTTGTTTTCTTTACGGTTTTCTTTAGTCATTTGGCGTCCACAAACTCAACATGAATGTGAGCATGTCGATTTGGAAGAACAACATGAATGTTAGTTTCCTTTCGAAGTGTTTATGTGTTAACGAGACCCGAAAGTTTGCCACACAAGTTTTTAAACAATTCGTAACCACTTAAGCATGTTTATTCGAACGTGCATATATGTATATGTCGAGTAGCATGTTTATTCAAGAAACATATATTATGCATTCCAACCTTAATATAAACACACAAGGTGACATGAAAATTAAATGTGAAAAAAACATGTGTACTATTTTAGGAATTCAAAGAAACAAAAGATTAAGGCATTCGACTCTTACAGTGAGTTCGAGTGTGTATGTCGAGCAAGAAATGAAACCAAGACCAAGAGAAAACCAAGTACCGAAGATACTATAACCCAAGACTCCAAGCTTATCAAGATTGTTTCCAAGCTTAACCCTTGTTGTATACTTTTGTAGTTTCAGTAAGTTGAAAATGAAATGTGTGAATGAGTGTGTGATAGTTTGATTTTTTTTGTAAGTAAAAATATATACATGGTCCTTTTTTATAGTAAAGCCAAGGATAGTATCTATGATTTCTTTATTGGACTATATATCTAGTTTAGGAGAACAAGAAGAAGAAACAAAGCTACACTTGGGTGGCGTTGTGTTTGTGTTGTCAGCCAAAAATGAGGGAACAAATCTATCATGCCACATGCTTTGTACAATTTGGTCTTCATTATTTGAATATATGTCAAGGTCTTGGCCAAAATTTCCAATCTAGCTCTACTATTTGATACTGGGGGGGGGGGGGGGGGGATTTAAAAATAATAATGAAGAAATCATGTGTTGGTTTATATAAAATGTATTTTGTGAGTGTATTGGGTATTAAAAATAGGTATTGGGTATTGGTTTTGTGGTTAATGTTAAATATATATAATTAAGTGGGCTTAGTAAAAGAATTATAAAGGTGTAAGAAAATAATTTTTGGCACTTTTGTAGTAATTTAAGGAATGTGAAAATGTATTAAAAATAATTGTTGGGAGTGTCGCGTACGTTATGTGTTCATTTAAATTGTGAAAAGCGTTTATTATTTTAATACTTGCGAGTAAGAAAATGCAAAAGCCCTAGCAATTAAATTATGAATTAGAGGGGTGGCAATGTAATGAAATGTTGTAGACTAAATTTAGTCTAAATTCATAGTGCTCAAGAGGGTTATTCCTAGTTTTATGTTTATTTAACCAAATAGTTATACGTAAATTGTTCTCAGGTAAACGTCAAAATAAATAGTTTGAGTTTAGCAAATAGTATTGACCTGTAAAATGGCGGGTTGTCATACATTTACACTTTAGGATCTATTCTTGACACAAGGAGGAAGAGAATTTCAACCTATGATGGTGATGTTCACCGCCACTTTGAGGTTGCTAAGATTAAGAGGAATAAGGCGGAAGATAGTGATAGTGAGAGTGATGAGGAATATTATCCAAAAAGGGATGAAAATGGCAAACCTATTTATGGTCCTATCCGTCCTAAGCACTATGACTTTGAAGATTCTATGGAACGTGCTCTAGCGGAGCAAAGAGTATCTTGACCCTTTCCGTAATGTTTGTGTTTGGAACAAGGTAACTGCCTTACTTGGTTCTCTACTATTGTCAATCAAAAACATCGATTGGACACCAAATTACTCAAGAGGAAACACCAAAGGAGAAGGAGATAGAAAGTGGCATGTAAACATCAAGATTGTTGACCCATGTGGGAATGGGTACGAAAAAGGATTTGAAACTAAGCACACCAAACCTTCTGGATCATATAAACTAAGTGACATCATGTCATCAACCCATTTCAATGCCTGAAACACGAATCCTATGAAAAATGGAGTTGAAACAATACTCCTTTCTTAAAATTTTCTTTTCTATGTTTGTTTTGTCTTTTGAATAAAACTGTATCTCAAACTTATGTTTGATGATGTTTGATGCTTGTTAATGCCTCTTTAAGAGATGAATGAATGTTTGTTATTATGTTAAGATGTTTAGTGTAGCTTGTAGTTATTATTTTTATCATTTTCTAGTATTTTATAGCAAACTGTGTTGAAAATTGCAGAAAAGCACGCCGACCTTTTACCATAGGTCGCCGCTCTTTTTAGCGAGGTAATGCTTATAAAACTTAAACAACTGTCATTTTCACAAAATAAAAAAGAAAACTAAAAACATACTAAGAGAGAAACTATCGGTTTTCATCATAAAAATTTCTACAAAAGCATTTCTAAAACCAGAATCTTTCAGAAAATCACAATGAGGGTAAGCTCTTTAACTTGTGTTTAATATTTTTCAAAATTTCTAGGGTTTTTAAGATCATAATTCTAGGGTTTGGTAGGAATTTATGAATTATGACACATGCTATGTGATTACTTGGTAATATGTCTATGATTTATACTTCCCCCATGATTATTACACATTTTTGTTGATCATTAGAAACTTATGGTTTGTGCCTAAATTTTGGAGCACTATTTGAGAATAATGAGTTGATCAAGAACTGTTTTGATGGCCTAAGATATTTAGAATGCCTAGAAGCTACATTTTAGGTAATTTTATTATAATTATAATTTTTCTTAGTTTTTATATATTTTTGGCGAAACTAGTTTTAGTAGTTAGTAATGCTTTTTTACTGTCTTTATGAGAAGTATATTATGCATACTATCTACTTGTTAACTGAGCACTAGAACTAAGGATGTTTAATTGCGTTAAAAAGGTTTTCGGACAATAAAGACAGATCACTCTTGTGCAGAACACAAAAAACTGTCGGTATTTGATGCCAAGATCGCGGATCTTTTTGATAAAATCGCCGACCTTTAACCATTTACCCAGAAAACTCTCACATAACCGCTGGTTTTATAGTAAAAACCGCTACTTTTCTAGGCTGTTTTGTTCACAGAATGCATGAAACTTGCTTATTTGTTAACATATGATATGCTTATGTTTTCTAACCACTAATCCAACTTGTTTGTGGTTGTTTAAAAAGAATATGGCAGGAATAGGGACTTCTTGCATTGCAAAAAGAACCAGAGGAGCTATTAGAGACTTAGAGCCAAAAAGGAAACCTGAAGACCACCCAAATATGCTTTGGACAGGAGTGGAGAGAACCCAAAAGAAAATTTTCAATGATATTCTAGGAAGACTCAGTGAAAGGGAAATACATATTCTAAGAATAGTAGACTGGAGGATCATAAAGAATTTGGGCTGTTATGAAATCCTTGATGATATGATGTTAGCGAGAATGATATACAAGGGAGAAATTCTGGCTTCTAAGATGTGGAGGAGAGCAATTGAAATCAGAGAGACAATATACAAAGAATGGTGTTTGGAAATTTTGAGCAGTTTAAGAGTCAAGAAGGCGATCACTGATGAAGGAGTAGAAACAAACAATTTTCTCACCTTCAGGCTAGGAGGAAAGGAGAGATCAGTAACAATACTACAATTTGGAAGGTTGTTGGGGTTGTTGTCTGAAGAGGAAGTATGCAATGAGAAATTGAAGTACATGATAATGCATGGAGAAAAGAGAGAAATTGGATTTCAATGTAAAGGAATACTAGATGGAAATAAGTGGAGAGGATGAATGAATCTATAGGAGAAAGAGGGTTTCTTCAATCAAAAACCCATTATTGCAGGTGTTACATAAAATCTTAGTTCAGTCTAGGTTGCACAGGTCCTGCTATGAGGAGTTTGTGTTAGATGACGATCTTTGGATTTTGCATGCATTGGATAAGAAACACCCCTTGAAACATTTGAATGTCATTTGGATCATTGCACAACATCTTGGCAATAGGGCTGCAGCAAAGAGTGACACATACATCTATTGTGGACACATAATCACCAGGATAGCTAAGAACATGGGGTTGTTCAATACAGAAGAAATGATGTTGTTTAGAGAGCCAGTGACACCAAAGCATGTGGATATGAGAAGCTTTGGTAGGATAAGAGACATGGAGACAGGGAAGCTGAGGAACCTCCCTGAGGTGTTAGAGGTTGAGCCCCTAAGGAGTCATGGAAGCAGAGGAAGATGAGCAACAAGAACAGTAGCAGTAGGGCATTTAACCGCCGTACTTAACAGGAAAGTACGGCGTGTCTGTGTTGGAATGACCAAACTGTGGTCATGTTTTTAAAACAATTTCAAAACAATTTTAAATATTTGGTTCTGTAATCTGGGTACCTCTATTGGTACCCAAAAACAATTTGAACACTTGCACTACCACCACCACCGTATCACCTCAACAATACACTTATTATTGTTAACTAATATGTGATGTGCAATGGTGCACATCACCATTTTTTGATATATTGTGTTGCATGATTTGTATGTTTGTAGGGAAAAGAAAAATGATCCAAGATTGGACATATGCAATAAGGAAGTCTTATTGCAAATCAAAGCATACCGCCGTTTTTGCAGTAAGAAAGTCTTTGATTATTGCCTACATTAGTATGTTAGAATTTTAAATTTTTTGTTAAACTGTTACTGAATAACCGCCGTTTTTGTCTTTAAGAACGCCAATCTTATTAGTTAAAACCGATGCACATTTAGTTATGTACGCCGATTACGGGGTAAAATAATTTCAGAAAATCACTATTATTTCAAACTAAGTATTTATAAAGCGTATCCAAACGATCTAAAAGCAATCAGAATCAGGATTGATAACATTAATTACACATTTATACCCATTACCACGGAAAATGTGAGGATTGCGAGCCTATTTCGGCCTATGTCTTTTATGCTTGAATTCTTTGTTTATGAGGGTGCCGATGATTTATTCGATTCTAGAACTTGTGCATGAAATCATTATGAGACCGCAGTGAGATCACATTCGTGTATTGTAACACCCCCTAAATTATGAGATAATAGCGGAAGACTAATCGGGGTATTACTGTGAGGATCGAAGTCATAATAATAGAAAACGACTCGAAAGAGACGTTTTGAAAATATAGGTCCTTTATATTAATTCAGTTACAAAGTTTCATATCAGAGTTGTTGAAATCCTTAAAGGAAATAGTATTTTAAACTGAATTACACGTTTTATTTTACACCATGACAAAAGATAAGTTATTGCCCGCTCCATGCCCTTGCTGCTCTGCTAATTACATGAGCTAAACATGCTTAAAAGTCAACAAAAATGTTGAGTGAAATCATAGAGTTTGAAATTTGTAATTAGTTTGAAACACAAGTAAGATTGTAATGGAAATATAATCAATTTGAAAAAGTAATATCGCAGTCATATATATATTTTGCCCTAAGTCTCATGATACGCAAACGTTAACAATGTACCGCACAAACGGCAAGAACAATCCAAATTAATGGCATGAGTTATGGCCCTCTGTAGGAGAATGTCGTCTTCCTATTTTGAATTCTCAAATAAAGTGCATTTGTTCGCCTAACCGGCTAACACAAATGGGGCGTCAGCTGCCAATAGATCTATTCACTATATTCGCGTTCATTCGCAAGTGATTAATAGTTCATGATGGGAGGAACTTGTAATAATGGAAAAAGTAATGGTAACTTAGGTAATATAAATCAGGTATAACATTCAGAAAAATACTTGAAATCAGTTTATAGCATGTATCTCCCTCACGGAGTATAAAATTGTTAAATAAGTAAGTGTGAGGCTGTGACTCACCTTATGTGATACTGGTGATGTGGAATGTCAGTTCGGACGAGATTATGGTAACGGCTTCAACACGAGACCTGAATATAAGGGAAGTCTGAGTATTTGACTTATTATGAATAACGAGTGTGAAAATGAGAAATCGATAACGATTTGATCGGTGACGTGAGTGTGATATGCTTAAAATGCCTAAAGTTTAAAAATAATATTATACATAATATTATCTTTCTTTTATGTCATTTAAATCCATTAATATTGTTTCCTCGAAAGTGGTGAAACGAAATGTGAAGTTAAATCGTTCAAAATCTCGTTATATAAACATAACGTAACGTTAAATAATAAGTAAATGAAATATACAAAAATGCACGAGACATGAATGGAAATCGTAAAGTGGAAAATAGAAATACAAATGAAAAATATATTCTATTGGTCCTTGTTCTTTTCCTGTTTTTACACTTTTTACCCTAACGGCGTTAGCGTTACACCGTTAGTCCTTAGTTAAGTATAAATTGCATTTATAGTCCACTACTTGTCCAAAATTACTTTCTGAGCTTGGAATTCAATATAATATCAGTTTCTAACTTAAAGATTCTGTTTTGGCAGTTTCAGTCCCTATTTTTACCAGTTGACAGTTTTGGTCCTTGTAAGTGAAATTACTTTGCATTTTTAGTCCAAATGTACAAAAAATGTGGGAAAAATTATACTTATTTTTCTGTAACTTATTTAAGTTTATTAAAGCTTATTTCAACAGCTTATATGGCAAAAGAGATTATTTTTCTCTTGTAGGGCTTTTAACGAGCCAAGTTAAAGCCCAATAACGTTTTAAAAACCGTGAGCTTTGAGACGAGTTGGGCTCATCTCTAGGATCCTTTTTAATGTTCTAATTTCATATCAAAGGGTCTCAATAATCCAGCTTATCTTATTTGCTTGAAAAGTGCTTAATGGGCTTAACAGTCCATTTCGGATTTTATTAATTGTTTTTGAAATGAGTCTGTCGCTTTACTTTGATCAAATTAGAGGGTCTAGAAATGCTTATATTTATAAGTTATATATACGAAACTTGTAGCTATCAACGTGTTATAATAGGTCGTGTAAAAATATAGGGTGGTTATTAAGTCAAATTTTATTATACGTGGTCGTTTTTAAGGTTGAATGGAACATGTATTCTGAGTAAAAGACTTAGAAAAATTCTAAGTGTTTATGTTTTATACGTTTTAATCGTGGTACAAAATGAGTGCGAAAGATGCATGTAACTTTAATATAAAAGTGAGATGAGTGTGTATCGTGACTCCTAGGCCTTCCACAAGGGAGGCTAGTCACTTTTAGTGTTCTATATGTGAATGTGTACGTAAATAAATAACCAAAAATATATACGTTCGAGTGTAACAAAAATACGTGCATGGTGATATAATAACATATGAAATGGAATAAAAAAGAGATTGTAATGACTTACTACACCTCTAGGGTAGTAGAGAAACGTATGAGAGTGAATAGAACACAAGATCAATGGTCCACAAATCGTTTAAACCAAGTATACGACTTTTAACCAAACCCGAATCCCTTCGAAAAGCTTCCAAACGAAAGTGTGAGAGCTCCTGGTCTTCCAGAGGTATTTTTGAGAGTGAGAGGGAGTTAGAATGAAGATATTGAGTGAGTGATATGAGGGGGTGAGATAGGGATATTTATACAAGTAAATATGTACACGTATGGATTTAAAATGTTCACAAAACATCTTCCACTTGCTCCTACTGTACAATGTCAGTGAATGAGAGGATTTTGAGATATATTTCTGACATTAGAAGACTTTAGGAATGTATGTGAGTGAGGGGAAAGGTGGAATTTGTTTTGGTATTAAAATGTATGTCGACTAGTATTTAAAACATGTACACGATTGGTTTTTATCGTGTGATACTAGTCCTTGGGTGATAAAACTTGTTCAATAACTTGTAATTAGGATAGGAAAAATATTAGGAGTGAGTGGAATCAAGTCGGATTCAAAACGGGTATGTTATGAATTTTTGATATGTCGAATTGGGTGCACGATGGACAATCACTTGGGCCCTTAAAAACGTATCAAACCATGACATAAAAATCTGGAAATTGACACTCTAATACTATGGTGGGAGGGGAATGAGGTGATGTAAAAACATATACATGTCGCGTTTTGAATTTGAAAAAAACTGAGGCATTTTGGAGGAGGTTTAGTCGCATATAACATGAAATAATAAAAATGATGTTGGGCTTGTGGGCTGGATGAACAGTACGAGTGAAATGGTGACGGGCTGAGTTTTTAATTTGGCCCGTTTAGTGTTAAATATGTATAATTAAATTTTGTGATATGCGTGTAAGCTCGTCCCGTCATTTGGTGAATTATGTGATAACGTGCTTATGTTAAAATAATATAACAAAGAAAATTTAAAATTTCTCCGTAAAAATGGAAATCAGTAAACAGTAACGGGGGTTAATATTGATTAACGATTATAATTACAATGGAAATTTACAGTGTGGTACAGTACCCACCTGTCATTCTGAAGTCCGTCCCAGAATTCAAGTTTAAAGTGGTTGTTAATGTAAGAGATTATGGAAAAAGGGTCGTCTATTAGGTATTCAAGAAAACGTAACTTCGTTAGATTTACTAATACTAGATGAAATAATTTGAATGTCTTGCCACCTAACTGGTCCAATGGCTGTGAATAGTGATTTCCAACGGTCAGGAATAGTAAAATCTAATTGCTATGAACAGTGGAATCTAACGGTCGTGAATAGTAAAATAACGGCTAGTTTCTCCTTATCTATTATACCTAAAAGTTGAGTACCTTAATTCAATGTGCAAGGGGGGTTGTGCACAAACATAAGTACGGTACAAACATTAGTATGCATACCAAAATAACTACAAACAATTTATCATATAAAGATTCAATTCAGCAATTGAATGCGGGGAAGATGAATATGAACCATTGCAATTACTAATGACTAATTCTTAATGGAATACAACCCAAAAGAATACTGAGCATACCGAGCATCCTGTAGTTACAACAAGGCTTTAAATGTGAATCTCTTCGGTTGCTTTTTTGAAGATTATAAATAGGTAACTATCACCGGATCTTATCCGATCCTCCTCACTCAAACGAACATCAACAACAACTATAACAAGACTCGAACAGTGACTAAGAAAAATCCCATCTCCTTCAGTCATGGTTTCAAACAAGAAAGGAAAAAAGAAAATCAGTTTTTCTATTTTTCTTCAAATGATAGAACCAACAACACAACAAACCCACTCTAACTCACGATCTCACGAACTCAGCAACAACAAAAAATAACGCAGATCTCATGTTTGTGTTTCCAATTGATTGTAATAAATCTTTAAAAGATTTAAACACCAAAACCTATCATCGATCTTGAATCAAGACACGAAAAAGTCATCAAACGACACAACCACTACACTACTCGAAATCAAAAGAAACCTACCCGAGACCTTATCTCAGATCTTGAAGCCAATAACCTTAACAACTCTTCAACGTCTCTTGATATTTAAAATGTGATTAGGTGATTTAAAAGGTGTGGTCGGTTTCGTTTGTTTAACTGAAAGAAAGAAAACAAAGAAGCATTGAAGGGAAGGAGATTCGTTTAGTATTTATCTTGGAAAATAGTGGTTGCTAACTTTTGTATAATGGAGAGTAAGAATGGTGATTTGTCTTTGGTGTTCGGTTATACCAAGAAGAAGTGCATTTTGGCTGCATGATATTAGGGTAGGTTTGTTTTAGATAACGTATGCATGTTTAGGGTTGTTAATGGGTTTTATTTTTGGACCAAGGTTACCTAAATCTTACTGGGCTGATACAACGAATTATGGGTTGCACTTGCTATGTCTTAATATTCGAGTTTGGTTGATGATATATGTCACTTAATTCACATTCACTACATACCGTCACTCACACATGTGATGGTTACATGCGTTTTTCTTTAGTCAATATATGATACTCTGTATGTTATAAAGAGGTAAATTGCATTAATAATGCATGTATCTTTATTTTGTTTACAGCTTTATTTATGAATTTATAGCATCAGTTATCAAATTATATTCGACTAAGTGAGATTCATTGGTAGCTAATGGTTTGGTAAGCTTTTAAAGCAAGTACTTTTTTTTTTGCGTAAAACTCAGATGATACAATTCGAATTTAATATTTTCTTTGAATTGTGTCATTGATCATGTGATTCAAGGAAATGAATATTTGATATTTGTTATTCATTTGATTCAACAGGGTTAGCAATCAAGGGCAAACTAAGTTTGTAAATGAAAGCGTGCATATCATTTATAGAGGTTGGAAGCCGGTTAAAAATTTCCCATACACAAAAGTTTACTTACAAAGTGAATTTGGTTCTATTGAAAGCATTCACTACCTTTAAATTATGAGCTATTGCTATTCAATTACAATGTTTCCTGAAGGATATTGAAACTAAGAGTTCATGTCTTTGTTACATACAATGTTATCCTAAATAACTCACTTCACCGCTCAGTTATCGTGAACAATATTGAAACTTCATCAAACATGTACAAATCCTAATCTCGATAAGCCAAACAAAGTATCTAAATAATATATTCACTCACTTGATAAATACACTTATGTTACCAAAAAGTAATCTGTATGGTTTGGTTAGATATATTTTCAATTAATATACAACAAGATCCTCTAATCTACAAAGAAGAGTATAGTTGGATGAAAATTAAGTTTATAAGTTTTGATACTTTTTATGATTGTCATGACACGTCGCACTAGAATGTCAACAAAGTTTGTGTAAAAAAACACTTTTCTGAGTTGCAACGCGCAATTACAAAAGCCCCCTCACATTAGGAAGTGACGGACAAGTCCTTCAAATAAAACAATTATATAAAAAAAAATCGTCCGAATAATACATTACGCGCAAAGACCATATTCTGAGTTGCAACGCGCAATTACAATATAAAACAACCCCTCCATTCACAATGTATTACCATTAACATTATGAACTTAACAAAAAGGATTATAATTTATCATTGAAAATTTTATTGAAAATAAACTAATTCAAATGCAAAAAGTTATTATAAATACCATCACGTGCTACCCCGACCCGACAAAGATAAAGATGCATCAACGTTATGGAAAACAATTTAATTAGTCAAGAAACAAGCCTGTGCATCGCACGGGTTGTATCATGCCTCGTATATACCCCATTTTAATTACCATTCTTCCACCAACCACATTCCTCTCATTTATTACTTCCAAAATGCCGCACCTTATTACTACTCTCGCGATCGTGTACGTTGTTGCTATTGCCATTTATTTGGCTTATGCTCCGGAAGAAGATTTCGCATTCTTGGTCGGGATCTTAATGTTTGTCTTTCCACTAGTGGTCCTTGCCATTGTCGTGGATCAGACACGGGGGAAATAGATAGTAGGAGGGTTAAATAAATTGTTGTAAATTTAGCACTACCGATGCTAATTATATCGCTATGTATTAATCTTCGTAGATTCTAATAAAATTTATGCTATTTGTGTTTTCCATATATCCTTGTGAATTGTTGTGATCCTCGAATTCATACTTATGTCGGGTTTCATTCATTGGGATGATGGGTACTAGGTGTAGATATCTATAGTAGGTTTACAATAGGAGCATTTTATCTTGTCATAAAACTCGCTTTTGAATGAAGATTGTTATTAGAAATTTTGAAAAGATGACCGTTTCATTCATGACATGATTCTTCCCAAATTTGACATAGGTAGCTAGGCTATGTAAAATTGAGGACCAATGATGTGATGCTTGGCTCAGTCAAAGTAGTGTTATGTTTTTCAAGAGGTTTTAGATGGCGTTCTACGTGTTGTTTTTGTAAAATAACAACATAACTATTTTTCAAATGAATAAGAAAATTTTTGGTTCACACTACTGTGATGGGAATTTCTAGGGTGATAATAGGATATCCTTGAACTAAATCTTAGGGTTCGTGTGAGAATCTTACAAGATGGTAATAGTCTACCGTTTGGTCAGGAATGATGTTAACCAAATTTCTAAGGGAATATCAGTGTATTGTTACGTAATGATTATGAATAAGGTAAATGGAATAGAAACTGAAATTAGACATAGGTTATGATTATTACGGAAATAATACAAGATAGAGATTTCATACGGTAGAAAGGTAGTTGTTACACTTAGGTTACATCCATCGTACCTAAGGTAAAGCACAAAAGGAAATACATCTTAGAAAGTTTTAAACTATGGTTTATTTTACAACAGGGATTTCTTCTTCCGTTTAAACATTTGTGTCATTCTTTGACGTTGTTAATGTTCTAAGGAGCTTCCATTCTCTTCCACTGGTCTTGTCGTTCTAATTGGTATTCTATTTTGGGCATCGACTCTTGTAGTGCCCCTGCTCGCCACACCCATAGCACACTATTTCTGCTGGCTGTGAATTTGCACCCGTGGCTCTGCAGTCGTTAGTTTTATGGCCCATTTTTCGGCACTTTCTGCATCGGTCAGGACAAGGCCCAGTGTGATGCATCCTGCATCGGTTACACTGGGGTAGTGTCCCGACATAGCCCTTTCCTTCGGTGGGCACAGCCACATAAGCCCTGGCGGTTTCCTGACGGCGTTTCTGCTGGTGACGGTGGTTATTTTGGTTTTGCTAATAGTTGTTGTGGTTGTTATTGTTGTCGTTCTTCTTGTGGTTGTTGTTGTGAGTGGTGGTTCCATGATCATTTAGCTTTCTCTTATGATCATTGTTGTCGGAGGTAGAACTCCGTTTGATTTCTCGATCCAGTAATCGCTGTGCAAGTGTGATTGCGTCTTCAAGAGTTTTTGGGTTTGATGAGGTGACGTTCCCCTCAATGCTCTGGGGTAGTCCCTCCACGTACCGTTCCAATGTCTTCTCCATGTCCGGCACCATAGCTGGACATAACACTAACAAATCCTGGAACTTCCGGTTGTAGGTTTTTAGATCATTGCCTTTCACTACTAGTTGATGAAATTCCTCATCTAGTTTCCTTATCTCTGTTCGGGGACAGTATTTCTTCAACATCTTCTTTTTCAACTCAGTCCAGGAGAGTTGGAATGCTTCATCTTGACCCATGGTTTGTGCGGTGGCATTCCACCACGACAATGCTTCTCCCTGAAGAGCTCCTGTAGCAAAGGTGACTTTGCTATTATCAGGATAGCCGCTCCTCTTCAAAACTGTTTCTGTATGCTCAAACCATTGAACCAGTTCTGTCACTCTTTCTGACCACTTGAAGTTAGTTGGTTTAAAAACCATGAAATCTTTGTAAGTACATTTACGAGGTGCCGATGCCTCATTCTCAGCTGTTGCCCCAATGTTGTTGCTTGAGCGTCCTGCTGCCCGAGCTTCAAAAGCTGCAGCAATGCCATCAGCTAACATCTTCTAGGCATCTTCAGGAGTCATTGCTACAGAAGTGGCAGTTGCGTTCCTTGTACGAACCATATTTCTATTAATACCGCAAGAAACATAGATTTAGAATTCACATAATGATGATGTTAGAACGATTTGAGTAATGGGGAAGCGAGTATATGAGTTCTAACAATATTGTCACAATGTGAAGTTATGATTAGATTGAAAATCACAAAAATTACGACATGTTTGGGTACTAGCGTAAGTAAATGATCAATTTTTGGTGTAGGATTGCTAAGGAACAAACTGATTCATCTACAAAAGCTGAAGTTCAGCAACTTTCTCTACATTCATCAAGTTTATTCTGCCCTGAAGCTTTCTCCAGTCTCGAAGACTCGAGCTGGGGGGTGAAGCCAGGGGGAAATGGTAATGATGGTGAAGATGGATGAATAGTATCTGATATACTAGCCCGGCTCGGAGAAGGTATATCCCCCTCGGGAGCCGGTTCCCGCTGATGGGGTGTGAATGGATGTGTCTGGGTGCAAAGGTCAAATAGATGGTCGGGTCACAAGGTTGGTAAGGCATGCTGGTACTCTGGTGATATCGGTGGTGTAAATCCGATCATATCCAGATGAGAAGTAGGAGAGTAGGGTGGAAAGGGTGGTAAAATTGGCACTAATCGTATCTGTACCCTCTTACGAGGTGTATGCTTCCTAACTGGCTGTTGGCGTATTTTCGGTATAGCTATACAAACGGTTTAGGCTCGTAAGGTGCTAACGTCCTAACTTCCTTGCCTCGAAAGGATGGTAAAAGAGGGGGTGGAACAGGCAAAGATGTATCATCTGCAGGAAGCTACTGCTGACTCTCCATGTATGCGTCATCAACATATGGGATGTAAAAAAAATCATATGAATTGATATCATGATGTGGTGGTGGGATATGTGCTGGTAAGGCTAGCACATATGGGTCCTCAAATAAAGGTGTAGCGGCGATTTCACCCCCCTCACAGGGCTCTGTCTCGTCTGATGAAGTATCTGGTCCTAAGGCTGATAAGGCGTTAGGAACTAGTGGTGATGTAACTGATGCTAAGGAGTTATCGAATTCTGAATTCGATGATATGCTAAAATGCGAGACTTATGACATGGTACTATAGTAACCAGTAAATAGTAAAAATAAATAATCATTAACATCAATGGAGTAAAAATCCATTGTGCGAAGATTAGGGTAAAATAATCTTAATAAGTAATGTACTGAGCGCGGTACCAAGCAGGCACGGAGGGCATGAGGTAATATGGTGTAAAATTTATTTATTTGTAAGTGTAGTTATAGTCCAATGTTTGAAAACATTTGGTTCTCTATAACTATAGCTCTGATGCGAATCTGTAACACCCCCTAAATTATGAGATAACAGCGGAAGACTAATCGGGGTATTACTGTGAGGATCGAAGTCATAATCATAGAAAACGGCTCGAAAGAGACGTTTTGAAAATATAGGTCCTTTATATTAATTCAGTTATAAAGTTTCATATCAGAGTTGGTGAAATCCTTAAAGGAAATAGTATTTTAAACTGAATTACACGTTTTATTTTACACCATGACAAAAGATAAGTTATTGCCCGCTCCATGCCCTTGCTACTCTGCTAATTACATGAGCTAAACATGCTTAAAACTCAACAAAAATGTTGAGTGAAATCATAGAGTTTGAAATTTGTAGTCAGTTTGAAACACAAGTAAGATTGTATTGGAAATATAATCAGTTTGAAAGAGTAAAATCGCAGTCATATATATATTTTGCCCTAAGTCTCATGATACGCAAACGTTAACAATGTACCGTACTAACGACAAGAACAATCCAAATTAATGGCATGAGTTATGGCCCTCTGTAGGAGAATGTCGTCTTCCTATTTTGAATTCTCAAATGAAGTGCATTTGTTCACCTAACCGGCTAACACAAATGGGGCGTCAGCTGCCAATAGATCTATTCACTATATTCGCGTTCATTCGCAAGTGATTAATGATTTATGATGGGAGGGACTTGTAATAATGGCAAAAGTAATGGTAACTTAGGCAATATAAATCAGGTATAACATTCAGAAAAATACTTGAAATCAGTTTATAGCATGTATCTCCCTCACGGAGTATAAAGATGTTAAATAAGTAAATGTGAGGCTATGACTCACCTTATGTGATACTGGTGATGTGGAATGTAAGTTCGGATGAGATTATGGTAATGGCTTCAATACGATACCTGAATGTAAGGGAATTCTGAGTATTTGACTTATTATGGATAACGAGTGTGAAAATGAGAAATCGATAACGATTTGATTGGTGACGTGAGTGTGATATGCTTAAAATGACTAAAGTTTAAAAATAATTTTATAAATAATATTATCTTGTTTTTATGTCATTTAAATCCATTAATATCGTTTCCTCGAAAGTGGTTAAACGAAATGTGATGTTAAATCGTTCAAAATCTCGTTATATAAAGATAACGTAACGTTAAATAATAAGTAAATGAAATATACAAAGATGCACGTGACGTGAATGGAAATTGTAAAGTGGAAAATAGAAATAAGAATGAAAAATATATTCTATTGGTCCTTGTCCTTTTCCTGTTTTTACACTTTTTACTCTAACGGCGTTAGCGTTACACCGTTAGTCCTTAGTTAAGTATAAATTGCATTTACAGTCCACTACTTGTCCAAAATTACATTCTGAGCTTGGAATTCAAAATAATATCAGTTTCTACCTTAAAGATTCTGTTTTGGCTGTTTCAGTCCCTGTTTTTACTAGTTGACAGTTTTGGTCCTTGTAAGTGAAATTACTTTGCATTTTTAGTCCAAATGTACAAAAAATGTGGGAAAAATTATACGAATTTTTTTGTGACTTATTTAAGTTTATTAAAGCTTATTTCAACAGCTTATATGGCAAAAGAGCTTATTTTTTTCTTATTGGGCTTTTAACGAGCCAAGTTAAAGCCCAATAACGTTTTAAAAACCGTGAGCTTTGAGACGAGTTGGGCTCATCTTTAGGCTCCGTTTTAATGTTCTAATTTCATATCAAAAGGTCTCAATAAGCCAGCTTATCTTATATGCTTAAAAAGTGCTTAATGTGGTTAACAGTCCATTTCGGATTTTATTAATTGTTTTTGAAATGAGTATGTCGCTTTACTTTGATCAAATTAGAGGGTCTAGAAATGCTTATATTTATAAGTTATATATACGAAACTTGTAGCTATCAACATGTTATAATAGGTCGTGTAAAAATATAGGGTGATTATTAAGTCAAATTTTATTATACGTGGTCATTTTTAGGATCGAATGGAACATGTAATCTGAGTAAAAGACTTAGAAAAATTCTTTAAGTGTTTATGTTTTATACGTTTTGATCATGGTACAAAATGAGTGCGAAAGATGCATGTAACTTTAATATAAAAGTGAGATGAGTGTGTATCGTGACTCTTAGGCCTTCCACAAGGGAGGCTAGTCACTTTTAGTGTTCTGTATGTGAATGTGTACATAAATAAATAACCAAAAATATATACGTTCGAGTGTAACAAAAATACGTGCATGGTGATATAATAACATATGAAATGGAATCAAAAATAGATTGTAACGACTTACTACACCTCGAGGGTGGTAGAGAAACGTATGAGAGTGAATAGAACACAAGATCAATGGTCCACAAATCGTTTAAACCAAGTATACGATTTTTAACTAAACCCGAATCCCTTCGAAAAGCTTCCAAACGAAAGTATGAGAGCTCCTGGTCTTCCAGAGGTATTTTTGAGAGTAAAAGGGAGTTAGAATGAAGATATTGAGTGAGTGATATGAGGGGGTGAGATAGGGAAACTTATACAAGTAAATATGTACACGTATGGATTTAAAATGTTCACAAAACATCTTCCACTTGCTCCTACTGTACAATGTCAGTGAATGAAAGGATTTTGAGATATATTTCTGACATTAGAAGACTTTAGGAATGTATGTAAGTGAGGGGAAAGGTGGAATTTGTTTTGGTATTAAAATGTATCTCGACTAGTATTTAAAACACGTACACGATTGGTTTTTATCGTGTGATACTAGTCCTTGGGTGATAAAACTTGTTCAATAATATGTAATTAGGCTCAGAAAAATATTAGGAGTGAGTGGAATCAAGTCGGAGTCAAAACGGGTATGCTATGAATTTTTGATATGTCGAATTGGGTGTACGATGGACAATCACTTTGGCCCTTAAAAACGTATTAAACCATGACATAAAAATATAGAAATCGACACTCTAATACTATGGTGGGAGGGGAATGAGGTGATGTAAAAACATATACATGTCACGTTTTGAATTTGAGAGAAACTGTGGCATTTTGGAGGAGGTTTAGTCGCATATAACATGAAATAATAAAAATGATGTTGGGCTTGTGGGCTGGATGAACAGTACACGTGAAATGGTGATGGGATGAGTTTTTAACTTGGCCCGTTTAGTGTTAAATGTGTATAATTAAATTTTGTGATACGTGTATGAGCTCGTCCCGTCATTTGATGAATTATGTGATAACGTGCTTACGTTAAAATAATATAACAAAGAAAATTTCAAATTTCTTCGTAAAAATGGAAATCAGTAAACAGTAACTGAGGTTAATATTGATTAACGATTATAATTACAATGGAAATTTACAGTGTGCTACATGTATATAAGTATTTTTACATGATCAGAGGCAAAAATTAGGATTTACACTAAAATAAACCATCTGTTTACTAATTTTAGCTAATTACACCGATTAGCTAGATTACTAATATAAAACCGTTATAACACTAACTTTTAGTGCTAAATTCCATTAGTTACTCCCCAGAGCCAAACTTTTTTGTTTCTTATATCCACCAGAAATATACGTTACTTTGTCGGGAATCTAAACAGTAAAAGTTGAAAGTACGATGAAATAAAAAGTTTTATGCCAATTTTATTAAAGATGAAGAGTGTACGCTTTATGTTTATTATGGTATAAGAGTGTAAGAATGTGAAAGTGACATGAAAAAGAAAAGAAAGATGGAAAAAAAAAAGAAAAAAAAAAGGAGAAAGAAAGTTGTGAATGACGAGAAGAATAATATCTTTTTCCCGACTACTATTTTTCTTTTTACACCAATTCCGGTAAAAATATCCCATGACTTATTAATACCTTATATACATTAAATCCTAACAATATAACCAGAATAAAAGCCCTATTTGATATTTATACTTGGTCATTACGCCATGTCAATGTAGTTTTGTTTCTAGTACAAGCATATGGTAAACTAATGAATCATGACTGAGCTATGAGTGTGATTTCACAACAACATCTACCACAATCAATATGAGCGCTTGAGTGAATTTAAAATTACCCATTCGTGAGGAGCATGTCATGTTATTTTTAGATCAATGGTTGTCTTGGATACAGAAAAATAAATTATAAAATTATACGAGACACGATTTTGAAAAACATTTTTTCTTCTATGCTTGAGGACAAGCAATAGTTTAAGTATGGGGGGATTTGATTAGTCTCGTATTATACATATTTATGCCCCCTATATTATGTAAATTATATATCTATTAACACTTATTTATATGACTTTTGTTAATTAATATATGAATAATAATGCATGACTAATGATCTAAGGAAAGATACGTAAAAGACGAGAAACAACTGACTCAAAAGACTTAAAAGAAATAAGACATGGTTTGGCAAAAGTACACCGATCTTATGAAGGAAGAGCGCCGGTTACGGGCGCCAGTGGTAAACTATGTACCTACGAGTCAACATTGAAGTACGCCGGTTTATTACTAAATGAGCGCAGGTTACATGAGGAGAAGCCCGTTGGTTTTATGACATTGTGAGGCGTACTTCCCCTGTCAGTTATGCTTCTCTATTAATGAGACACTTCAATGATGAGGCTGATCATTTGCTTATCATAACTCACCAAACACGTTCTTAGGTCACTCCTAGACCTATAAATAGAGGCAAAAAACGAAGAGAAACATATCTCAATCCATATCAATCACTACAAAGGTTCCATTTAGTGATAAGGAGTTAGGAGTGGTTAAACATCATAACCACTTGCTAATTGACTGAAGTAGCAGTAATTTTGGAGATTACAATTCGTGAGAACTTGGTTCAATCTCTATAGTAATGGTATACTCTTATTATTGATATGAATATGATAACCATTTACTTATTTGATACTTGTTTCTTTAGTTTGAATATGGAGTAGTTCATTTATGTTTGTTTGGGCAATATAGCCATGTGATATGAACCTGTGATATGGATAAATGTTTATGAATATATAAATCGTGTATTTGATGTATTATGATTCGGTTAACTATCTATTATTTGATTACTCATTGCAATTGTCAAAGGTCGAGAGATACAATTATGATGGTTAATTATGAATCGTCTGTCTATAATGAGTCATTGCTTTGCTTGTGAGAATTGGATAGTAAAATACTTGATAACCCGAATTATGATATGTTTAAGTACTAATCTCACTTCTAACAACTTGATTAGGGGAAATATACTATTTACGTTTCATCCTCAGACCATTCTTTATGCACTTGGTATGCTTAGGATTATAGGCCGAAAGGATTCCTTTTCATGTCCGGTAGATATAATTGCTTATATGATTACCCATCGTATATTGCTTTTATGCATTGTCTGTATGTGCATTTATATTCTATTCTATGGTTTATCTCATGTTGCTTGGCCTAAAACAAACATAAACTTAATCAATTTGGTAAAACTTTCAAAACTCTTAATTCCAACAAAAACGGTTTTAGTGATAAGTGACAATCATTGGAATCTAACTTTGTAACCAATGCTGAGTCGAGAAACACTTCCCTCCCTTTGGATGACCTGGTCTTACCTAAAAATTTACTATAAACGAGGGTTATACTTTACCCGTGTGTTTTGTATTAAGGAATCGGTAGAACTAGTATTATAAATTTAAAGCTTTCGAAACACATCAGACTCAGTCCTATACTTTTTATATGTGAGAAAGTTATAATAGGAACTATGAAATTATCCTAAATTCTAATTGAATAGAAAGCTTACATGCTAAGTTAGTTTCACTTTTTATTCTTTCAAGATGGCTTCAAATACCTTTATTTAGTTTTGAAATCTTTGAATCATAATTATACACTTGGATAACTAAAGAACTCGTATCTTTAGCGACAAAATGACTAGATCTTGATGTAATCAAGACATATTTATGAGGTTTGATTGGAAGACAGAAATATCAACTCAATAGTGGTAAAGGCAACAACTAGAATTCTTTATCTAGTTGTTTGCTTTGACCTGATAAAGGTGCTATACACCTTTGTGGTAAAGTAGGCCTATTAAGGAGGAATTGCATCCCAATTTTCAAGTTAATTAATAGCATAGATGGCTTGTGCATATCATCTATAGAACTTGAACACACTTACTTGGATATCTATGTACTTTCTTACTAGTCCACGTGGCTCACATTAGCAATAATGTTTAGAATTCAAGATATAGAAAGATAAATTGCTACTTGCTTTCACTAGTGAAAGACACTCATAATATTCTCTGATCTAGTGGGAGCAATGCATTTTATGGATAAAATGACATAATTGCAATGATTTCAAATTTAGTGGGAGCTATGAGTTGTTTACCTTATAGGCGCCTCACTTTATTGTTGAATTGGCTTGAAATAATATATTACTTTCCAAATGTGAAACATTTTCTTTTAGTAAGAATCACCGTGTATTATCTTTGATAACTTGTTGCCTTTGAGATGTCGCTTCCAAATATGTTATCTATAAGATAATTGTTAATACAAATAATGTCAAAAACGTCATTTGCATTTTCCGGTCTCTACATGTTTTGATAATCACAAAATATAAATACACGTTACGTAAAATTACGTTTAACAAGTTTATAATCGAGATAACTTGTTTCAATCACAACATCACTTAAGGTATGAATAAACAATCTACCAACTTAGTTAACTGATCAAAGAATTTATTTTTCACTAAACCTCGCATTTTTATGTGACAAAGCATTTTTACAAAAGTATTTTTGTAATTTTAAAGAAATGTTTTATTAAGAAAATAAATTTGAATTTCAAATTCTCCAACAGCTAGTTTTCCCGCCTAAAACCAGATAAGTTTTTCACTAGATAAACTTTAACGACATCAGGACAAAAATAGGAGCGTATGTCGAACGGTCCCGTAAACATGGTGACGGTCCGTTATATATATGGGACCGTCCAGTATTTAAAGGACCGCCCCTCGCTCCTCCTGGTGCCTATAAATATTGAACTGTTTCATTTTGAAAAACCAACTCTTGAGCACTAAAACTTTCTGTCTTCTAAATTCACTCTAAATACTCTTCTTTGATCACATTAACGGGTTGTAAGTTGTTTACAAGTGATCACATCCATCCCTCCTCCAAGTGCAAGAGAAGAATACTCGTATTCATCAAGAAATGAAGTGTTGAAGAATACTCCTTCACCTCATAAACTGGTGTTACGGATCTCTCCTCAACCTCCATTCTATTTATCTTGATTCTTGTGTGTAATCCAACTTGAGTGCAAGCTCGGAATTGTGTATTGTGTTGATTCAGACTAAAGTGTTGGTTCGAATAGTGTAGCCACGTGGGCTTTCATTTAGATTGGTTCTAGCTAGCATTAGGACTTGAAATTTCGCATAGTTTCGTTAAACCTTGTGTAAGCTTTGGTCTACGGTTTGTTCCGCCAAAAGGGAGCGTGTTGATATAGTGTTTGTGAAAGTCTTGAGTGTGAGACTCGAGAAGTGGAGTAGGGCGAAGAGTGAGTTTCGTAGCCGAACCACTATAAATCTCCGTGGCCTGGTTTGATCGTTTCTTTCCTTATACTTACTTACTTGTTTATTATTGTGTTCATCAATTGTTGTATTGGTATCACATAAGATTCGTATCGAAAAATATTTCAAAAAAAACTTGAAAAAGATTTTTGAAAACGTAATTAAAACGTTGAAACTATTCAACCCCCCTTCCAGTGTCTACAATTGGTATCAGAGCCAGGTTACTCAAGATTTTTAAAGTATACTGTATTTTAAAACTTGAATCGATCAATGGATTTTGAAAAATATCAAGAAGGATAATCTATGCAAAGACCACCACTTTTCGAAGCTGATAACTTTATTTACTAGAAAACTAGATTCGAAACTTATGTGAAATCAAAAGATCGTGATCTTTGGCATGTTATTACTATAGGTGACTTTCAACCTATTGAATAAAACCCTGAAACTAAAAAGGATGAAATAGTTCCTTACGATAAACAAAGTGAAAATCTTAAAAAGAAATTGGCTAAAAACGATGAAGCAAAAATGGTTATTTATAATGCTTTACCGAAAAAGGAATTTCAAAGAATTTTTATGTGTAATACGGCTAAAGATATTTGGAAAAATTTGTTAGTCACTCATCAAGGTAATAATCAAGTCAAAGATAACAAGATCAATCTTCTTGTTCAACAATATAAACAATTCGTCATTCCTGAAGGCGAATCTATAGATAGTGTTTTTGCTAGATTTAATACTATTATTACTAGTCTAAAGGCACTTGATGAAGGTGTTTCTGTCAAGAGTTGTGTTAGAAAATTTCTCAGGGCTTTACATCCAAAGTGGAGAGAAAAGGTCACGGCAATAGAAGAATCCAAAGATCTAGCTTCACTCTCACTAGATGAGCTCATCGGTAATCTAAAGGTTCATGAGCTAATCATCAAAAATGATTCCGAAATAGTCAAAAGCAAAGTAGAAAGGAGATCACTTGCTTTAAAGGCTAAAAAGGAATTAAGTGAAGATGAAGACTCAAGTTCGCAAAGTGAAGATGAAGAGTATGCCATGGCAGTTAGAGACTTCAAGAAGTTCTTTAAGCGAAGAGGTAGATATCTAAGACAACCACGAGATGAAAAGAAAGCACCCCAAAAGGGTCGTGATGAAAAATATAGCAAGGGTGATAGAAGATGCTTTGGATGTGGTAATGCAAGACACTTGGTAGAAGATTGTCCTCATCAAACGGAAGACAAGAACCAAAAGTCATACGTAAGCGGTGCTTGGAGTGATAGCGACGAAGATGCTAAAAATGAGGCTTATCTAATGGCTGGAACTTCAAAAGAGGTACCTTTCGAAACCGATATCCATAATGATGACACTCTCTCATTAGATTCGCTTGAATTAGATAATGAGTATGATCGAATTTGCAAAATGAGTCAAAAGATAATTTTCAAAAACAAATCTCTAAAATCTACTAAGTCTAAACCAGAGAAAGAAATATCGGAACTAAAGGATAAACTATCTAGGCTTGAAAAAGGCAAAGAAATTGACTTAGAATGCAAATCATGTCAAAATCTTAAAATAAAAAATGAGGGATTCAAGGAGGAAGCCTCAAAACTAAACATATTTAAAAAGAGTACTCATTCTCTTAAACAAATGATAGATGCTCAAATGATTTCCGTTAATAAAATCGGTATAGGCTATTATTTTTCGGAAGCATCAACAAGTGGTACAAAACAAACTAAATTTGTGAAATCTCAGGCAATCGAGACTACTGGTGACGGTCCCCAAAATGCACCAGACGGTTTCGCAACTTTAAAGGACCGTCCATCATTTAAAGGACCCTCCATAGTAGATAAGTTTGTGACTTTGCCAAAATCTGTATTAGGTCCTGCACCAAAACACTTAACCGTAATGAACAGTAAGGTACCTATTGCTAGTATAAGAGAAGTTAAACGATTTTATAGACCATTCCTAAAACATGGAATAGGATTTAACAAAACAATGACTAGATCAAAAACTTCACCACCTAGGAAAATAAATGTTATCCAAAGGCAAACTAGACGAAGACAACCTAGAAAACAAAATTATCCGAACATGTATCCCCAGCATGGAAGAATAACTTTCTACCTATAGGTTTCTATTCACCATTTCAACATCCTAGTCAAATGTAACAAATGCATAGGATGTTTAATGCTAACAACTTTGGACCCATAAGATATTGGGGACCATATGTTTGAGTTTGTCTATGTTATCATTAGATATGCTTGGGAATTGACTTGGAGCCCGACGAATGGATCAAAAATAGTGGATGCACTAATCACATAACGGGAAATCGTAAGCTATTCTCGTCATATCAATCATGCAACGGAAGTAATGTCACTTTTGGTAGTAAACTCAAAGGTAATATCATCGACAAAGGTACGATCACTCATAACTCTCTTACTATCACTAATGTTGAACATGTTGATAACTTAGGTTTTAATCTCTTAAGTATTAGTCAAATATGTGACAATAAGTGCAAAGTAATCTTTTCCGAAGATGGTAGTGAAATCATAAAGGATGGAAAAGTCATTGCCAAGGGCATTAGGAAATGTGATCTATATGTCATGAAGATAAGTGATAAACCTAGTAACAATATATGTTTGGCTACGGTTAGCGATAACTCTACTTTATGGCATAGAAGATTAGGTCACGCAAATATGCGTTTGTTGCAATCATTAGCTTCTAAGGATTTAGCCAGAAATCTTTCGAAACTTAAGTTCTACCAACATTTTTGTGACGCTTGTAAAGTTGGAAAACAAGATCACTCTAGCCATAAACCTAAGAATATAGTCTCAACCTCTAGATGTCTAGAACTCCTTCACATGGACCTTTTTGGTCCCTCCACCGTACGGAGCTACGAAGGAAATCTTTACACCTTAGTAATAGTTGATGATTACTCTAGGTACACTTGGACTAGATTTGTTAAGAACAATACCAAAGCCTTCGAGAAGTTTAAAACATTTAGCAAGAAAATTAAAAATCAACTAGGTTGTCCCATAGTTTAAATTAGGACAGACCATGGTAGAAAATTTGATAATGAAGTGCAATTCAGAGTCTATTGTTATGCTGATGGTATTACTCACAACTTCTCAGATCCACACACTCCACAATCAAATGGGGTAGTTGAAAGGAAAAATAGAACACTACAAGAAATGAGTAGAACAATGCTAAATGGACAATCCATCCCCCAAAAATTCTTGTGTAATGCCGTAGACACCTTCACATATATACTTAATAGAATTCTCATTAGGCCAATCCTAGGAAAAACCCCATACGAAATTTTGAGAGGTAGGAAACCTACTCTAGATCACTTCAGAGTGTTTGGAAGCAAATGCTTCATTCTAAACACCAAAGACTATCTCACCAAATTTGACCCGAAGTCTTATGAAGGTGTATTCCTAGGATATTCACAAAATAGTAAAGCCTATATAGGACTCAATAAGGAAAAATTGGAGTCAAAGAATCACTTAACAAGAAATTCGATGAGAGTCCTCCCCTACCTAAAACATCACCTTTGGTAGATGATGATTTAGATGAAGAAAACGCCATCGTAGATAACATGAAAAATCTAGGGATCAATAATTTAAATGAAACCATAGAAATAGATGAAACCAACAACATTAAAGAATCTAGAAATCATCCCTTTGAAAACGTCATTGGAAATCTAAACCAAAGAACCCTTAGATCACAAACCCAAGACAAAAGGAATTTATTTTGCTTTGTCTCGATCATAGAACTTAAGAACTGGAAGTTAATATTAGAGAACCGATATACAAGGAATGGTGCCAAGAGTTTTTGTGTTCCATGCGGATGAAACTGGAAGTTACTGATATTGGGGTTACCACCGACAAATTTCTTGATTTCAGACTAAGGGGTAAGAAACATGAAGTTACACTATTTGAGTTTGGCAATTTGTTAAGTTTATACTCCGATGAGGATTTGAGTGGGATTTCAAGTTTTTAATATTGAGTGTAGAAAGGAGTAAAAATAATTTTGATGCACATGGATATTGGAAAAGAATTAGCGCGGAAGATAAGCTAGTATATGGGGAAAGTAAGGTTTCGTCAATCAAGAAACCAATTTTGCAAGCACTACACAGGGTTGTAGTACAATCGTTGTTACATAGGATTCTAGTGTTGATTTGATTTATGAAGATGATTTATGGGTTTTACAAGCATTAGAAGAGAAGCATCCCTTGAGGCATTTGAACGTAGCTTGGGTAATAGTGTAACATTTGCACCAACGTGCGATCATATGGACAAAGAATTACATATGTGCGGGTCATTTTATTTAATGGATAGCCAAGAGTCTTGGGCAATTTACTGAGAAGGAAATGAATCTTTTTAGTGAGCCAGTTATTCCATTGAGCATTGATATCAAGGGGTTTACGCACCTTAGAGAAAGTAGGAATGGGAAACTCAAAGGACTTCCAGAAGTTTTAGATGTACAACCAATAACAACCTGGGACAGTTGATTACGATTTGTTTTCAAAAACAATTATGTTTGTTGAATTATTTCTATCTCTACTTTCTTAACTCTTTTCTTTAGGATTAATAACATACTTTAACTATGGTTTCTTTTTAATTCACTTTAGATTGCTTTAGTTTTGTTTGTTTGTTTGTTTTGTTTATTTCGTATGTTATTGCAGTTTTTGCAGGGTTGATATGTAGGAAGCTTATTGTTGGTCAATACTTAGAGTTGGAGAACTCATTTGCTTATTTGTGAACAAATATGCATATTGCGTATTTACCCCGGTAGTATCTTTTTAACTGTATTTTTTCCATTTCCTTTACTTTGAAGTTCATTTTTATTACATTGAGGACAATGCAAAACTTAAGTGTGGGGGAGGGAAGAAAATAGGAAAAATGGTATAATTTTTAAATTTTTAATTTTTAGGTAAAATTTTAGAGTCGAGTAACTAGAATTCATTCGCCCTTGATTATCTAGTCGGTTTCATATGTATGTTATAACTATATTAAAAACAACTAGATTATTTCAATGGTAAAATGAGGCTATTTGAAAGTTTTTGGAACTTAATCAAATTATGAGAGCAAATTCATTCTGGATTCGATAACATTTACTAGTGCATGTTATAGCCTTTTCACCTTTAATTTTGAGGATTTAAGCCTTTTTGTATAAAGCATACATCTTTTATGCTATATATTTTGCTATGAGTGTGCCGATGATTATGTTGATTCTAGAACTTGTACTTGTTATGCATTACGGTTAAAATTACTTTCGAGTGATAAAAACATATTCAAGTGATAAGAGGCAACTTAGGATTTACACCAAATGGCCATCCGTTTACAAAAATAATTTTTGCTAACTACATTGGTTAGTTAACCTCGTATTTGGAACCCATTTGTTAGCGTTTATCTTTAAAGCTAGATACCCTTAGTTAAACCTTCTGAGCCATTCTTTTCTTTTCTTTTGAATAAATCCAGAAAAACACAAAAATATTTTACACTTTACACCTTAGCCTTACCCGAATCAAGTTCATTCAAAGTGTGAAAGCTATTTTTTTTATGATTAAACATTGGCCACGCTTTGAAATGTGTATGTGTTGTTTCAACAAAGAAGGAGGTCACTACTCTTATTTGTATTTTTGTAGCGTGTGCTAATCCAAAGTGTGGGGGTAACGAGGAAAGGAGAAAGTGATGTGAAAAAAAAGATGTGAATGCTAAGAGGTGATAAGTAAGTATGAAGATTTGGAATGATGATCGAAGAAGTTGGGAAAGTAATCATTTATGGTATAAAGAGTTTGGAGACGTAGTTTGGACTTGATTTTTATTTTTCATTTTGTAGAAACTAGTCACAAATAATTTCCATGCCTTATCCTTTCTTTTAGCAAATTACTTTATTCTTTCGGATATAGTAATGGCTTTGAGAAAATATGTAGTACGTGGATATTTTAGTGACCATCCGGTTTTTGAATAATCGAATGACGCGCCAGCGATCTAGTGCGTATTTTGATGACCATCCGTTATGCAAATAACGCGCCAGTGATCCAACGTACATTCTAGTGACCATCCGTTGTTCGGTTAATCAAAAATTCGCGCTAGCGATCTATTATATTCTTGTATGAAATGTTTGAACATTAGCCGGTAACCCTTTTAACCTAAACCCGAGTAAAAGACCTTTTTGATGTTTTATTTCTTTGTTCAGATTCTTGTACAAGCTTATGGTAAAATGCAGGAATCATGATTGGGCAATGAGTGATTTACATATACCAACCAATCTGCATATGAGTGTTGAGTGAATTCAAAAATCATTCGTGAGGTGCCTAGTTATGTTATCAAGCTCAAGATTAATTCATTTATGTTTCTAGAATACCCGCCCAACCCAGAAATAGGGAATCCAGCCATAAAAATTCAAATTAACAATTATTCTTTCGGAATGGTTGTTAGATTTTTTGGAATCATGATGTCGGTATCCATTGAAGTCATTTTTCTAAATGCTAGACTTGCTCGAGGGCGAGCAGAACTTAAGTGTGGGGGAATTTGATAACGCTCGGAATGAGCATGTTTTTAGTTGCGTTATTGTTAGTTTTGTGCATCATATTTGGTTATATTTATATGTTTTTGTTACTTAATCGTGAAAAAGTGTATATGCAAGTGAATGTAGCCAAATACAGGAAAAGATGATGAAAAGACGAAGAATTGGAGTGATTATGCACATTTGGAAGATTCCCGTTACTGAAGCGAAGTTAGAAACCACGCAAGGACTTAGTGATTTGAGAGTGTTAAGGTTTCCATGATTCTACGTCAAGAAAATATCAAGTTCTATGGAAGAAATCAGTGCCACAATCAAGGATAAATCATGCAACAAGAAAAGTCAAAGAAAAGTAAAAAATGTGAGTGCAAGAGGACTCCAGCTGATCGGCTAGAGCCCACATCCGAATCGGATGGGGTGTCTTGGAGAGGAGCATCCGATTGGCTGGTGAGTCTGCCGATCGGATGGAAGGCCTTGCAGTTACAAGTTTTACATTAAATGACGGCTTTACTTCCATTTAATCATTGGAGTCTGATCATTACCAGTTAATAACTCTTTGAGGACGTTTTTACTTGGCCATTAAGTGAGTCCTATCTATATATTGGATCCTAGGCAAGTTTACTAAGTGTGACATTCCAAATTAGTAATAAGCTTTACACTATGGCTATTACTTTCTCAATTATATTGCCCGAAAGTCTAAGAATGCCTATGAAGAAGTCCAAAAGAGTATTGAGACAAGTCTCAATCATTTGTTTAAGTTTGGAGTTGTTTTTGGGTTGTATTACTCAATTGGAGGAATGTGGTTGTTATAGTTCAACGATTCTAGTTCTTGTAACTCTAAGATAGGTATATCTTGTTTTATTTACAGTGAACTACTTTTACTTTAAGTTTTATGAAAGTTATGTTTGTTACTTGTGCTCTATTATGATGAATGATATGGAGTAATTTGTTGGTATACTTGTGTGTATGATGTAACTTTTGTATGAGTATTCTTATCTAGAGTGATGCATGAGAATCTTTCTTGTTTTATGAGTTTGTTGAGATAATATCTAGTCTTGCTTAATTTGTTGGTAAAAACACTTAAAGAATAAAAAGGCCGAAAGGATTTTCTTAATGTTTTTCTTTCAAAACGTTAGTGCACGAATTAGTATGGAGCATGATGTGTGACAATCATCATGTTTGCTCATTAAAATAGATTTGAAATGATTTCATTACGAGATAAGTCTGAAAGGATTCGTAAGAACAAATAAGATAAGAAATGCTTTTCAAAACAAATGGAGTTTCAAGAGAATTACCATATTAGTTAAATAGGCCGAAAGGGTTAAATAATTGGGAGAATTCTTAACAATGATTTTTCATGATATAAACCATTGATTGTTAATCATTTACATTTTATTGTGCATCATTACAAGTTACACCAAACTTATATGAATACTCTATGCAGTTGGGTCATGAATTACACACAAGTATATGTTTTTATTTATTGATCTTTGATACTATTGAATTTTCGCTAAATTGGATTGATAAACCTTTTTACAAATACTTGTTATATTTAAATACAATCATCACAAATCCCTTGGGACGATCTCGAATTACCCACCTTTACTATTGCGGACGAGTATACTTGCTCGTATGTTTTAAATAGATAATTGGTAAAATCATGTTTTATAAAATTTAAAACTTGCACACGTTGTAGCGCATCAAGTTTTTGGTGCCGCTGCCAGGGATTTGAATAAATTTGTTCATTTTTATTAGATTTTGAAATTTTATAAGTGTTTGATTTAGAACATTCGTGTTAAAAAAAAAAACCAGTAAGAAAATTTTTTCACCAGTGTACCCAACCGATCGGATGGAGCTCTCGGTAAAAAATTCTACGTTTTGTTATTTTTCATTTTCTTTAGTATTTAATGTTTGGTTTGTGTTCGTTTATGTGTAATAAGTGCTAATATTGCTTAGTTGCTTATTTTAATGATATGTCTAGTGATAGTTTTGCTATTTTCATTTTCTTTCTATGACATTATATGCTATTTGGTTTATTTGATGTTTAATTAATTAGTTGAGTAATTTAATTCTGTAGTTATTGATAGATTAAAAGTAGTTTAAGAGTCTTAATATTTAATTGTTGAGTAAGTAGAGTTTAATTTGTAATTAATTAGAGTTAATTTTCATTTTTAATAAGGTCATTAATTATAAGTTTAATCTTTTCACTTATCAGTAGTTAATAGAGTTAATTTTTCATTTATAGTCATTAAAAACATTTTAAGAGTCGTTTTATAATAAAGAAAAAAAACTTTTTTTCTGGAAATTTATTCCAGCCGATCGGTATGCGCCCGCATCCGATTCGGCTGGACGGTTTTGGTTTTAGGATTTGTCACCATCCGATCGGATGGTTAGCATGCCGATCAGACGGAGCTCTCCGTAAATTTTTCATATTTTTCAATTTTTTAGTTGTTAGTGTTTTTGAGTGTTCAAACTTGTTTGTTTACTTTGTATGCTTTCATTTTAAGTATGTTTCGATTATGACTAACCCCTAATGCTAATGATTTGGATTTTTTGTTTTGTTGGTTATGTTATAGTTGTTATTTACCTTAGTAGAATGGAAAACCTAAGTGAAGTTTCGGAGTACTTGAGGAATTTGGAGGAAATGTTCAAGGATAGCGGGGATTCCTTGGAGCGTTTAGGAAGTATGGTAGAGGAAAGCAAGATGGAACTCGAGAAGTTAGAAGTAGTTGGTGAAAACCAAGTTTGTGAACCAAAGAGTGTTGGGAATTACATGTCTACACACTTTGTACTGCTCAAGATATTTAGTAATGTCAAGCCAAACAATTAGTACTGCTGAAGATTATAACTGCCAGTACTAACCAAGTTTGTACTGCTAGAAGAAAGTTAGTACTGCCAGACTAACTTGATACTGCTGATGAAGATTGGTACTGCCAAAGAGATAAAGATGTGTAAAGTGATAAGTATAGAAGATATTCAGTGCATATTCCATATATTTAGAAAGATATGTATATTCTAGAAGATTTGTAGTTATCTTGTAAAGGACTCCTTAGCCTATAAAAGGAGGTCCTAGGTTATGATGTTAGACGTATGTTTTTGATATAGCTTCAAGGTTGTAAACCCTAGTACTACACAGAGTACTCGTATTAGTATTCTAATAATATTGAAGCATTTTGGTTATATTGTTTTTAATACAGTTTACTGTTCTATAAGTTTACTGTTACACTAATATTCTTCTAAGTGTTGAAGAGTAGATTTCGCATACTCTTTGACATTTACAAATTTTCAAACAATGTTGTTTTGGATTTATCCAAGGTAACTTAACATTACAATCTCAAGGAATCGATCTGTGTTAGGGATCAACATGTGGTATCAGAGCTTAGGTTCTGAAACTTTGATCTAGAAGAAACAAAAAGAACTCTTTACTCACAGGAAGAGATGGATCTTGAAACAACTCAAACCACTACCACTGCTAAATTGCCCATTCTCAAGCAAGGTGATTATGAGATGTGGAGGCTCAGAATTGAGCAATACTTTCAAGTGCAAGACTATGCTCTATGGGATATCATAGAGAATGGCAACTCATTCAAACCTGCAACCAAAGCATCAACAAGTTAAGGTGTCACAATTCAGATGGTATCAGGTGCTGTAACTGCTAAAGAGAAGGCACAAATGAAGAATGATGCAAAGGCTAGAAGCATGTTGCTGATGGCTCTCCCCAATGAACAACTATTGACTTTTAGTAAGTACAAGGATGCTAAGACCTTGTTTGAAGCTATAACAACAAGGTTTGGTGGTAATGAAGCAACTAAGAAGACTCAAAAGACTCTTCTAAAATAGATGTATAAGTACTTTAGTGCTCCAAGCACTGCGTCTCTTGATTATATTTTCAATAAGCTTAAGAAGATTGTGAGCCAACTGGCTGTCTTGGGTGTAGAGATTTCACAAGAAGATCACAATTTAAAATTCTTGAGTAGTCTGCCTTCTGAGTGGAATACTCATGTTGTGGTCTGGAGGAATAAGCCTGATCTAGACACAATGAGTTTTAATGATCTCTACAACAATTTCAAGATTGTTGAACAAGAGGTGAAAAGGCCTACAAGCTCAAGCTCAAGTGCTCAAAACATGGCATTTGTTTCATCTCCTGGCACTAGCAGTACTGAGGAGGTTAATACTGCTTATTGAGTTAATACTGCTAACCCTAAAGTTAGTACTGCTAGTTCACAAACTAGTACTACTATCTTAAGTGATGATACTTTCTATGCATTTTTGGCCTGTTAAGAAAATGGGTCTCAGCTTGTACATGAAGACCTAGAGCAAATCCATGAAGTTGATTTAGAAGAGATGGATTTGAAGTGGCAGTTAGCTTTGTTCAGCATGAGAGCAAAGAGATTTTTCGAGAAGACTGGTAAGAAGATTACCATCAATGGAGGTGATACTGATGGATATGATAAGTCAAAGGTAGAGTGTTACAACTGTCATAAGTTGGGACACTTTGCTAGGGAATGAAGAGGGCCAAGAAACCTGGACAGCAGGAATAGAGGTCAAGAAGGCAGAGGATCCAGGAATCAAGAGCGCACCAGGAAGACTGTGAACTTGGAAGAAACTTCTTCCAAAGCTATGGTGGCCATTGATGGGTTAGGTTTTGACTGGAGCTATATGGCTGAAGAGGAAGCTCCTACCAACATGGCACTGATGACTTTTTCTGACTCTGAGGTATATACAAATAATAGTTGTTCAAAAACCTGTCTTAAAAGCTATGAAACTCTTAAAAAACATTATGATGAGTTAAGAGTAGATTTTAATCAATCTGAGTTTAATCTAGCTAATTATAAAAGAGGGGTAGCTGTTGTAAAAGAGCAACTAGTTTTTTATAAAAAGAATGAAACTATCTTTACTGAGGATATTGCTGTTTTGAAAAGAGATATTTATTTTAAAGACTTAGAAATATGTGAGCTTAAAAATTAGTTAGAAAAGCTTAAGAAATAAAAAGACAGCATTGATGTAAATATAGAGAGATATGCAGGGTCATCTAAAAGTATAGATAAGATTGTTCAGTGTCAGCTTATTGATAAATTCAAGACATGTATAGGATATAAGACTGTTGCACCTCCTTATACGGGGTTATTTCCAACCCCAAAACTTGATTTGTCAAATACTAGTATAGAGGAGCTCAAAAAGCCTGAGACTGAATGTAAAAGTGATAGCGAAGAGAGTTGAGGTTAGTGAATCATTTGATACCCCATTAGTTGAGAAATTGGTGTCAGATGATGAGGTAGAGAAGAAAACTATCTTTCCTGCTATTACTAAGGTAGAATCTACCTAACCAAAACAATAAGAGAAACCAGCTAGGAAAACAGTTAAGTATGCAGAGATGTACAGGTCACATAGTCCTAGGGTAAATCAGAGAAATTGGAATAATCAGAAATCCCAACAGCTAGGAAGTGAATTTGTAATGTACAATAAAGCCTATTTTGTATGTGGTAGTTTTGACCATTTGCAGGCTTATTGCAATTACCATCAAGGGGAAAGGATGGTATCTGGGAATATAAGGGTATCTGGAAATACCTACAAAAGGGTGAATCATAATTATTTTCCTAAACAGAATCACCCTGATGTACGTTACGGTAGTATATATTATATACCAATTTCACTCAAATTTTAAAATTTTAAAAATACCTCTTTACCGTTTATCTAAGAAACACATACGAGCAAGTATACTCGTTCGATTGTAGTATTGTTGATGGTAAATAAGGATCGTCCCAAGAGACTACTAGTTTTGGTTTAGGCAATTTAAGTAAGCGCAATAAGAAATAGTACTTAAGACTGTCACGATCTAAAGCACTTAAGAGTAATTAAACGAACAATTGTTTCAAATCAAATCAAGCAAACAACCAAATACTTGTTTAGGAACCATGACTAATCGTGATAGAATGTTGAACATGTTTGGGTGAAACTTAGAAGGAACATGTCAATTTTCACAAGGACCTCTAGTCAATGGGTAATATCAAGAAAATCCATGTTTCTACTAGTTTCACGGGTGAGTCCTTTTGGCCAATTACCATCCCAGTACGCTAGCTCTTTTTGTGATCAAATGTATGAAAAAGATGATTAGTTAAATTAGTTCTTACGAGTCTTTTCAACCCAATCTCGTGATTTAAATATTTCTGAATTCATTTAAAAACTTGCATACTTGATATTCGTCACTTATCAAATACCAATCCGTTTGTCACTAACTCTTGGAATTAAACAATATTAGAAATCTTTTCAACCTTTAAATCCAATAATATTTAACCAACAAGTTTTAGAACACGAATTATATTTAAACAAACTCATGAAAATAATCACTTTTTCTAACCAACTAAACATCCAACATTCATTCGAAAGTCACATCATTCCCAAACAAGCATCACTAATTATTCCATAACAAGCATCATCATAAAACATAACATTGCATTCAACATCAAACGGTCTAACATGATTAATTAAAGTAAAGAAAATTACCCAAAAGTAAGATTACAATGAGTAATAAAAGAGTTATAGCACTCCTTAGAGCCTCCAATTGAACAAGGGAATCTTCCACCTCTTCTAATAAGTATCTCCAACTCTTCTACTTGGGACCTTATTGAGAATGGCAGAGATTATTTAATTCTTTTAGGTTTAGTAAGAAATGTGATTAAGTCCTTATTGTGTAAGGCTTGATTGTAAGTGTTGTATCCGAAATGGATGATTAGGGGTCTTATTTAAGCTTGTAAAACACCCCAAAACTGTCATATTACTTCAATTATCATAAATGAGAAGGTAATGATCGGACTCAAGCCATTATGGTAGTTAAAGTTAAGAGTTAATGCAACTCTTCATCTTAGAATTCTCTCGACCTTCGGTCTGAAGCATGAACCTTGGTTCTGGAATCCCAGCTTCGACCTTGGGTCTAGAATGTAAACCTTGGGTTTGAAACCCCAACTTCAACCTTGGGTCTGGAATGTAAACCTTTGGTCGAGACCAACTTTTGCACATGAATTTCCACTCTAAGCTAGCATGTAACTCCAACTTTTAGTACACTTTTTAGCACTTAATCTTGACTTCATCTTTTCATCCTTCTCATGTATAATGGAAATAATCATATCATGAATCAATATCTTTGTTGACGATCTTTTCTTCAATATTTGCTTGATTTTGTAACTTTTCTTCTTCTTTCTTGATATTTCCTTGTACCTAGACTTGAACACATCTTTAACAACTTTTAAGCATAAAACAATCATAAACATAACTAAATAACATATAAAAACACACAAATTATGCGATAAAAACATGTACAAAATAAGCGTTATCAAATCTCCCACACTTAAGTTTTGCTTGCCCTCAAGCAAAGTAATCTTTAGAAAAATTATTTTTCCAATAGCCACCAATCATGATTTTCTAAAAAATTTCACTAATCTTCCTTGTTACCAAGGCAAAAAGGTCAAAAAGTGATTTTTACTTTTAATATGTGAAATTTAAACAACATACTCGGTCAAGCTAGATAACACAACTAAGCTTCTCACGAACAGAAAAGAATAATATAATTCACTCATACTCAGTACTTTTGTAGGGGATATATTTCACTGAATTGCTCAGTCGTGATTTCATGTCATACCATAGGCTTGTACAAGTACCAAAACTAATCCAAATCATGTAAGAAATAAATCAATTTATCAAAGAGGACTTTTATTCGGGCTGAAATGTTAGGCTAAGGGTTAATATTAACTTATGCTCCAATAACTACTGCACAAATATAATAGATCGCTAACAACGAATTTTTGATTAGTTGAATAACGGATGGTCACTAGTTTGTACCTTGGTTCGCTAACAACGTTACGTACATAACGGATGGTCACCAAAACACGCTTTAGTTCGCTAGCGACGTTTTCCAAGCATTCAAAAACCGGATGGTCACTATAATATTCATACAATCGATATCTTCACAAAGCAAAAAGGGTTAGGATAAGACATGGGATTATTTTAGTGGATATAATATACAATAATCAAGTCAAATACCAGAATCACTTGTTGCAAAAAAAAAAAAAAAAAAAAAAAAAAAAAAAAAAAAAAAAAAACCAATCGAACCATGTATCCCCAAATGATTATAGCCTTCATAACAATTCTTCCTTCCTCCTTTATTTTATTCATCGATCATCATTCGTATCAAGTCTTAGCTCATTGGCTAATCTTCATAATTGTAGCTCATTGGCCCTTTTCCTTCTCTTCTCTTTTTTTCCCCCCACACTTTGGATGAGCATATACCTCAAAAAATACAAATAAGAAGTAGCTACCTTCGTCTCCGTCAAAAAGGTATATCCGAAATACAAAGTGTAAGCTCATAATCATCAAAAAATTCTTCAACCCAACAACAAGTAATTCATCGATTCAACTTGACTAAAAAGGGTTAGGCTAAAGGTTAAAGGGCGCAAATACTTTTTTTATTTATTTTTCTGGATGCAACAAAAATGAAAAGATAGGCTCAAAGGGTGTTCTAGGGTATCTAGCACTAAAATTGAGTGCTAACAAATGGGTCCATAGAGTAGGTGGTTAACTAACCAATTCGGCTAGCTAATATATCAATATATGTAAATGGAAGGCCATTTGGTTAAATCCTAAGTTGCCTCTTATCATTTAAATTCATTTATATCACACGAATGTGACCCTACTTTGGAATTCGTAATGCATGAAAAGCACAAGTTCTAGAATCAATTCAATCACCGGCACACTCTTAGCAAGAAAATAGAATTTAAGCATAAAAATATATGCTTCGAATGATAGGCTCAAATCCTCACATATTTGGTAGAATAGGCTAAAAATGCTCAAGTAATATTATCAATCCTAAGAACAGATCATTTCACTTAATCGAGATTCGTTAAAAATTTCAAATTTCCATTTTATACTATTGGAAAATTTTAAGTTGTTTCAATTATATAATCTTTTACGTGTAAAAACAACTACTTCCTAAAGGGCACTAAAACAAATTCCAAAATAGTCACAAATTTTTTTTAAATTGAATCATTTTCACTATTTACTTCCCTCCCCCACACTTAAGTTTTACATTGTCCTCAATGTGAAAAATTAACTTCAAAGTAAAGGAAAGAGTGAAAATAGAATAGTAAATGATATCACCGAGAAATCAAGCGAGATCCATATTTGGTGTTAAACGCATGAGTTGGAAACTCCAAGCTCCAAAATATACCAACCATATGAATGAGCAATGATCTCATGGAATCTTAACCTGAAAAAAAATAAACACACAAACACAAAAACAAAGATACTAATAACCAAAATAGCTTAAAATCCTAAATAAATATAATCATAGTTCTAAAACATAAGAATAGTTATAATCCTACATAACGTAATAATAATAAAGTACGAATAAAATAAAAATTTTGTTCATCACATCACATAATCTTGAATGATAATCATAATCATTAATCCTCCATATCGTCACCTTGATAGTCAACCAACGCTCCAAATCCAAATTCACCCGATAACGTTCCCGCTTCATAGCCTTGCGTTCCTACATTAGAATAATACCCCGTAAAAGCTTCCTGGTTAACATTGTACCCCTCATTTCCTTGATTTGAGCTAGACGTCGGGTAAGGTACATGTCCTGATGGATAAGGCGTATATGGGTAAGGGTAAGGTGGAACACTAATTGGTGCATACGTCATTGGGAATGAATAAGTTGGTTCACTCTGCTGTCCAAGGTGGGTAAGAATTGGTGCACAATAATCCATTTGGTGTCCAATCCTCATCATCGTCATGTCTCTCCAAACATCTCTTCTCTCCTCTTGTGGCAAATTCGCATGCCAATCACCCCAACTCGAATTCAACCCCGAAGATTCTCTGATATTTTGTTGAGGTTGTTGTGGTGGTGGTGGTGGGTTGCGAATCACATTGGCAATTTGATCAACCAAACAATATCTATCATCATCAAGCAACTATTTCAAATTCTTCTTGTCAAGTTTTTCACATTCCTTTATCACCGTTATCTTCTTCATCTCATCGGGTGTATCATATCCCAAACTTTTCCCTATTTTCATCACATAATGTCCTCCATTTATAAAACCGTGCTCAGTAATTAAAGTCGCTCTTTTTGACAAATAAACTGCCAAAGTCCATAAGACATTCATCTTCTTATTTGGATCCACAATCATTTCAATTATCCACAAATCCGGCACATGAACTTTGTCTTGACTATGTCCTCTATGCACAAATGAGTTCACAATCACTTTATGTAAAAGTCGAGCCATCGGTGAGTATATCTCTTTTTCTTTAAATCTCCCACTGTTGGGATCTCCTATCTCATTCCGTACCTCCCTACCAACATACTTTGGTGGTTCTTTCTCTAACTTTGAAAGGTGGTCTTCAAACTCTTCATGTTCAAGATCATCATCATCATCGTATAATCCTAATAACTGACCAAATTTCGGCAAAGTAAGTGCATGATCGTTCCCACACAACCTAAACCAAATACATTTCTCCTCCATAATGTCGCTCAGTTCTTGGTTGAAATGGATTGTGGAAAAGAACTCTAGACACCATTCTCTATAGATTTGCTTTTCCTCGATCCTAATTGCGTATTCCAAACTAAAATCTTCAAAAATTCCATTTTCAGATTCCGTATTAACCTCCCATAACTTCACAAGAGTCTTATTAAGGTTATATTCTTTCATCAAACTCCAACTTACTAGCTTTGGTACCGCAATTTCCTTTCTTTGCAATTTCGCTAACCGGCTATTGTAACATGCTTTTGCTTCTTTACTTAATTTGCTCTACCTCAAATGTTCACTTGTTACCGGCATAAGATTAACATCTCCTGCTTGACCATGTCGCTTGTACAAAGCAACTATTGGGTTTTCTTCATTTTGACGAATACATTTCTACAAAACAACCAAAACAAGCACACGAGAAATATTGAAACTTAAGGTTAGAATGTAAGATAAATTAGCAAGACACAACACAAAAAAAAAAAAAAAAAAAAAAAATTAAACAGCATGGCTGGACCGCCGCAGTCGAGAGTCAGACCGGCGGTTCGGCTTTTGAAAGTTTTTACCGAGGCATCAAACCGGATGGTCGAAGGTCCGGACCGTCGGTTTGGCCTATTTCTGGGTATTCGACCGGCAGTTGGAACTTCCGACCGTCGGTTTGCAGTAGCATAACTTTTTTTTTTTTTTATATATATTTATTTATATAGCTTATCCACATTCTACTCCTTCTACCATTTGCTTTTTAGTGCTTATTAGTGCTTATTAGTGCTTATTCCTATATCTCCTTCATGTCTTATTTTCAAGAATCTAAGAATCAAAATCAATTCAAACAAAGTAGTGGTCCATATAATCAATCATATAGCACACAAATATTAATTCTTAATCATATACCACAATAAACCCTGTGGAAAACTAGAAGGGGGGTTGAATAGTTTTACGTCTTTTTACTTTATGAAAACTTTTGTTTACTTTTTAAAAGCTTCGATTCTATCTTATGTGAATTCAACTCTTGATCAATATGAACATATATAAACAAATATATATAAGTTATGAAAGTAATGTAAATGTAATGAAATAAGAGAGAGAGATGGAAAGATCAAACCACAACACGGAGATTTATAGTGGTTCGGCTACAAGGACACCTTCCTTGCCCTACTCCACTCCTCGAGTCACCTACTCGAGAGTTTTCTTCACTATGTCAACAAACTCCCTTATGGCGGAGAAACCTTACACAACTTTAGCTTACACCGGCTTAACGACACAAAGCTAGATGTCGAGTCCTAATCGTAGCTAGAACCAATCTCACAACTTATACAGAACTTCTACACGACTTAATCACGACTTCTTCACGACTTCTTCACAACGGCTTCACGACTTCTTCACGACTTCTTCATGACTTCTTCACAACTTCTTCACGACTTGTTCTTCACGACTACTTTACGACTACTTCTTCACAACTACTTATTCACAACTACTTCACAACAAATATACAACACAACTACGTAGTTACACTTAGATCTATTTATCACAACTACACAACACTTTACACAACAACACAATTGAATGAGGTAAGTAATAACACTTCTTCACTAGTTGAAGTAGAGTTCTTCTTTTGCACTTTTGGTGGTGGAAGCTTGGATCACTTAGAAACCAATGCTTAAGAAAATATGATCAAAGGATTTACAATGTTTAGAATGAATTTAGAACAGAAAGTTTTAGTGTGCAAAAGGTGAGTAAAAGTCCAGGAGAAGACTGGTATTTATAGGAAAAAAATTGGACAGCTGGAACTCTACTGGAGCGGGGGCGGTCCCCTTAAATAGGGGGCGGTCCCCTTAATAATTAAGGGGGCCGCCTAGTAAAATTAAGGGGGCCGCCCCTACTGGCCGTTAGCCAATTTTGTCCTTTTGTGGGGAAGGTTTTTCTGGAACATTTTAACTGATTTTGGTTAAAAATTTGAATTCATATTTTTATAAAAGATTAAACATTTTTATTTAATACAAAAAATGTTTTTCAAAAATATATAAAATGTTTTTGATGTTTTATAAAAAATCTAGTTATTAAGAAAATGTTCCTTTGATCATATAATGAATTAAGCATTAGTTCATTCATACCTTAAGTGATTTGAGTTGTAGAAATAGATATTTACAACTAAATACTTGTTTACGTCATAATTTTCCGATTAATGATTTTACATTTTGTGATTATCAAAACGTAGAGATATCGAAAAATATTAATAACGTGTTTAGGCATTATTTATATCAACAATCTCCCCTTTTTTGATGATTACAAAATCTAAACTCATTAAATCTAAAAATTAGTTTTTAGACAAGTATTTAGTGAGTTTACATCTATTTCTCCCCCTTTTTGTAGAATCAAAAAGGTTAAGCCGACAATTTTTAGAGTTAAATATGTCGGGACGAAAACTCCTCTTTGATGTGTACTCCCCCTCGTTTGGGGGCACCAAGGAAACGAGCTATGGAATGCTTGCAAAAAAATGTTAGAAGCACAAGTATATATAACAACAATAAGCAAGCATATAAAATCATTCATTCAATAAAGGTGTTGTGTATAAATACACAACCAAAAGATTACAACATGAAGTATGCAAGCATACAAATAAAAAAAAACTACTAATGAAACTACATAATCATCTTAGAGGTACATGGTCTTCCATGGAGCTTGCTTGCAAGAAGGGTTTGAAAAATTATTTTTAAGCATTGCATATGCTTAATTGGGTGAAAATGGAGGTGGTGGTGGTGTAGTGGGTGAAGGAGGTGGAGGAGGTGGTGGTTGTGGGTTGGCAATCATGTGTTCAAGAGATGAAAACATGTAGTGTATCTCATCTCTAAGACCAAAGATTAAGGTCCGGTTATGGACGCAACAAAGACAATTATCACCATGGGCTTCAAGCATTGCCCAAGGTATAGGAAAGAATGGTGGTGGGGTTGGTGATGGTGAAAAATGAGCATCAAGAGGTGTGATGGGTGATAGGGAAATGGCAAGTTGGGTGTATGAAGGTTCTTGAGTGGATGGTGGTGATGATGCTCTTGGTGATGATGTTAGGTGAGTGTAGATGTAGTCATTTATGGAGGAGGTGGATGGAATGGAGGAAGATGAAGCTCCATGGGTGGATGGTGTTTTTGATGGTGCATTAGGTGCACTTGGGGATGAATTTTTAGGTGGTGGTGATGGAGTTTTGGTGTCATCTTGGGTTAGGTCAATGAAAGGTTGTTTTGGTGGTATGATAACAAGTCTTTGTTTCCTTGAAGGCTTAGAGATGGAGGATTTAGGTGATAGCATTGTGGATGACAATGGGTGTTTGATGAAGGTGATGGTTGATGAAGTGAAAGGTAATTGTAAGGAGGGTTTTTATATTGTGAAAAAGTGGTTGATTTAGGCAAATTGTGGAGATATTGTGGTAATATTCCAAGTCCAGTTCGTGCATTAAGGGTAATGGTAGCTGGGGCTAGGTAAAAGTGGTCACAAGATGCAAAAGGAAACAGTAAATTTTACTGTCCAGATGGCCGGTCCCCTTAAAAATTAAGGGGACCGCCTAAGGAATTAAGGGGGCCGCCCATCTGGTGATTTCCCAGGCGACCAAATTTGAAAAATTTCCAGAAAAAGGTTATTTTAAGGGTGTCTTTGCAGCAAGTTCCATTTGGATCATGTACATCAAGAATGATTAAATATTATCAATTGCATATTTAAAACATTATACATAAAACAATTATATTAGAAACATAGTCATATAATTTTAAATAAACTAGTAGCTAGGTTCTAATAAGTTTATCAACTAACATAATAAAGGACATAGCAAGCAAGTGTCAAGATAATAGAACTACATATAAGTGTCTAATAAAATTCAATTAAACATTCATCAAATATGTTTATTTCTTCTTTTTCCCAAATAACTTTCCAAGTGACTTTCCGATGGACTTGAAGCCGCCTCGTACTTCATGGTGCATCTGCCGTTGTGAGTTGAGCATCTCGGTTTGCCTTTCGAAGAGTAGTTCGTCTGTCATGTCGGCATGAGGAGGAACTTGATATTCGGTGTAATCAAGATCCGGGAGATTTTCAACGAAAGTCCTTGGTGATGGGGTACTAGCACGTGATGTGCCTTCCTCCGCATAATCATCATCATCATCATCATCACCTTGATGAGACGTGGAACCACGAGGTGGAAACGAGACTGACTTACGAGATTTACCCTTATCACTACGAGGGCGACGGGTACGGATTTGAGCAAGTGGATTGAGGGTCGGTTGCACAGACTCATAAATTGGACTCCGAAGATGTGGATAGTGTATCATGACATGATTATAGAGACGAGTGAGAAACATACCATATGGTAGATTTGCATTATGAGTGTTTTTGGCGGACATGATACGGTAGACAAAGAGATATGCCAAATTGTACGGTTGTTCAGCAACGATACAATATAACATGTGGACTATGCTTGCCGCGACATGATCACAATGACCACTGGTACCGAACGCATTCTCACGAATGAGTTCTTCCCAACTCTTCATGTCGCGACGTAGATCTTTGAGAAGGATTTGGTTTTCCGAGATTTCAACATCTTTTGACTTGATCTTTCGACTAGTCGTACCACGAACTAGCCCAAGATATTGACGAATCTCTTCAGGAGATGGAATCTCGGAGTAGTAAGGACCCACTTAAGGTCGATTAAGCTCAAGAGAGGAAAGGTCCCACTCATTTGAGAAGACAGCTTGACCGGAGGAGGGAATTCCTAGAATTTGCCCGAATTGAGCAAGAGTAAGAGTGATGAGTTGGTGTTGAATCATGAAGGATATGAGGATGGTGCCAAAGGGATCGGTTTGCAATACCACTTGACTATAGAAGTCAAGGACAAAGCGCGGAATGATTGGCTCATTAATTTTGTAGAGACAATCAAGACTTACGTTGGAAAACATACGTTCTATGTAGTCGGATTCATAGAACGAAGGATGGACAATTCTTCCTTCTTGAATGTTCCTATCCTCAATGGGACGATAGAAACAAGCAACAGAGGGAGCCATGCCCGGAGTGGAAGAGACTTTAGGAATGTATGCTTTTGATCTTGAGACATCGCCAACTGTCACTTTGGGCATTTTCACCTATACAAGATAGCAACAAAAAAATAAGAAAATGACATGCATATATTAAATATGCTACTTATGTGGAACGTAAACATACTTCGACTCTAAAACTCAAATCCTAAGAAGTAGTTTACAATGTTCCTTAGTTTTAATTTTTAACTCGTTTGAAATGTATTTTATGATGTTTAAAGAATAGTTATAGGGATATTATGACAAGAAATCAACAATATCCTAACGTTCTTTTATACGTCATAAGCTACCTTGAAATGTTGCTAGACAAACATTGAATTGTATATCTAGCTATTTCTTACGAGTGTTTATGTTAAGTAACTTAGATTTTGACTCAAAAATTTCTTTCAAAATGTTGTGCCAAACGCTCCTTTGAATAAAAAGATAACAAGTAAAATTTCAATATACATATGAATTATGTATCTTGACGACTTAAAACAACTAATTTCATGTTTACAAACTTTGACAAGTAGTTATAAACTTAATTTAGATTAAGTTTTGATGATTCTAGCTCCTAATCCAAACACTCTCTTATATTTAACAAAAACATTTTTTTTTAATGATTCGAAAAATATATTTTTAGGATTTGTGAGTTGTAACAAACCAATGTGATTAGTTTTAACATGTGTTTATGGCATAATTCAATAATATGATTAGTTTTGAAAAGGAGTGATTAGTTTGACATAATGGTTTTTTTTAATTACTTAGTTTCTAGGTTGATTAAGCATTCTAATCCTATGGGGAGCATTTGATTACAACATTCTTAGACTTAATTTTAATAAAAATTTAAGTTTGGAAAAGTTTAGCAAAAGACCTAATTAAGATTAGACTCAAAATTGAATGAAATTAGATGAAATGTATAAAGAAAAACTTACTAAACGTGTTGCTAATCGATGTATAGATGTTTGCCCTTTGTGAAATTGACTCGAAGAGGTGATTTGATGATGGATTTGTGATGGCAGTTCGTATACAGCAGAGTGGGAGTGAAGTGAGTTTGAAAAATGGGTGTTTGGCAAAGATTTCAAGGAGAAAAATCGTTTTGGCAGCAACAGTAGGCCGGCCCCCTTAAACATTAAGGGGACCGCCCCCGTTTACTAGCCGGTCCCCTTAAACATTAAGGGGGCCGCCTGCCAAATTTCTGAATTTCTTGATTTTTGTTTCTGACGGCAAAATATTTATATGTATATATTTACAATATATCAAAAATACGTTTATTGGCACGAAGAAGGAATACTTGACACATTTTATTAACATTTTGTTAATAAACTTAATCTTGATAATTTTGGACAAAATGCTCAAGACGTCAAGTCGACAGGAGGTTTAAGGATTGGGAAGAAATGTGTGTATATATATATATATATATATATATATATATATATATATATATATATATATATATATATATATATTTATATATATTAGTATTATGTGTAAGTGTGGGATGTTAAGTAGATTATGAGAAATGGTGAGGTAATGACAGAAATAGGTGCTGGCGGTGACGGGAGTTTGTTTCATCCATAGTTTTCTTGATTCGACAGTCAAAGTGCTACTTCTACGTTAATCCACTTAACTCACTTCTCTTCATCACCATGAGTTATGTGACAGTGGACACGGAAGATTTTCGTGTTGAACGTTAAAGTTCAAAAGAGGCAAAGGGGGAAGAAAAGGTTCGAGGACGAACAATTTCTTTTAATTCTAGATAGTCAACAAATGACGTATCTAGGTTATGTGCGTATATATTTATATGTATATATGTATATATTATATATATATATATATATATATATATATATATATATATATATATATATATATATATATATATATTATATATAGTATGTATAAATAGTAGTATAGGTATATATATGTATAAGGAAAAATCTACTAACTAACATACTAAGCATAAAAGATTAATGGGGCATGCAATAGGCTAGTTCATTTATCTACGCATATAATGGTGAGCATGAAAGAGTGGCGTACCTTTTGGTCTTCAACAAGTGGTCTTCAAGTTCTTCAAAGCGTATTAACTTATAAAAGTCAATTACGAAAGAGAAAACGCCTTTCCCGATGAGTATGCAATCTAGCCACTTGGTCCCCATGATCTCATTTGTCCATAGTTTTTTGGCCCAAACATGGTTTGCAATTGACTCGGATGCATATATGGTGGAAGTATTCCCCAAGGATTGTAGCTTGGTGGATTTGGGTAATTCCACATTGGGTAACTATTATTATGACGGTTTGGTATATTTTTGTTTCTTTTAGGTTGAGGAGTTTTTGGCCGAGGGTGAGGACTAGGTGGTCTTCTAGGTGGAGGTGTTTTTGACCTTAACCTTGGTTTAGAGTATTTTACTTCATTTTTTAAGGAAGGTTTATAAAAGGTTTTTACTTCCTTATCACTAGCTATGGGTATTTTTCTATCTTTTATAAGTATATACTTAGGTTTTGACTCTAAAGGTTTTTGCTCACTAGTTTCACATTCAAACTTTACATTTTTAGTTTGACTATTTGAATCCTTAGTTGAATTAAATCCTAATCCGGTTTTATCACTTGATACTCTTTGAATACTTATTATTTCCCTAAGAGAATTACTACTATTTTCGAATTTGTTAAGCCTACAAATTTCCTCCTTAAGCATTTCATTTTCATTTTTTGTTTCTAGACATGTTTTACATTCAAGAATTTCTTTTCCCTTTTCTAAGTTATGTAGTTTAATTTTTAATTCTAGTATTTCTTTTTCTAACTGATTATTAATGTGTTTTAGTGATTTATTTTTAGTCATTACTTTTTGGCCTAATATACATAACCTATTATATTCGTTATCTAGGTCTTTTTCATCTAATGATAAATTTTCATCACTAAAGTATTCGGTTTCGGAACGTACCTCACTTGATGTCTTAGCCATGAAACACTTCTCTTCTTTTGTGGTTTCTTTCTCGTCTTCTTCACTGTCACTCCATGCTCCTCCAATGAACGCCTTTTGGTTTTGCTCCTTTGACATCATAGGGCATCTTCCAATGAGATGATTTGGATCACCGCATTTGAAACACTTCCTCTCGCTCTTGCTACCTTTGTCGTCTTTGTTTCTTTGGAGTGTTTTCCTTTCATCATATGGTTGTCTAACGAATCTTCCTCGTCTTTTGAAAAACTTCTTGAAGTCTCTTACGCCCATGGCATATTCTTCATCATCACTTTCGGAGGTTGAGCTATCCTCGTCACTTGATGCTTTCCTAGCCTTCAACGCGATTGATTTGCTTTGCTCTTTCTTTCCTTTGACCATCTCGAAGTCTTTCTTGATTATTGCTTCGTAGACTTTCAAGTTGCCAATCAACTCGTCAAGTTGAAGAGTTGACAAGTTCTTTGATTCTTCAATCGCCGTAACTTTAGCCCACCATTTTGGATGAAGAGCCCTAAGAAATTTCCTGACAAAATTCTTACTAGAAAAACTCTCATCAAGTGCCTTTAAACTTGTGATGATTGTGTTAAACCTAGCAAATGCATTATCAATTGATTCCTCTTCCGGAATCGTGAATTGTTCATATTGTTGAACAAGAAGATCTATTTTATTATCTTTGACTTGACTATTACCTTGGTGAGTTATTAGTAAAGAGTTCCAAATTTCTTTTGCGGTTTCGCACATAAAGATTCTTTCGTATTCTTTTCGTGATAGCGCATTATAAATAACCATTTTAGCCTCATTATTTTTAGAAAGTTTTCTTTTTAAATCATCACTTTGTTTTTCAAAAGGTACAATTTCATCCTTTTTAGTTTCAAGATTATGTTGAATAGGTAAAAAATCACCATTAGTAATAACATGCCAAAGATCTAGATCTTTTGACTTCACATAAGTTTCGAATCGATTTTTCCAATATAAAAATCCATCACTTTCAAATAGTGGTGGTCTTTTGCATAGATTGCCCTTCTAAATATTTTTTAGATTCCATAGATCGTTTCAAGTTTTAAAATACAGTTAATTTTAAAAATCTTGTTTGACGTGGCTCTTGATACCAATTGTGGAAAACTAGAAGGGGGGTTGAATAGTTTTACGTCTTTTTACTTTATGAAAACTTTTGTTTACTTTTTAAAAGCTTCGATTCTATCTTATGTGAATTCAACTCTTGATCAATATGAACATATATAAACAAATATATATAAGTTATGCAAGTAATGTAAATGTAATGAAATAAGAGAGAGAGATGGAAAGATCAAACCACAACACGGAGATTTATAGTGGTTCGGCTACAAGGACACCTTCCTTGCCCTACTCCACTCCTCGAGTCACCTACTCGAGAGTTTTCTTCACTATGTCAACAAACTCCCTTATGGCGGAGAAACCTTACACAACTTTAGCTTACACCGGCTTAACGACACAAAGCTAGATGTCGAGTCCTAATCGTAGATAGAACCAATCTCACAACTTATACACAACTTCTACATGACTTAATCACGACTTCTTCACAACGGCTTCACGACTTCTTCACAACTTCTTCACGACTTGTTCTTCACGACTACTTCACGACTACTTCTTCACAACTACTTATTCACAACTACTTCACAACAAATATACAACACAACTACGTAGTTACACTTAGATCTATTTATCACAACTACACAACACTTTACACAACAACACAATTGAATGAGGTAAGTACTAACACTTCTTCACTAGTTGAAGTAGAGTTCTTCTTTTGCACTTTTGGTGGTGGAAGCTTGGATCACTTAGAAACCAATGCTTAAGAAAATATGATCAAAGGATTTACAATGTTTAGAATGAATTTAGAACAGAAAGTTTTAGTGTGCAAAAGGTGAGTAAAAGTCCAGGAGAAGACTGGTATTTATAGGAGAAAAATGGACAGCTGGAACTCTACTGGAGCGGGGGCGGTCCCCTTAAATAGGGGGCGGTCCCCTTAATAATTAAGGGGGCCGCCTAGTAAAATTAAGGGGGCCGCCCCTACTGGCCGTTAGCCAATTTTGTCCTTTTGTGGGGAAGGTTTTTCTGGAACATTTTAACTGATTTTGGTTAAAAATTTGAATTCATATTTTTATAAAAGATTAAACATTTTTATTTTATACAAAAAATGTTTTTCAAAAATATATAAAATGTTTTTGATGTTTTATAAAAAATCTAGTTATTAAGAAAATGTTCCTTTGATCATATAATGCATTAAGCATTAGTTCATTCATACCTTAAGTGATTTGAGTTGTAGAAATAGATATTTACAACTAAATACTTGTTTACGTCATAATTTTCCGATTAATGATTTTACATTTTGTGATTATCAAAACGTAGAGATATCGAAAAATATTAATAACGTGATTAGGCATTATTTATATCAACAAACCCAATCAATCTTGATTAAAAATCATCAAATTTTCGACATACATAAACCCTAAATCTTAGAACATCAAATTCTCTTTCAATTCTTAACCATTTCATCTAATTCCACTTCCAATCAATCCCTATATCAATCCTCTAGTAAACCTATCAAGTAATTTCACTTAATTCGAACTACAGCAAATTCACCCAATTAAGAACCCTAAAAATCAAATTCGAACTAAGAATAATGCAAAGTAATTGGATGGATGTTACTTACTCTTTTTGATGCCATAGGATTGCTAGAACCTTAATTTGATACTTAACTTCAATCTTGGAATGATGAGACTTGTTGGGGATTGTGGTGTTTTTCTCCTCTTTTTTTCTTTCTTTGGTTTCTTTGCAAAAATATGAAGGCTCAACCGTAGGTTGGGTACTTCAACCGTAGGTTTGGTTCTTAACCGTTGGTTTGCAAAACAAAACTGTTTCAAACAGCTTTTATTTCTTAATCATTTCCAAATCATCACCACAACTCAAAACACTTCCAACATTCCATTTAACTTAAGATTAAACAAGCTACATAAATTAAAAACAAAACTAAACTTAAACTTAAATATTTCTTATTAATCATTGCTTATAAAGCTTAGGAGCTAAAACACACTCAACTTAACAAAGAAATGCAAAACATTATAAGATAATAAACAAAATGAGCAAAAGCTTAACAACAAGCTTCTTTATTCTTCCAAATTCCAAGCTTTCCTTAATCAAAATAACTCCCAAACCTTAAAATATCCTCCGAATGAAATTTCCCCGAAAGAACTCTATCGGTTTCCTTTGTTTTGAACTCACGAGTGAATCGGCGTCCACCCGGACTAGTAATCTCTATCTTAGTGTGCCAATCATTGTCTCCTTCAATCTTTTGATATTTGCTATAACCATCCGATGTCCATTCAATATTTTTAAGCTTAATTGGCATCGAACCAAGGAAATCAACCATTTTCTTGTAAACAATAATATTCTTGAAAGGATTGAAGCAATTCTCCATAGCCAATGCTCTCTCCATATCATCTTCAATATGATCAAATGATGGGGCTGTCTTCCAATATTTTGGATTTCTTTCATTATCATGGCTAATATCAAATACATCCAACCAATCTTCTTCATCTGATTCTTCATCTGCTAGAACTTTGTTTCTTTTCTTAGCGTGGTAAATCCTTCTAGCCACTCCATCATCAATTTCCATAGTTCCTTTTCCATTATCAATTATTGTTCCTATCGTACTTAAGAATGGGCGTCCCACCAACATCGGTGTCTCTTTATCAATAGGTACATGCATAATCAAAAAGTCACACAAATATGTTTGGAATCCAATTTGTAATCTCACATTCTTCACTTTACCATAAGCTTTTGCCATGGTATTATCGGCCATCAACAACACATCATTGGAAGGATAAGCTCTTCCTAATTCCATAATCTTGTAAAGCTTATAAGGCATTATACTAACACTCGCCCCCGTATCGGCCAAAGCATTGATTGCAATAGTTCCATTCACTTTTAGTGGAATAAGGTAGTTACCCAGATCTTCTTTCTTTTCAGGTAAGCCTTTCTCCATCACTTTCTCCTTTTCTTCTTCTTCAATTTCCTTCTTCTTATAAAGTTTCATTTTCTGCACTGAAATTTCATCCAACAACTTCCTATAGTGAGCATAGTGTTCCAACACATGAAGTATTGGTTTTTCATTTAGCAATTCTTTGAACTTTGTAGTAATCTCCTCAACACATTTTGCTTCATCAATGGGTACTTTGGTTGGTTTTTCTTTTGGTGAGGATGTTTGGTTAGAAGAACTTTCTCCTTTGATTAGTGTGGTAGGGTGTGGTAATGATGACGGTGAAGGTATAAGACCTTTAAAAGGTGGGTATTTTTGTTTCAAACGAGTGGCCTTTCCCATTTTAACCATTTCCATTCTCCCACTAATACCATCTTCATTTTCACAAACTTCCTCCATTTATTCAAGTAACTAATTAACATCTTTATCATCTTGTAACTCTCCAACCTTAACTTGCATTTCACCTAAATCAAAATCAATAACACATTTCGTTGCCAACAAGAAATTTCGTCCAAACACCATGGAAGGATCCGTCGTTTCCTCATACTAATCAATAATCAAATCCATAGCAAAGGTATAGCCATGAATATCAATTTTTACATCCCGCACAATTCTCCTATTATATTTATCCACGTCATATTTCCCATTTCCAAATTTTTTATAGAAAGCAAATGTCACATAACTATCATTTTGTCCAAGGTTACATTCCGCATCCCAAGCTCCTAATCCTTCTATTCCACAAGGTGTGGAATACCTCATACTTGGCTCGTCATATTCTCTAAGCTTAGCACAGGTAAAAGTAACCACCCGAGGCTTTTCATTCTCATATTCCATACGTTCAACTTCCTTCCCTTTTGCTTGCAACTTCACCTTTTCAAAATCAACTATTTTTTCCATCCTAGACACAGCATCACCATCATCCATCAATTCCATTTCCAATTTTTCCAAGTAAGCCGAAACTTCGCTAGGTGAATCCATAACTAAAAATAAGCTAAACATTCATACACAACACATCCAAAACAAACGTTAGGGGTTAGTAAAAAAAAACTAAGTAACTTGAAAAAGAAATCATACAAAAATCTAGAACAAATAAACTAAATAACAATTAAAATAAATAAATAGAAAAGAGAACAAAGAAAAACAAAAGATTTTTTTTGTTTTTATATTATATTTTTTCGGACCGGCGGTTTGAGCTGTGAAAAGTTTTACCGAGGGCTCAAACCGGACGGTCGAAGGTCTGGACCGTCGGTTTGAAATTGAAAAAGTTTTACCGAGGCGTAGGACCGCACGGTCGAGAGTCATGACCATCGGACCGGAGGTTTGCAGCAAAAATTTCCAAAATTTTTTCTTTTTCTTCTTTTTTTTATTATAGTTTTTATATTTTTATATTTAACTTAACTAATAAAAATAAAATCGAGAGAGACTCATTGAAACTAGGACAAAGTAAACACTTAACAATCATCAAACAAACAAGGCAAACAATCACAAAAACAAACATGAAACAAACTCTAAAATTACGCAAATAACAAGAACAAACTTACGCTACTATGTACAACTAAACTAACTTAAACTAAACTAAAAAGGAATAATAGTCCCCGGCAGTGGCGCCAAAAACTTGATGTGCGTTACGGTAGTATATATTATATCCCAATTTCACTCAAATTTTAAATTTTTAAAAACACCTCTTTACCGTTTATCTAAGAAACACATACGAGCAAGTATACTCGTTCGATTGTAGTATTGTTGATGGTAAATAAGGATCGTCCCAAGAGACTACTAGTTTTGGTTTAGGCAATTTAAGTAAGAGCAATAAGAAATAGTACTTAAGACTGTCAAAATCTAAAGCACTTAAGAGTAATTAAACGAACAATTGTTTCAAATCAAATCAAGCAAACAACCAAATACTTGTTTAGGAACCATGACTAATCGTGATAGAATGTTGAACATGTTTGGGTGAAACTTAGAAAGCACATGTCAATTTTCACAAGGACCTCTAGTCAATGGGTAATATCAAGAAAATCCATGTTTCTACTAGTTTCACGGGTGAGTCCTTTCGGCCAATTCTCATCCCACTACGCTAGCTCTTTTTGTGATCAAATGTATGAAAAAGATGATTAGTTAAATTAGTTCTTACGAGTCTTTTTAACCGAATCTCGTGATTTAAATATTTCCGAATTCATTTAAAAACTTGCATACTTGATATTCGTCACTTATCAAATACCAATCCGTTTGTCACTAACTCTTGGAATTAAACAATATTAGAAATCTTTTCAACCTTTAAATCCAATAATATTTAACCAACAAGTTTTAGAACACGAATTATATTTAAACAAACTCATGAAAATAATCACTTTTCTAACCAACTAAACATCCAACATTCATTCGAAAGTCACATCATTCCTAAACAAGCATCACTAATTATTCCATAACAAGCATCATCATAAAACATAACATTGCATTCAACATCAAACGGTCTAACATGATTAATTAAAGTAAAGAAAATTACCCAAAAGTAAGATTACAAGGAGTAATAAAAGAGTTATAGCACTCCTTAGAGCCTCCAATTGAACAAGGGAATCTTCCACATCTTCTAATAAGTATCTCCAACTCTTCTACTTGGGACCTTCTTGGGAATGGCAGAGATTATTTAATTCTTTTAGGTTTAGTAAGAAATGTGATTAAGTCCTTATGGTGTAAGGCTTGATTGTAAGTGTTGTATCCAAAATGGATGATTAGGGGTCTTATTTAAGCTTGTAAAACACCCCAAAAACTGTCATATTACTTCAATCATCATAAATGAGAAGGTAATGATCGGACTCAAGCCATTATGGTAGTTAAAGTTAAGAGTTAATGCAACTCTTCATCTCAGAATTCTCTCGACCTTCGGTCTGAAGCATGAACCTTGGGTCTGGAATCCCAGCTTTGACCTTGGGTCTGGAATGTAAACCTTGGGACTGAAACCCTAACTTCGACCTTGGGTCTGGAATGTAAACCTTGGGTCGAGACCAACTTTTGTACATGAATTTCCACTCTAAGCTAGCATGTAACTCCAACTTTTAATACACTATTTAGCACTTAATCTTGAATTCATCTTTTCATCCTTCTCATGTACAATGGAAATTATCATATCATGAATCAATATCTTTGTTGACGATCTTTTCTTCAATATTTGCTTGATTTTGTAACTTTTCTTCGTCTTTCTTGATATTTCCTTGTACCTAGACTTGAACACATCTTTAACAACTTTTAAGCATAAAACAATCATAAACATAACTTAATAACATATAAAAACACACAAATAACGCGATAAAAACATGTACAAAATAAGCGTTATCACACCCTAGTGTTCATAGAAACATGGCTCCAAGAGCTGTTTTAATGAAGTCTGGCCTTAAACCACTTAATACTGCTAGGCCTGTTAATACTGCTTACCCCAAATCAACAATTTTTAGTGCTAAACCAACATCATGTTTTTCTAAGTCAGCACAACAAACTGTTAAAAGGCCCTTTATAAGAAAATAGCATTTACCAACAGGAGTTTTGAGAAAAAGGTTAATACTGTTAATAAAAGAGTTAATACTACTAGGCCAGTAGTTAATACTGTTAGGCCAAATTCAGCAGTTGTAAATGTTGTTAGGGAAAATGGGCACAATGCTGTTAAGGCCTTAGCATGTTGGGCTTGGGGACTTACCAAACTTGATTGTGCATCAATTATATTAAAGAAACATAATTATATTGATGCACGAGGTAGATCCAAGTCAGTAATTGCTTGGGTCCCCAAAGGAAACTAAATTCCTTTATTTTATGTGAAGGAATATCTACAAAAGGAAGAAGAAGATCTGGGATATTTTGACAATGGATGCTGCAAGCACATGACAGGAAACATGTCCTATCTCAAAGATTTCATTTTATTTGATGCAGGATATATTGCCTTTGGGGGAGGAGACAGAGGGGGAAGAATTACTGGTAAAGGTACAATCAGGACCGGTAAGCTTGATTTTGAAGATGTGTACTTTGTTCAAGAGTTAAAGTTTAACTTTTTAGTGTCTCACAGATGTGTGTCAAAAAGAAAAGTGTTCTTTTTACTGAAACTGAATGTTTTGTTCTGTCTCCTGACTTTAAGTTGACTGATGAGAGTCATGTCTTACTTAAAGTTCCTAGAAAGAACAACTTGTACAGTGTTGATATGAAGAACATTGTCCCTAAAGAGAGTTTAACTTGTCTTGTTGCAAAGGCCACATTGAATGAATCAATGCTAAGGCATAGGATGCTTGGTCATGTAAATTTTAAAACCATTAATAAAAGGGTTAAGGATAACCTTGTAAGAGGTTTACCTCAAAAACGTTTTGAAAATGACCAAACTTGTTTTGCCTGTTTAAAGGGTAAGCAACACAAATCCACTTGTATGTCCAAGATTCAAAACTCTATTACTCAGCCATTATTCATGTTGCGTATGGACTTGTTTGGCCCTACTTCTGTGAGTAGCTTAATGAATAAGAAATATTGTCTTGTTGTCACTGATGATTATAGCAGGTTCACTTGTGTTTTCTTTTTAGCAACTAAGGATGAGACAACTGGCATTCTTAAGAGTTTTATTACTGAGATAGAAAACCTAGTTGATAAGAAAGTAAAGGTAATCAGATGTGATAATGGAACAAAATTCAAGAATAGAGTTATGAATGAGTTTTGTAATCGGAAAGGTATTAAGAGGGAATTTAGTGTAGCAAGAACTCCTCAGCAGAATGGTGTTGCTGAAAGGAGGAATAGGACACTGATTGAGACAGCTAGAACTATGTTAGCAGACTTTAAGTTACCTACTACATTTTGGGCTGAAGCAGTTAATACTGCTTGCTATGTTCAGAACAGGGTATTAGTAGTCAAACCTCACAACAAGACACCTTATGAACTCTTTAGAGGTAGAACACCTGCTCTAAGCTTCATGAGACCATTTGGATGTCATGTTACAATTCTAAATACCTTAGATCATTTGGGCAAGTTTGATGGAAATTCTGATGATGGATTCTTTGTTGGTTACTCTATGAATAGCAAGGCTTTTAAGGTATACAACATTAGAACCAGGAAGGTAGAAGAAAACTTGCATGTGAAATTCTTAGAGAATAAGCCTAGTGTTGCAGGAGAAGGTCCTAAGCGGCTATTTGATATTGATGTGCTAACAGAATCAATGAATTATGTGCTAGTTGTTGCAGGTACAAACTCTAATGATTTTGCAGGTAGCAAAGATAGTTTTGATGCAGGTCAATCTAGCATGGAGACAGGATCTAGCCAAGACTACTTTATGATGCCATTGTGGAAAGATGGTTCACTGTTTGATTTATCTTTAAAGGATGTTGGCAATGATGAACCACAACCTTCTAATGATACTGAAAAGAAGGGTTCTGAAGATGAAAATAAAGAAAGCAGAGTTGATGATCAAGAGAATTATGAAAACAGTACTAATGATGTTAGTACGGTTGGGCCAAATGATAATACTGCTAGCCCAACAGTTACTACTGTTGCTGATTTCTCTGATGATGAAGTGGATCTAAACAACATGCCTAACAATTATCTAGCTCCTACAACTCCAAATACAAGAATTCATAAAGATCATTCACTTGATCTTGTGATTGGTGATGCACAGTCTGGTGAAAAGACAAGAAGAATGACAATGACAAAGGATACAAATGAACAACGTTTTATAAGTGCTGTTTATGAAGGGAAAACTCAAGAAGATCTTCATACTTGTTTATCTGCTTGTTTCCTATCTCAGGAAGAACACAAGAAAATTGCCAAAGCTTTAAGTAACCCATCCTAGGTCGAAGCAATGCAAGAGGATCTTTTACAGTTTAAGCTTCAAAAGGTTTGGGTTCTAGTAGATTGGCCTAAGGGTAAGTGGGCAATTAGTACAAAATGGGTGTTCAGGAACAAGAAAGATAAGAGAAGAATTGTCATTAGGAATAAAGCTAGGCTGGTTGCACAGGGTTTTACTCAAGAAGAAGGCATACACTTTGATATAGTTTTTGCCCCTGTAGCTAGAATTGAGGCAATAAGGCTGTTCTTAGCTTATGCTTCTTTTATGGGATTCATGGTGTATCAGATGGTTGTGAAGAGTGCTTTCCTTTATGGTACAATTGATGAAGAGGTTTATGTTACTCAACCACCAGGGTGTGAGGATGCCGACTATACAGACAAAGTCTACAAGGTGGTGAAGGCACTTGATGGTTTGCATCAAGCTCCAAGAGCCTGGTATGAAACCTTGGCCAAGTATTTGTTAGACAATGGGTTTCAAAGAGGTAAAATAGATCAGACATTGTTTATGAAGAGGCAAAAAGGAGATATTTTGCTTGTCAAGGTCTATGTTGATGACATTATTTTTGGTTCTACAAAGAAGGAGATGTGTACTGAGTTTGAGAAACTGATGCATGACAAGTTTCAAATGAGTTCCATGGGAGAACTAAATTTCTTCTTAGGGCTGCAAGTAAAGCAGAAAGAAGATGGAATATTTATTAATAAGGATAAATATGTAGCTGATATCTTGAAGAAATTTGGGTATACTGATGTCAAGACAGCTAGCACCCTAATGGATCCAGACAAACCTTTGCTCAAAGAATCAGATGGTGATGATATTGATGTTTATCTCTACAGGTCAATGATTGGATCATTGATGTATCTTACATCATCTAGACCAGATATTATGTTTGCAGTATGTGCAAGTGCAAGGTTTCAAGTTACCCCTAAGGTTGCACACTTACATGTTGTGAAAAGGATCTTTAGGTATCTAAAAGGCCAACCCAAATTAGGTCTTTAGTATCCTAGAGAATCTCCCTTTGATCTGGTGTCATATAGTGATAGTAACTATGTTAGTGCAAGAGGAAGTCAACAACAGGTGGTTGTCAGTTCCTAGGATGCGGATTGATTTCATGGCAGTGTAAGAAGCAAACTGTGGTTGCCAATTCTACAACTGAAGCTGAATATGTGGCTGCTGCTAGTTGCTGTGGACAAGTACTCTAGATTTAGAATCAAATGCTGGACTATGGGTATAATTTTATGCACATTATGATTTTCATTGACAATAACAGTATTATATGTATTATTAAAAATCCTGTTTTACATTCTAAAACAAAACACATAGAGATTAGACATTATTTTATAAGAGACTGCAATGATAAAAAGTTAATTTAAGTTGTTAAAATACACACAGATAACAATTTTGCAAATTTACTTACAAAATGTTTTGATGTTGGAAGATTTCAGTACTTGGTTCCAAGTATTGGAATGTTAAATCCATAAAGTTTTAGTCTCTTTGTGTCTTTGTAAAGTTTTGTACAGGATTAGTATTAGTACTGTTAGTAGTTTTAGTTTGTACTACTAGTACAAATTAATACTGTTATGTTAAAACTGTTTGTCATAATTAATACTGTTATGAAGAAAATGTTTTGGATTGTGTTTTCTTGGTTTTAGACTAACATTTGCAGGATAAGCACGCAGTATGATTGGTATTGATGTTGTGTGAGATGCAAAAGTGGCTTGTTGAATGTTATGCTGTTGCTTAATGCTGGTGTAACTGATTCATGATAGAGAAGGTTTGGGGATCACTTGACAAGGGTTAACACCAGAGTTGGGATGTTCTTTAAAATCTTTTTCTTGAAATCAACCTATACTGAACATGAATTGATGGTTTTTAGTTAGTCAATTAGTAACTGATCTAACTCACTCTTTATCATTCTATCATTTGATAGTGTGTTAGGCTAAGGACATCTGGTTTAGAGAAGAACGAGCAAAAGTGAATCTAATACATTTGTGTTAGAGGTAACATCTGCCACGAGCTGGAAACCCTGTCAAGAAGGCTCTTTTAATGAGTCTATCCGACCACAGGCAGTATTTATACTGAAATCATTGGTTCTTACACAACCAGAGGTTAAATGCAACCGAAAATGGTTAAGTGTCTTCCTTTACACTTAATCCCTTTAAAAGTTTGAGTGCAGTATTGTTTTACACAAAATTTGTGTTAATACTGCTGGGGAAAGTTAATACTGTTTTTATAAAAGTTTGTACTGCTAGGCAAAAGTTTGTACTGCCAGGCAAAAACTTTGTACTGCTGGGTAATTGTTAGTGCTGTTTGGGTAATAACCGTTTTTTAATTATGGCCATTGAGATAATTTTTATCAATTACTTTGCTTAAGGGTTTCCTAAATTGGATAATTCTCATACCTTCTTTAAATTTATAAGATTTCTTCACGATAAAGAAACAATTTATTCAAGTCGGTCCAATCAAAACCATAAGTGTCATCTGTATAATCTCAATTGGCTTTTCATTGATCATAATGGTAAATTTGCAATTTTGTGATAAACATAACATGGTTGCATTCTTGGAGAAAATAGAGGGAAGTCATGGGTTTCATCAAATATTAGATTTTCTTAATTCTAGCCACATCAGGTATGCTCTCACAGTGAATCCAACTATCGATAGTTCTCAAATCAAATAGTTTTGGCAGACTGCTACCACCAACACACTTGATAATGGAGAACAACAAATAATTGCAACAGGTGATGACAAAACCTTGACTATTACAGAATCCTCTGTTAGGAGACATCTCAAACTAGCAGATGATGTAGGGAATTATCACAAGACATTAGAAGACTTAACAAGAGAAGACTTAATGGAAGCAAAGTATTAAGTCTGGTGGATTACGTAATTAAGTCTGTTAGTGTTATTAGTTAAGTCTGGTTGTTCATTATTAAGTCTGGTAGAGTAAGTTAAGTCTGCTTGACTTTAGTTGTTAAGTCTGGTCATGAAAGTTAGGAGAGTTTGTTAGATATAAGTTAGGAAAGGATACGTAATTATCTTTAGAGTAGATACGTATATCCTTCAGCAAGTTTTTAATCTAGGGTTTCCTTAGTGTATAAAAGGAACCTTAGTCATTAGTTTAGAGATAACGACGAAGATTGTAATCACTTAGATTAAACAAATCAATATACGAAGTTAGCTATTATTATTGTGTTCTTCATTGTTTGTTGTTAAGATTCCGCATTAACAATAAGCAATGTGTTAGAGTTTCTTACTTAGATTGATTTGGTTTATACAAGTCGTCTAACAAGTAACAAGGCTACTTGGATCCATAACTCGTGTGGACCAACAAGTGGTATCAGAGCCTGTAAAGAGACTCTGAGTTTGAAGAAACACAACAACCAAACCCTAAATTTATTCACCTAAACCCTGCAACAAGTCTGGCTTTGAAAATTCCAACAAGAATGATGGTTTCTCAGTTCACAACAGTGATGATGAAAAATCCATTCATGATGAAGAAAAACCTGAAGTAAGCACATCTAGACAACAACAACCCATCTCTGCAACAACAACCATATCCAACATAAAACTCCCAATCCTAAAAAAAGAAGAATATGACATCTGGGCTATGGAGATGGAACATTATCTGGAGTATATTGACAGCGAAGTCTGGAAGGTCATACAGAATGGAAATTCGAAGAAAAGGATTTCACAAGGAACAGATGGAGTGATTAGGATATTACCACCAGTATCTGCTGAAGAGATGGATATCAAATGGCAAATTGCCATGATTGCTTTCAGAGTTAAGAAGTTTTACAAGCAGACTGGGAGGAACATTAAGCTTGATGGGAAGTCACCAGTGGGATACAATAGGAGGACTGCTGAGTGCTACAATTGTCACAAGCATGGTCACTTTTCCAGAGATTGCACCGGAAAAGTGACTACTGATTGGAAAAAGAAGAAGGGTTCTAACTCTCAAGATGATGATAAGATAGGGAAGAATCAGACGAGCTTGATGACATTGGAAGCTGGAGCTGTGAATTGGGATGAACACACACCTGAGGATGAAGAGCCAAACCATGCACTTATGGCTATTGGTTCCAGTAATGAGGTATCTTTGTGCTCAAAATTATGCATTGATTCATATAATCATCTTAAAGCTTTGTGTGATGAACAATTAACACAAATAGGTGATCAGGAAGAAAAAATTCTTGCTTATACTAGAGCTGTTAAAACTTTAGAAACACAAATACTTAACTATCAAAACAAACAAGCTTCCTTAGACGAAAAAGATGAAAAACTTAAGAGATATAGAAAAGCAGGCTTAAAAGCTATTAAGGAAAGAGATGAATTGCAAAAGAATGTAGATAAATGGACTCATTCTGCTAAGTGTCAGGATAAGATAATAGCATCTAGTATGAGCTCTACAAGTAAGATTGGCTTAGGTTATGGGATACAGTCAGATAGTGAAGTTCTAAGCTATGAGGAAGAGATGGACAGATCTGTGTTCAAATTTAGAAAAGAGGATTCTATTGGTAAGCCTGTGTACAATAGGTTCATTAAAACTTATAATTTTAAAGGGGTGCCACCTCCATTAAGTGGAGATTACACCCCTCTACCAAAGAAAGACCTAGATGACTCCTTGTTTGTATATGGTAAAAAGGGTCCTATCTATCCTGAGACAGGCAACTCATATGATAAATCTAGTGAATACTCCACTTGTCAAACCAATGACAGTGAAGGATCTACTAGAGATATCTCTGAGCAGTCTAATTCAGAATCAGAGAGTGTACCTAAAGATGTTTCTGAGTCAAGATCAGTCAAAAGTAGTGAACCAGTTGTGACTACACCCAAACCTCATACAGAAAAACCTAGTTGGGATTCTCACATAAAAACTACTAGGAAGTCTGTTAGAAATCAAGAGTCACCAAAGCCTGATAGAATGAGAAAAGAGTATAAGAGAAACCACAATTTTGGTCCTAAAAGATGCTTTGTGTGTGGTAGTTTAAGTCATTTGATTAGGGACTGTGATTTTCATGAGGTTAGGATGAAAAGAGAAGCTGAACTTAGAAAAGATAAGAGTGTCAATGCTGGCCATATGAATGATAAACCAGTTTGGTATAATGCTGACGAGATTAATCATGCGAATAAGTTTGTGACTAGACCAGCTCAAATTAATTCTGGTATGCCTAATGTTAATTCTGGTTGGTCATCTGTTAGTTCTGGTAGACCAAATTTTAGTTCCGGTAGGCCAAATTTTAATTCTAGTAGACCAAATTTTAATTCTGGTAGACCAAATGTTAGTTCTGTTGGTCAAAATGTTAATTATGTGAGGCCAAGTGTTAATTCTGGGTGGTTTAATCATTCTGGACCCAAACAACCAATAAATAGACCACAGGTGAATTCATATAATCAAAGAAACAATTTTTACAAACCTCATTCACCTGTGAGGAGTCCTTTTGCTAATAGTATAGCACAAACTTCAAGCTCAAGTGTTGTAATGGAAAATGGGGATTCTGTTGTTAAGACCCCAGCATGTTGGTCTTGGGATCCTTTTAAGAGCATACTTACCTATGAATCCAAGAACAACAGCGGATCAAGCACATACAAGACCTATAAATTTGTTGATCCACAGGGCAGACCCAAGTATTCAGAGGCTTGGGTCCTAAAGAGAAACTAATTTCTCTACTTTTGTGTAGGAACATCCACTAAAGAACATGGAAGACAAAGGAATATTTGATAGTGGGTGCTCTAGGCACATGACTGGTAACAAGAATCATCTGAAGGATTTTCTAGAATTCCAAGGAGGTTCTGTTACCTTTGAAGGAAGTAAAGGTCAAATAACTGGTAAAGGTAGAATTGTTGTAGGGCAATTTAGAATTTGACAATGTATCTTTTGTGAAAGAACTAGGGCAGTTTAACCTTTTCTCAATATCACAAATTTGTGATAAGCAGCATAAGGTGCTTTTTAGTGAAACTGAATATTTTGTATTGACTTCGGATTTTAAGATGCCTGATGAAAGTCAGATACTTCTTAAAGTTCCTAGACAACACATCATGTACAGTTTTGATATAAAAGCACCTGAGGTTGCAAAAGGTTCTGCTTGTTTGCTTGCAATGGCTACTTTGGATGAATCTAAATTATGGCATAAAAGGTTAGGTCATGTTAATTTCAAGAATATGAACAAACTTATGAAGGGTAATTTAGTTAGAGGCTTACCTTCCAAGGTTTTTAGGAATGACCATGCTTGTGTAGCTTGTAATAAGGGCAAACAGAATAGAGCTTCTTGTAAGGCTAAGTTAGATAGGATTGTCACTGAGCCTTTGCATACCTTACACATGGATCTGTTTGGCCCTACATCTGTTAGAAGTATCAACCATGCTAGTTATTGCCTTGTTATTACTGATGACTGCACCAGGTATTGCTGGGTATTCTTTATGTCTACTAAAGATGAAACCTTTGATTTAATTCAAAGGTTCATTAGGCAAATAGAAAACCTACTCAATCACAAGGTTAAGATCATTAGGACTGACAATGGCACAGAATTTAAGAATAGGAGCATGATTGAGTTTTGTGGTGAAAAAGGAATTAAGCAACAATATAGCAATGCTAGAACTCCACAGCAAAATGGAGTTGCTGAGAGAATGAACAGGACCCTGATTGAGGCAGCTAGAACCATGCTAGCAGACTCACTCTTACCTACAACCTTTTGGGCTGAAGCAGTTGCAACTGCTTGCTATATCTTCAATAGGGTTAGAGTGACCAAGCCTCAGAATAAAACACCTTATGAGCTTATTTTTGGCCATAAACCAGTTGTTAGCTATATAAGGCCTTTTGGGTGCCATGTGACCATTCTTGATACCTTAAGTGTGCTTGGAAAATTTGAAGGAAAATCTGATGAGGGGTTTCTAGTTGGGTATTCACTAAATAGTAAGGCCTTTAGGGTTTATAATTTAGTGACCAAGAAAGTAGAGGAAAATCTTCATGTTAATTTTCTTGAGGAAAAACCCAATGTGAAGGGACTAGGTCATAGATGGATGTTTGATCTTTATTATTTAACTAATTCTATGAACTATATTCCTGTCTCCAAGGAGAATCAAGCTAACCCTGATGCAGGTTCCATAGAAGTGCCTAACAATGCAGGTACTCAAGATGCAAGCACTGCTGATCAAGGCAAAGAAATTGAGGAGCTTTTTGTGATTCATACCACAGAAGTCAACCATGTTGCTGCAACTGAAGGATCAAAGAAATCTTCTACAACTAGGAAGGAGACTGTGAACAATCCTCAAGAAAAAGAGAGTTCTCCAACAAATGTTTTAGAAGAAATCTTATCTTTCAGAGAAGAAATGAATGTTTTGGCTGACAAACATCTTGGGAAGAAGGCTACAAGCACTAATCTGGTTAATCCTGGTAGTATTGTCATTAATTCTGGTGGAGAGAAGCCTACCAGCATTAACTCAATTAAGTCTGGTAGAGATGCTGTTAATTCTGCTCAACCTGAGTCTACTCCAAATGCTGATTTTGATGATTCTGAGATGCCTGAACTTGAGGTCTTTGATAAGCCAGATGAAGGCATTTTTGATGGGGCTTCTTTTGATGAAGAAGGGGTAGTTACAGACTTCAACAACCTACCCACTGAAGTAGATGTAAGTCCAGCTCCAACACTCAGAATTCAAAAAGTTCATCCCAAAAGTTAGATAATTGGTGATCCTCAATCAGTTGTTCAAACCAGAAGTAAAGTGCAAAAGATTCCTACATCTCATGCACTTATCAGTCTTATTAAGAAGCAGCAAAGGGTCAACCACAAGGACCAACAACATTGCTTGTTTGCATGTTTCCTTTCTCAAAAGAAGCCCACCAAAGTCTCTGAAGCACTTGAAGATGAGATTTGGGTGGATGCAATGCAAGAGGAGTTATTGCAATTCAAATTGCAAAAAGTTTGGGTTCTTGTAGATCTACCAAGTGGAGCTAGAGTGATTTGCACAAAGTGGGTCTTCAGGAATAAAAGGGATGAAAGAGGAGTAGTTGTAAGGAATAAGGCACGATTAGTAGCACAAGGGTATAGACAAGAGGAGGGGATAGATTATGATGAGGTTTTTGCTCCAGTAGCTAGGATTGAGGCTATTAGGTTATTTTTAGCCTATGCATCATATATGGGGTTCATAGTCTATCAGATGGATGTGAAGAGTGCCTTTCTATATGGCACTATAGAAGAAGAGGTATATGTTCATCAACCTCCTGGCTTTGTTGATCCAGCAGAACCCATGAAAATGTACAAAGTCATCAAAGCTTTATATGGTCTCCATCAAGCTCCTAGAGCTTGGTATGCAACTCTCTCCAATTTACTTGAAGAGCATGGGTACAAAAGAGGTGTGATTGACAAGACCTTGTTCATCAAGAGAAACAAGAAGGATATCATCTTAGTCCAGGTTTATGTGGATGATATCATATTTGGTTCTACTAAAAGGTCTTGGTGTGAGGAATTTGAAGCATTAATGAAGGGAGGTTTCAGATGAGTTCTATGGGTGAACTCATATTTTTCTTAGGACTGCAAGTGAAACAACAAGCAGATGGACTCTTTATCTCTCAAGACAAGTATGTAGCAGAGATCTTGTAGAAGTTTGCCTTTTCAAATGTGAAGACTGCAGTCACTCCCATGGAGAACAAAGTGCCTTTAACAAAGGATGAAGATGCTGCTGATGTAGATGTGCATCTTTACAGATCTATGATAGGTTCTCTAATGTATCTTACTGCTTCTAGACCTGACATTATGTATGCAGTCTGTGTTTGTTCACGTTTTCAGGTTAAGCCCAAGACTTCACATCTTCATTCTGTGAAGAGAATCTTTAGATACCTAAAGGGCAAACCCAATTTTGGCCTTTGGTATCCTAGAGAGTCATCTTTTGACCTGGAAGCCTATTCAGATAGTGATTATGCAGGTGCAAGCCTAGATAGGAAATCCACAACTGGAGGTTGTCAATTCCTTGGAAGAAGATTAATCTCTTGGCAATGCAAGAAGCAGACCATTGTAGCTACATCAACAACTGAAGCTGAATATGTAGCAGCTGCCAATTGCTGTGGACAAGTCTTGTGGATTCAGAACCAAATGCTGGATTATGGTTTGAATTTTATGAATACTATAATTCACATAGATAATGAGAGCACTATCTGTATAGTTAAGAACCCTGTGTACCACTCTAAAACTAAACATATAGAAATCCGGCATCATTTCATTAGGGATTGCTATGAAAAGAAATTAATTAGAGTGGATAAAATACACACAGACTTCAATGTTGCAGACCTCTTAACTAAAGCTTTTGATGGCCCTAGGTTTTATTACTTAGTGGTTAGCATTGGTATGATAAACCCATAGCTGGACTTAAGGAGAAGTTAGTCTTAAGGGGAGGTTAACCTTAAGGGGAGGTCAAAATGTAAAGTTTGTATAATAGCTAGTACTTAGGATTTTCTTTAATTCTGGTAGTATAAGAAGTTAATTCTTGTAGCTATGTTAACTCTGGTAGTATAAGAAGTTAATTCTTGTAGTTATTTTTAATTCTGGTAATCTTAGGAGTTAATCCTTGTAGTAGATTTAATACTAGTTTTAAAAAAAAAATGAAAAAAAGAAGTGTTTTAAGTAGATTTAATTCTGGTAGTTAATTTTTTAAACATCTTTTGTTTGTATGCTTTTCTTGTTTTTCTCTTGGTGTTGGGACTAACTTTTGCAGAACAATATGGATTGGTGATATGAAGCTTTGTTCTTGCTTGCTCAGTATGTAAGTCTGATTCTTTAGTTAAGTCTGGTGAGTCAGTGTTTAAGTCTGGTTGACCAATTTTAAGTCTGGTAGTGTCAAAGGTAATTAATTTCTAACCGTTAGGTCTGGTCAGTCAAATATAGATTTTTTACCTTATTTAAATATGACCGTTGATATTTTTGGGAAAAGAGGTATATATGGATAAGATTTAATTCATTTTTCATCTTTATCCATTATTTACTTCTAATTTCTCCAATCTTTATTCACGGCAAAGATTTACTCTGTTTTTCTACTACCAGTAAAAACCCTAATTTAAATTCTCAACCAGCACTTAGTCATTCGCTCATCAATGGCTTCACTAATGTTTATGGACAAGCACAATCAAGTTGGTTTCTTGAAGAAACCAAACCAAAGTGACGGCTTTGAGCAGATAGTAGATTTCTTGAAAGGTTCTAACCTTCGGTACGCTTTAATTGCAAATCCTACTATTTATGCATCTCTTATTAAAGAATTTTGGGGGTCTGTGACATATGAAACCCTAGCTGATGGTACACCACAGCTATGGGCAACAATTGACACCCATGACTTCACCATTACTGAAGCCTCTATTAGGAGTAGTCTCCGATTGGGTGATGCTTTAGGGGAATACATATTGTCTAATGATGATCTTTTTGAGTGTATGAGAACTATACAATATCCCAATGATGGTACCTTTACTTTTTGGAAAAGCCATTTTACACCACAGTAGAGATTTTTACTACATCATTTGCTCCATTGCCTAAGTCCTAAGAGTGGTGGATGGGATCAGTTTGGAAGCAACATTGCTTCTGCATTAGTCTGTCTTGCACATGGAAGACCTTTTAATTTTTCAAAATTGATTTTTGATGGCATGGTTGCAAATGTCAAAAATGCAAAACATAAGTTTTTGATGTACCCAAGATTTTTGCAAATGATTTTAAATTTTGAACCTGAAGATAAAATGCAAATTTATGTGATTGTGGCTTTTACTCCTAAAATCTTTGCAAACATGAAAAGGGGATTCAATGGGGCACATTGGCCACTTTTGCCTGCTATGCTTCCTGGTTCAACTAACATTGCAGGCACATCTCATGTTGAACAACCAACCAATGTGGAGCAAGCTCAGGAACAACCAAGATCACCAACACCACAACCAAGTTCATCACCATCCCAACCAAGGGTGCCTACACCTACACCATCTTCACCACCACAACAAACCCATATTCCAAGTCCTATTCAGGAGGAGGAATCCAACCCTATGACTGTGGAGGATCTTCTAACATTGGTGCCTGCTTTGGTTAAGAGAATAGAATTCTTGGAGAAGGCAAACAATGCTAAGAGTGGGGCTATTCTAACCTTGGTTAAGATGTTGGAAAAAGTTGCTTTTGATGATCAGGAAGGAGAAAGGAGAAAGGAGTTGCTTTTGATGATCAGGAAGGAGAGGATGAAAATTCTTCCAAACAGGGGAGGAATTTAGAGGAAGAACAAGTTGTTAAGACACCAGCTAAGGATAAACCAACTGTTGAAGCTGATATAAGTCCTGAAACAAAGGAGGCAGCAGAAACACTAGCTCAATCTCTGAGTAAAATTCAACAACAAAGGAAGAAAAGCAGATATCCAAAAAGAAAATTGATAATTAATGAAGAATTGGAGAAGTTAATGCTGGTAAGGAAATTAATTCTGGTGATAAGTCTGGTGAGGTTGTTAGTTTTGTTCATAAAGATAAGTCTGTTGATGAGGAACAGCCTAAGAAACAAAGAGAAGGAAAGCAAGTTATGATTGAAAGTCCTAAGCCCAAGAAGACAAAGAGAAGATCAAGCTTCTTTGGCTGAGATTGCAAGAATACAAGCAATAGAAAAGGCTGAGATTGAAAAGGAGGAAGAGCAGAAAAGACAAGATGAAATGCTTGCAAGAATGATATCAGAAGAGGTTAATGATGATCCACTGAAGGAAATGATTGAAAATGATGATGAGTTGAGGGCAAAGTTTGAAGAAATTAAAGCTATTCCAGGTTTGACTGCTGAGGAGAGAGCCAAACAACTAGCAGAATTCATGAATGCTAGAAGGAATGAAGAAACTTTGGGGGATTTTATGTCAGTGATAAGACAAACTCAGGAGAAAACCAAAGTTCCCAAGAAGATGTCTAAAGCAGATCAAATGCATGGGATGAAAATGTATCTAAAGAACATGTTGCACTCAACATGGGAAAAGATGAGAGGAAGATCATTTGAGGAAATTCAAGCTGAATATGTGGGTGCATATCAGAGAGATCTTGGCTATGAAGATTCTTTGAGAAGAAGTTTCAAGAGACATAAAGTAGCAGAGTCTGAGCCAACAATAGAAGTTGAGAAAGTGGATGAAAAAGCATTTGAAGTTGAAAAAGCATCTAGTGAAATTGAAAAGGAAATGCTGAAAAAGTGTCTGATGTTAGGGAAGAAAAGAAAGAAGTCAAAAAGCCTGTCATAAAGTTTACAAGAAGGAAAAGTATAGCAAGAAAGAGTAAGTTCAAGAAGAAAGTACAAGAAGAAGGTGAATCAGAAGAAGAAGAACCTTCATCTGATTGACAAACTATGGGAACAATATCTGATATAAGCTCTAAGGAACCATCTAAGGTTGTCAGATATCAAATCATCAAGTCAGGGAAAAGAGCTGCATATCAAATTGTAAGGGAGGATAATTCTGATATTGTGTATACTAGTTTCCCAGGGATTCTAAATGATGTGAGTAGACAAGATCTTCAAGAGCTTTACAAATTGGTGAACATCAAACATGGAGATAATCCACCTGAGGAAGAATTTGAAAGAGTATTTTGGGGAGATTTGAAAGTGATGTTTGAGCCACCAGCTGAGTCAAATGTAGTGTGGAAACTTCCTGAGGAGCAAAACATTATCAATTGGAGATATTTTCACAACTGTAAGGTACATTGTTTGTCTTTGCAAAATGCTAATGTTTATATGCTTGCAAAAGTGGAATATCCCCTCTCACCTTCAATTTGCAAGGAAATGATGAAGAAAAAGTTATATGCAGATAAAAGGGATGAAGTATATGAACAGATTTTGGATTTAATTAAGTTACAGTCTTTGAAGGAAACATTGTTGGATTGAAGTGTTTGAAATAATTTTCAAGATGTAAGTGAGACTATAGGAACTTCTCACTTGGTGAAGGTGCATAGCACTAACACAACAAATGGTTATCAGTCCACCATGTTTAACCAACATAAGGACTGGCTAATCCAGTACAAACGGATCTGGTGATGATATTTCAAATCCATTAATGGTTGGCAATTTACCAAAAATTATATGGTATTCAACTCACCATATCTTAGATAGTGAAGAGTTGGCTAGCCCATAAGGTATGGCTTGTGGTAAAGGCTGTGGAAAACCATACATGGTAATCAATTCACCAAGATGAGGTGCATTCCATAAAAAGAATTGGCTAGTCCAAAAGCGAACGGCTTTTGGTAAAGACAAAACAAATCCGTTGATAGTTTATGGTTTACTAAAAATCATATGGTTATTAATGTACCATGGTCTTACACACCAAAACATTGGCTACTCCAGTAGTGATGGCTATTGGTAAAGAGACATCAAATCCATTAATTTTCAATGATTCAACTCTCACAGGAGTTTACACACCTGGAAGTGATGAGAATAGTATGAAACTTAAAAGTATTGATGTACAAGTAGTCATGGTTGCTGTGAAGATCAGATGGATTGCATATCAGATGGTGAAAAGATTGTTCAAGTCAAGTTGCTGCATAAAGATCAGATTTGAAGATTTGAAGTGTTAGAGATAATTCCAAGAGTTCAAGATTAAATCCTTAGAAGCTTATTCAGAAGAAACTTGAAGTTCATGAAGCATGAAAATCAAGTTAGGGGAGGATTGTTGGGAATTATCACAAGACAAGACAAGACTTAACAAGAGAAGACTTAATGGAAGAACAGTATTAAGTCTGGTGGATTACGTAATTAAGTCTGTTAGTGTTATTAGTTGAGTCTTGTAATAGTTAAGTCTGGCTGTTCATTATTAAGTCTGGTAGAGTAAGTTAAGTCTGTTTGACTTTAGTTGTTAAGTCTGGTCATGAAAGTTAGGCTAGTTTGTTAGATATAAGTTAGTAAGGAATACGTAATTATCTTTAGAGAAGATACGTATATCCTTCAGCAAGTTTTGTATCTAGGGTTTCCTTAGTGTATAAAAGGAACCTTAGTCATTAGTTTAGAGATAACGACGAAGATTGTAATCACTTAGATTAAACAAATCATTATAAGAAGTTAGTTATTATTATTGTGTTCTTCATTGTTTGTTGTTAAGATTCCGCGTTAACAATAAGCAAGGTGTTAGAGTTTCTTACTTAGACTGATTTGGTTTATACAAGTCGTCTAACAAGTAACAAGGCTACTTAGATCCATAACTCGTGTGGACCAACAGATGATAATGGTATTAGTTCTTTGCCTAACACTGAAATTTTTGAAACTCTTTCCAGGATGGGGTATATGTCCTTTTGATAAACTAACTTTTCAAAAAGGAAAATTTGCCCCTTAGTGGAGATTTCTCATACATACCATTTTACACTGTTTAAGTCCAAAGAAAACTGCTTAGGAGCAATTCAGTAGTAATATTGCAACTGCTTTTATTTGTTTAGCCTCAAAAAGGACTTTTGGCTTTTCAAAATTGATTTTTGACAGTATGGTGAAAAACTTGGATGCCAAATACAAATTTTTAATGTATCCATGATTTATTCAAATGTTTTTGAACAAACACAAGAATTTGCTTCTATCTTATAAAACTGTTTATCCAACTCCTAGCCTCACTCAAAAACTTTTTAGTAATATGAGGATAGCTTCTAAGGGTTACAATGGGATAGAAGTACCACTGTTTTCAGAAATGCTTGTTCAAGAAGAAACTGTTCAGGGTGAAGGATCAACAATCCCAGTTGAGTCCCATTACACACCCATAAGTGCTCCATCATCATCACAACCTTAATTTTTACAAACATATAGGAGGAGAATCAGACAGGAATCTGTGGTACCTCAGCCAAGATCTCCTACTCAAGCCAATGTAGCAGATGAGGTTGTCTCTGACAGAATGGTGAGGTCTACTACTACCGTCTCTGGCTTAGAAGCTGGATAGGCCAGTGGTAACATTGATAAGACCCAACCTACGGCAACATCTAATGAGTCAAGTTCTCATGAGCTTGATTCGGGTGATGGAAACCCAAGCCAACAGGATACTCTAGGGGACATGCCCGATGATTCACCCCTCCTAAGAGTTAACACACTTGGAAGTGATGAGGGCAGTCTGAAACTTAAAGAATTGATGGAATTGTGTACCACATTGTCAGAAAGAGTTACAAGCTTGGAGCTGGAATTGCAGCAAACAAAGAAGATCTATGGTGCTACATATACAAAGCTTGTTCAGAAGGTGATGGAGCTAGTGCAAAAGGTCAAGTCCAGTAAAGCTAAAAGGTGGGCAAACATTTTGGAGTCTGATAGCTCAAAGGATGATTCAGATGATGATTTGGAGGATCCTTCCAAACAAGGGAGGAAAATTGCAGATATTGATGAAGATCCAAACATCACTTTGGTTGAAGAAGATGCAGAGACTCAGGGGAGGTTTGATGCTGATATAGGATTTGATATGCGTGTTCAAGATACTGCTGAAGATATTGCTAAAGATACTGCTGAACATGTTAGTACTGCTGGTGGATCAGTTAGTACTGCTAGTACTGATGAAAGAGCTGCAGAGACATTAGTGTATATTAGAAGTGCAGCAAAAGATAAAGGAAAATGTATTATGCAATAATCTGAGCAACCTAAAAAGGTCAAGAAGAGAGTACAAATTCAGATGAGTCTTGATGAAGAAATGGCAGGAAGCTTTCATGAAGAAGAACAAGCACAAATTCAAGTTGATGCATCTTTAGCTCAGCAGATTTATGAACATGAAAGGGCAACTATTAATGAAGAAGAAAGAGAGGATGCTCTTAATGATCTGCTTGAAGTGATTAGGAAAAGTCAGAGTGCAAAGAAGGCTACTGCAAGGAAGAATAAACCTCTAGCAAGAACAGAAAAGAGAAAGTTTATGACAGCTTATTTGAAGAACCAAGATAATTGGACTGCCAATCAACTCATAGGGAAATCATATGAAGAAATTAAAGATTTGTATAGTAAGGCTTACAAGAAGGTTCAAGCTTTTATTCCTATGGAAACTAAAGAGAAGAGTAGTAGAGTTAAGAGAGCAGGCATATCTTTGGAATCTGAGGTAGTTAAGAAACAGAAAGCAGATATGTCAGAGCAAGAGCAAACTATTGAAAAACAAGAAGAAGAATTGACTGAAGAAGATTTACAACAGATGATGATAATGGTGCCAGATGAAGGAATTAATGTAGAAGCCCTACAGGCCAAATATCCTATCATTGATTGGGAAGTTCAAGATGATGGAAGGATAAAAATTTGGAAGATCATCAGGGTTGGTAATTACATTGAAGTGTATCAACACTTTGATGACATGATCAAATCATTTGACAGAGAAGGTCTGGTAAACTGTGGAGTTTAGTCAAAGAGAAATTCACTTCATCAGAACCACAGGATAACAAAGAAAGAATGCTATGGGTAGAGTTGAAGAGAATCTTTGAGCCAGATGCAAATGATAGATGGTGGAAATTTCAGTCAGGTGGTCATAATTTGACATGGTGATTGTATGACTCATGTGCAGTTCATCATGTATCTACAAGGGTAGGAACAGATATGTACATGCTTGTGGAGAAAGAATATCCATTGTCAAGGGGTATACTTAAATTGATGTTGTCTGCAAAGCTATTAGTGGATGAGCAGACTGAAATGGCAAATGAACTGCTAAGGAAGATCTTCATGTAGGCTGAAAGAAGATGAAGTGTTCGGAAGAATCATCTCATAGTCAAAGATTTAATTCAAGAAACTTGATGATTTGGAGGTAAATCACAAGTTTAGGGGATGATTGTTGGGAATTACAAGTCTACACACTTTGTACTGCTCAAGATATTTAGTACTGTCAAGCCAAACAGTTGGTACTGCTGAATATTATAACTGCCAGTACTAACCAAGTTGGTGCTACTAGAAGAAAGTTAGTACTGTCAGACTAACTTGATACTGCTGAAGACTACTGCCAAAGAGATAAAGATGTATGAAGTGATAAGTATAGAAGATATTCAGTGTATATTCCATATATTTAGAAAGATATGTATATTCTAGAAGATTTGTAGTTATCTTGTAAACGACACCTTAGCCTATAAAAGGAGGTCCTAGGTTATGATGTTAGACGTATGCTTTTTATATAGCTTTAAGGTTGTAAACCCTAGTACTACACAGAGTACTCGTATTATTATTCTAATAATATTGAAGCATTTTGGTTATATTGTTCTTAATATAGTTTACTATTCTATAAGTTGACTGTTACATTAATATTCTTCTAAGTGTTGAAGAGTAGATTCCGCATACACTTTGACATTCACAAAGTTTCAAACAAAGTTGTTTTGGATTTATCCAAGGTAACTTAACCTTACAAGCTTAAGGAATTGATCTGTGTTAGGGATCAACAATGAGGGACAAAGTTGTGGTGTTTACCAGAGCTCCACATAAGGAGTTTGACTCACCATTCATGAGGTTCGCTACACCGTGTGGTGTAGAAGGGGTTAAGGCTTGGGATGCGCAGTTGAACATGGAATATGGTGATAACTATATCAACGAGGATGTGCTTGATAAGCTATGGTATGTTAGGCTTGATTACGAAGATTACGGAAGGAAGAAAGTAAAGGACGTGCGTGTTAACATTCATGGCCAGATTTTCAAGTTTGATTTTGTTGTTATTGACTAAGGAAACACGGATGAGCCAGAAGTTGTGTTCGGGAGAGATTTTATAGTCACTGTAAAGTGTAAGCTTGATTTTGCACTTAGAGAAATGAGGATCAATATTACCGAGTTGGAAGAACAAAAGGAAGTGGAGGTTATGCTCGCGGAGCTATGTGAAGATATTGAAGAAGTTAAGGATGAAAAGATAGAAGTTTTCAAGATGGGGAAGGCTAATAGGAAGAAATCCACCCTTAGAAAGTTAACCCGAGCCTCAACCTCTAAGAGTGAGGATTCCACATCATCACCACCCACTGCACCACCAACCTTTAAACCTTTGACCCAAGAGCAAAAAGAAGTTATCTAAGAGAATTTGGAGAAGAAATTCAATAAGCTTAGGGAGAAGAAGCCCGTGATCGAAGTGTTGAATAATTATATGACTAACCGCAAGAAATTAGATGCGATTATGATGGCGAGGTCTAGGCTTGAAGACAAATATTTTGATGAAGAGGAAAGAGAGCGAATTATTGAGAATGGATTGCCAAAGAAAAAGGGTGATCCGGGAAACTTTGTTTTGCCAATTAAAGTAAATGGTAGAACTCCTTTGTACGCATTGGCCGACACTGGTTCGAGTGTAAGTCTGATGGCATATCCCTTATACAAAAAGTTAGTACTTAGTAACCCTTAACCGAATCAATCCAACCTTACTATGGCCGATAACTCTCATGCCAAGGCTATGGGTGAGGTGAAGAATGTAAGAGTACAAATTGGGTACCAAGCTTTTCTAGCTGACTTTTTGGTACTAGATATACCAATTGACAAAGACCTACCACTCTTGTTAGGAAGGCCATTTCTAAGGACTTGTGGAGCTATTATTGATATGGATTTAGTTGAGATTTTTAGTTTTAGTTTTGGTTTTAGTTAATAGAAATATACTTGGAAAATTTGGTAGACTAAGTGTGGTGGAAAATTTACATACAAAACAAGTATTTTTGAAATAAAGTCCATTTTTACTTGCTTCCACAAACATCACAAAAGTGTGTAGGCAAGGAAAAGTTAATTTTTGCAAAAACCTAAACCGAATCGGTTGGATCATGAAGTTGATCGGATGGAGTTGAATATATTAACCCAGAATTTCAAAAATCACAAGAAACCAACATACATACCATATCCACTAAATTGGGTCCAAGAAATTCGACAATAAGTGTTAATTGGAAGTCACAGGAGTTTTTAGAGATCATCCATGGCTCCAAAACAAGTAAGTAACATCATCAATTTGGTTTAATTAGGTCTTAATTTGGATTTATTAAATTAGGTCATAATTTGAGGATTTTTGATCGACTTTGAATTGAGATGTAATCTTTTATGAATAGATGGGTAATTGATAGAGGAATACATTGCAAAAAGAATTACATTGATTGTTTAAGTTTTGGGAGAGAATTAATTGATTGAATTTTTGGATTCAATTAGGTCAAAAATTTGAATCGAATTAGTTTGCAATTGATGATTCCAAGATGTTATAGGCTTGTTTCTCAGTGATTTTAGGTTACTACATTGTTGATTTGAGCACCAATTAAGGAATTGAATTCAAAAAATATTTCTAGTGTTCTAGGATTAATTAAGAAATCATGTGGAGATGTTTTTGGAATGATATTGGGATGAATTGAGGATGTAGAAATCGACATAAGAGTTCAAATGAAAGATAGGAGTGGAGTAGAATTGATAAGAGTCGATCGAGAAGTCGTTGAAAGGCTTTTGCCTTCTGCAGAACACCCAACCGAATTAGATGCGCAGGCATGCCGATCCGTTTGGCTGGGTTCATGTAACACCCCGAGTCTCGTATAGCAGCGGAAGCTAAACAAGGGTGTTACTTCATAACACAAAGTACAAGTAAAGAAAACGACTCCAAAATAAGACGTTTTAAAATACATTATCATTTGAATTTATTCTTAATATCAGAGTAGAGGTCCCATAATGTACATAATAAGTTTAAAACATTATCGAATGATAATATGCATACTTTTCAAAATATCCATTCCGTGTGCATTCATTTGTGTGCCAGACATACCTTAAGGACCTGAGATAAAACATGCCGAAAAGTCAACACAATGGTTGAGTGAATTCATAGGTTTATATAAATGGACAATAGATTTACGAGTGACAATTGTGCATCTCACGATAGTCATAAAACAAAACAGATATTATTGCTTTAAGCTCATGCAACCAATGCGTTAACATATATCAATAACATTGATATAATAATTGGCCCTAATAGGTATTTTGTCATACACCTCTGTACTCGAATATAGCACGTCTGGTTGCCAATCGGGTCAACTAGGCGGGATTCGTCAATCTCAATAGGCCTATTCACTATATTCGCGCTTACATTTAAGTAACTAATGGTTTATGATTAACATGGACTTTCTGGCAAGGAAACTTAGGAATGCAATAATATATTCAGGATCAACATACAATTTGCAAATCATTGTCAACAATAAAAGTTTTAGCATGTATCTCCCCCAAGGAGTTTATAAAACAGTTAAGTAAAAATTGGGGCTATGAACTCACCGTAGTGTTCAGTAGTAGTTCATAACAACAAGTAGTGTATGGCGAGACCACGATCTTTAACGATGACCTATGAGATTATAGTGATCATATCTTAATATAATGTACGATAAGAGTGTACAAATATATGTAAAGTCATTGACTTGATTAAGATGTTTTACATATAAATTATATTTTGTAAATGAGTGAAGCATCCTTAAAATGTGGTTTGGCTATTAGCCTTTTATAAATGACATCGTACTACTGTCCGGACTATCAAAATCTAGAGGCCAGGTAGTTAACGTATGAGGAGCCAGGCCACTTTAAATCGTAAATCCATAACTCGTCGATACGACACCCTTAAGACGCCTCTTATGATAATGAAACTCCCTACTATTGTGGTACTTATCATTTATAAGTAAAAGTATTTAACGAGACAAAGGTTATATAAAAACATTTGTCGTGTTTCATCAAAGACTATTAGTTGAACTAGTGTGGTGACGTGATGATATAAGTTGTGTATCGTAAAGTGGTTTAGCATAACATTCATCAGGTGTAAATGTTACTAACTCAATGTGTGTTGTGATAAAAATGATAAAGGTGTCTCATAATATTGTCGATTAAAAAGTTCAAAACGGTTTTTAAATACCATACTAGTTAATACAATTTTCATGAATCAAGTGAAAGTTGTTACTTGTGGAAGTGACATTCATATAGCTAATATGTGATATGGTAATTTTCTATAAGTTGTTGAGGTCGAGAAAATGAGTCAATTAATTGAACAAGTCTCAATGACAAATTTTGGGTCATCAAATCCCAAAATAGTCGTGCGGCTAGACGCATAACCTTGAGACAACAACCAAGACCATAGCCGTTGCTATGTCTCGGCTAAGAAGACATTGAGACAATAGCCTTGGCTGTGTCTCGGCCTCTAGAGTTCAAAACGCCATAAAACTTCTTGAGTCATAGCTACTTTTTGGTCTAACCAGGTCCAGTTGGTTTTCGTAGTTTTTTGCCTTTATTTTTAACTTTCATGACCCGTGCCCCTTTGTTTTTGTATAAACAATCATTCTGAGAAACTTTCATGTTTTACACTTTTGATGATTCGGACCAGAAAGGGGTCTAAATCGTGATTTAAGATTACATCAGAAGACTTTTTGTTCCAGCACCTAATTTTCATCTAGTAACCTTCATTTAGCCATAACTTTTTAACTACAATCCCTTTTTAAGTGATTCAAAAGCTCAAGTTCTAGTTTTTACTTCCTCTAATAGCTTATTAAGGTCATTCAAGTCTGTGGCTCATCAATTTTTGTCAAAACTCATCACAAATCACTAGTTAAATACTAGTTGTCTTAATGGGTTTTCTAATGAGTGTTAACTCATGTTTTAAGTTATGTACAACATCATATCATGTCCTATTACATATGAAACTTATACAAAACATAAATTACATCAAAAATAAATAAAAGACTTGAAAACTAATTATAGTCTTACAACTTCTTGGATGGAAATCACCAAAAACCCAAGAACACTACCCTAAGTCTTTCAATCACCAACTAGCCTTTCAATCTTCAACCCAACTTGTGGTAGCCTATTGAAAACCTTGTGCTTGGACTTCTACTTCAGGCTTTTGGTCTTGTGTAGGTCTTTTTGTAAGCTTAGAATCAATAAATCTTTACTTGGACTAGGTAGAAGACACCATGGTCTTCATCTTTGTAATATAACTTATCTCTTGATTCAAACTTAATGATGGTGATGGTAAATTATTTTGTGTATGTATAGAAGAGTGGACAAGAGAGATTGTAAGAGTTTGTATATGTATCTTAGAGGTGAAGTGTTTAGTTAAGAGTCATATATGATTATCCTATACATGTGTCTTGTTATAGACATAAGAAGTGCCACCAAAAGCCGCATGGCTTTGTTGATTATCAAAGGCATGCCACCTCAAGCATGAGGTGGGGTGGTGCTAGGTTCCTTGATTAAGAGGTTACTTCATGGTGAAGTAAGGCTCTTACGGAGTATAGTTTGGTCCCGATAATTACTAATGTTAAGCCCCTAAACCTCAAAACTTAAAACCAGGTAACACAAGAATATAATACATATGAAAATTTCTAAACTTATCGATACACTCCATCTAGGTGTATTAAAAGTGTGATAAGCCTAACGGAGTGCGTTTATGATGTTAAAACCTAATAACGTAGATTTGAGCACGCGTATTACCTATTACGTAAGAAATAAAATACTCACGTAAAAATGACAAAATGACAATAGTTCATATAAAATATGACTATTGGTGAAATATGAGTATTTTGAACACATAGACTTATCCTAGTCTTGTGTTGGTCGTGAGGAAAATTCACACGATTAAACTTTCGAGATTTCTTATAAAAGTAATTAAAAGTAATATTGTATAACATAAAATGGTAAATATAGACCTGAAATGTGCGAGGGGCTACAACCTCCCCCGGTTACGAAAATCATGCCCTCGTGATTTAGCTTGTTGTAACCGAAAAGAGATGCGGATATTTTTGTCGCATTTGGTCCTCTCTTTCCCAGGTGTATTCAGGCCCTCGGTGAGAATTCCAACGTACTTTGACACCGGGGATTCGGCTTTGTTTCAAATGTTTGACCTCACGGTCCATTATTTCAACAGGTTCTTCGATGAAATGTAGTTTGTCATCAAGTTTGATGTCATCGAGTGGAATGACAAGGCTTTCGTTGGATAGACATTTCTTAAGATTTGACACATGGAAAGTGTCATGGATTAAACTTAATTCTTGAGGTAGCTCAAGTTTGTTTGCTACCGGACCAATCCTTTCCAGAATTTTGAATGGTCCAATGTATCGTGGACTCAGTTTTCCACGTTTTCCAAAATGGATTACGCCTTTCCAAGGCGAGACTTTTAGCATAACCCTATCTCTGATTTGGAATTCCAAGGGTTTTCGCCTAGTGTCAGCGTAGATTTTCTCGCGATCTCTAGCAGCTTGTAGTCTGCTTCTGATCTGAATAATATTTTCAGTTGTGTCCCGTACAATCTTTGGACCTGTGAGTTGGACATCGCCAACCTCATTCCAGCAAATGGGAGATCGAGACTTTCGACCATACATTGCCTCGAAAGGTGAAGAAGACTGGAATGATAGCTATTATTATAAGAGAATTCGACTAAAGGTAAAATGTTGATCCCAAACACAAATCGATTCCTTAGCTTGAGGTTAAGTTACTTTGGATAAATCCAAAACAACTATGTTAGAAACTTTGTAAATACTAAAGAGTATGCGTAATCTACTCTTTAATACTTAGAAGAATATTAATGAAACAGTAAACTGTATGAAAAATTGTGTTACTGAAAAGCTTCAATATTATTATCAATAATACGAGTACTCTGTGTATTACTAGGGTTTACAACCTTGAAGCTATATATCAAAAACTCGTATTAAACAGCATAACCTAGGATCTCCTTTTATACACTAAGGAGTCCTTTACAAGATAAACACAAATATTCTATAATATTAATCTTATACATATCTTTCTAACAATATAGAATATACACAGAATAAGTCAATACAAATCACTTGACACGTATTTATCACTTTAACAGTATTAATCTTCCTTCAGCAGTAGTAAGTTAGTCTAGCAATACTAACTTTCCTTTTAGCAGTACTAACTTGCTCTAGCAGTACAAATTGATTAGTACTGGCAGTTGTAACTTGAACAGTACTAACTCTTGGCTTGACAATACTAAGTATGAAGACTTTTAATTCCCAACAATCCTCCCTTAAACTTGTGATTTACCTCCAAATCATCAAATTTCTTGAATTAAAAGTTTTATTCTGAGAGGATTCTTCCAAACACTTCATCTTCTTGATCTTTCAGCCTGCATAAATATCTTCCTCAGAAGTTCTCTTGCCATCTCCTTATGCTCATCCACTAAGAGTTTGTTACTTAACATCAAAGTGAGTGTTCCTATTGACAGTGGATAGTCTTTCTCCACCAGCATATAAATATCTGTTCTAGCTTTTATAGACACATGATGAACTGCACATGAGTTGTACAAATTCGATGTTAAAACTTGATTACCAGCCTGAAACAACCACATCTCATCATCTTCATCTAGTTCAAAATTCTTTTGAACTCTACCCATAACATTCTATCTTTGTCATATGTAGGTTCTGTTGAGTTGAATCTTTCTTTGACCAAATCCCATAGCTTTACCACATCTTCTCTGTCAAGTACTTTTAGCATATCATCAAAATGTTGATGTACTTTAAGGTGATTACCAACCCTGATGATCTTCCAACACTTTATCAGTCCATCATCTTGAATCTCCCAATCTATAATAGGATATTTGATCTGCTTCAACATGTATTCCTTCATCTGGAACAATAATCATCATCTGTTGTAGATTTTCTTCAGTCAATTCTTTTTCCTGCTCTTCTACTGTGGGTAAGTCTTTACTAACTTTTTGTTTCTTTGAAGACTCTGATTCCAAAGATATTCCAGCTCTCTTAATTTTTTGTTCTCTTCTTCTGCTTCCATAGGAATAAAGTCTTGTAAGCCTTATTGAACAATTCTTCAATCTCTTCATATGATCTGCCTGTAAGTTGACTAGCAGTCCAGTTGTCTTGATTCTTCGAATAAGCAGTCATATACTTCATCATTTCTTCTCTAGTTGGTGGTTTATTCTTTCTTGCTTCACCTCTTTTTGCATTCTGATTCTTTCTAATCATATCTAGTAGCTCTTGAAGTGAGTTCTCTCTTTCTTCTTCATTGAGACTTGTCCTTTCTTGTTCATACATCCTCTGAGCTAAAAGTTCATCAGCTTTAATCTGTGCTAATCTCTCTGCTTCTTCATCTTCAGCTATTAGTTGACCAGCATACTGAGCATCATAAGCAACCTGGACCTTCTTCTTCAGAGGCTTAGGCTTTTCAACAAGTATGCCTTTACCTTTATCTTTAGGATCAATTTCTTCAGCTGTTGTTGTAGTGGCAATACTTGGTTCTTGAATCACAACTCCTCCCCTTGGTCTTTGTAAACCAGCAGTGGTAAAAGTTGTATCAGCAGTAGAAACCACCATGCTAGCAGCACTAACTGGCATTGTTGAATGACCAGCAGTAGAAATTAACTCAGCAGTAGAAACACCTTCAACTCCAAATCTGCTACTTGTAGCTTTATCTACAAGAGTTTTAGCATCACTTAGAACTCCAAAACTAAAATATACTTCTTGTTGATCTTCAAGGTTTACTTCTTCTGTATCCTGTTGAACTTCTTCATCCATAACAGCATCAAAACCCATATCATGCCCATACCTCCCCTGAATCTCTGCATCATCTTGTACCAATGAAATGTCAGGATCTTGATTAATTTCATCTATCCTCCTCACCTGTTTGGATGGATCCACCAAATCATCTTCATCATCAGAGACCACAAGGCTTGCCCTTCTTTTAGCTTGGCTGGACCTAGCTGGTGTCTCTAACTTTTTCACCCTCTTGATAAGCATAGTATAAGAAAGACCATATATTTTCTTGGTCTGCTTCAACTCATTCTCCGAACTAGTAACCCTGTCTGACAGTTTGGTACATAATTCCTTCAATTCATTTAGTTGCGCACTGCCCTCATCACTTCCAAGTGTGTTAACTCTTGGGAGAGGTGAATCACTGGGCATTGTAGATACCCTTTCAGACCTAGTCTAAACAGGAGTGTCGCCCATGGTAAAGTGGCACCAGGGACCACCTTTTGAGCTAGCTCTTAAAGAACTAGGCCCAGCTGGTGTTGCCATGGATTGGGTCTTATGGATGTTACCACTGTCCTATCCTGCTTCTAAGCTAGAGACAGTAGTAGCAGCCCTCCCCATTCTGTCATCCTCACCGAAATAGACATCCTCATATGCTACATGGGTGTGAGTAGGAGATCTGGGCTGAGGAACCACAGATTCTTGTCTGATTCTTCTCCTATAGTTGTTTTCAATTTGAGGTTGTGAGGTAGATGGAGCACTAATGGGTGTGTGATGGGACTCAACTGGGATTGTTGATCCTTCAATCTGAATGTGTTGGTCTTGTACTAGCATTGTTTGAAATAATGGTAAATCCCCCCTGCAAAACCCTTAGTTGCCCTCTTCATGTTGCTAAAAAGTTTTTGAGTAAAAGTAGGAGCAACATAATTTCTAGTATGAGTCTGAAGCAACCTTTGGTTCTTATTCAAAAATAGTTGAATAAATCTTGGATACATCAAAAATTTGTAATTACTATCCAAGTTTTTCACCATACCATCAAAAATGAATCTTGAAAAGTTAATTCTGTTTTGTGGCCAAGCAAATAATAGCAGTTGCTATATTGCTACTAAAATGTTCCCAATCAGTTTTCTTAGGACTTAGACAATGTAGAATGGTATGAATGAGAAATCTCCATTGAGGGGAAACATATCCTTTTTGAAAAGGCAATTTATCATAAGTTCTGACATATCCCATCAAGGTGAGGTTTTCAAAAATTTTAGTGTTGGGTAGTGAACTAATACCATCAGCATATGCCAAGTGAAGATGTCTCCTAACAGATGCTTCAGTAATAGTTTTGAGCATACCATCCACTATAGCAGTTAACTCTTGTTCTCCATTATCAAGTATTTTGACACTAGCAGTGCGCCAAAATTGTTTGATGGGTGAAACATAGACAGTGGGATTCACTGTTAGTGCATACCTTATGTGACTTGCACTGAGAAAATCTACTATCTGGTGAAAATCTTCACTTCCTGTTGGTTTCTCCAAGTAAGCAACCATGTTGTGAGTATCATAAAAATCCAAATTCGCCATTGAGATCGATAAAAGTTTGATTAGGGTTCTGGATTATGTTCGTGTTTGAGAGTTTGTGTGTTTGGCAAAGGCAATTGAGATTATATATATATCACTTAGGGTTTTGATTGGACCGACTGAATAAATCATTTCTTTATGTTGAAGAAATCTCATAAATTAGAGAAAGATTATGAATCAAATTTAGGAAACCTATAAGCGAACTAATTGACAAAAATATCTCAACGGCTAGAATTAATTAATGAAAAACGGTTATTCCCCAAACAGCACTAACGGTAACCTAGCAGTACCATTTTTAGCCTAGCAGTATTAACTTGACCCAATAGTACAAACTTTTTCCCAGCAGTATTTACCTAAATTTTCTTTTAAAACAATTCTACACTCATACATTTTGAAATGATTATGTGTAACACTTAATCATTTTGGTTGCATTTAACCTCTGGTTGTGTGAGAACCAATGATTTCAGTATAAATACTGCATGTGATTAGATTGACTCATTAAAAGAGCCTTCTTGACAGGGTTTTCAGCTCGTGGCAGGTGTTACCTCTAACACAAATGTATTAGATTCACGTTTGCTCGCTGTTCTCTAAACCAGATGTCCCTAGACTAACACACTATTCTAATGATAGAATGGCAAAGAGTGAGTTAGATCAGTTACTATCTGACTAACTAAAAGCTATCAATTCGTTTTCAGTATATCCTATGCCCAGATGCTTCATTAGGCTCACTGGCAGATATAGGTTGATTTCAAGAAAAAGATATGAAAGGACTTCCCAACTCAGGTGTAAACTTAGCATTAACCCTTGTCAAGTGATCCTTAAATCCTCTATATCATTAATCAGTTTCTCCATCACTCAGCAACAGCTTTGCATCAAACAAACCATCACTTTTCTTTCCATCATGAATCTCACACAGCACCAATTCCAACCATACTGCTTTGCTTATCCTGCAAGTGTTAGTCTAAAACTAATAAAACGCAATCCAGGGCATTTTCTTTATAACAGTATTAAGTATGACTAACAGTATTAATTTGCACTAGCTGTATTAACATGGCAATCTTAAGTATAACCAATAGTACTACTTATACTTAGCAGTACAAATTGATACAACTAAAAGTACTAATCCTTTACAAAGCATTACAAAGACACAAAGAGATTAAAACTTTAAGGATTTAGCATTCCAATACTTGCAACCAAGTACTGAAACCTTTCAACATCAATAGCTTTGGTAAGTAAATCTGCAAAATTGTTATCTATGTGTATTTTAACAACTTGAATTAACTTTTTATCATTGCACTCTCTTATAAAATGATGTCTAATCTCTATGTGTTTTGTTTTAGAGTGTAAAACAGGATTCTTAATAATACATATAGTACTGTTATGGTCAATATAAATCATGGTGTGCATATAATTATACCCATAATCCAGCATTTGATTCTGAATCCAGTGTACTTTTCCATAGCAACTAGCAGCAGCCACATATTTAGCTTCAGTTGTTGAATTGGCAACCACAGTTTGCTTCTTACACTGCCATGATTTCAATCTTCACCCTAGGAACTGACAACCTCCTATTGTAGACTTCCTTTCCAAGCTTGCTCCAGCATAGTCACTATCAGAATATGCCACCAAGTCAAAGGAAGACTCTCTAGGATACCAAAGACCTAATTTAGGTTGGCCTTTTAGATACCTAAAAATCTTTTTCACAGCATGTAAGTTTGAAACCTTAGGTGTTACTTGGAATCTGGCACATGCACATACTGAAAACATAATGTCTGGTCTAGATGATGTAAGATACATCAATGATCTAATCATTGACCTGTATAGATGAACATCAACATCATCATCATCTGAGTCCTTGAGCAAAGGATTTTCTGTATCCATTGGGGTGCTAGCTGCTCTGACATCTGTGTAATTAAACTTCCTCAAAATATCAGCAACATATTTATCCTGACTAATAAATATCCCATCTTCTTTCTGCTTTACTTGCAACCCTAAGAAGAAAGTAAGTTCTCCCATAGAGTTTATCTAAAACTTATCATGCATCAGTTTCTCAAACTCAGTACACAACTCCTTCTTTGTAGAGCCAAAGATAATGTCATCAACATAGACATGGACAAGCAAAATATCCCCTTTTTGCTTCTTGATAAACAAGGTCTGATCTATCTTTTCTCTGTGAAAACTATTTTCCAATAAATACTTGGCCAAGGTTTCATACCAGGCTCTTGGAGCTTGATGCAAACCATAAAGTGCTTTCACCACCTTGTAGACTTTGTCTGGATAGACAGGATCTTTAAACCCTGGAGGTTGACATACATATACCTCTTCTTCAATTGTACCATAAAGGAAAGCACTCTTTAAATCCATCTGATACACCATAAATCCCATAAAGGAAGCATAAACTAAGAACAACCTTATTGCCTCAATTCTTGCTACAGGGGCAAACAATTGATCATAGTTTATGCCTTCTTCATGAGTATAAACCTGTGCAACCAGCCTTGCTTTGTTCCAAATCACTATGCCTCTCTCATCTTTCTTGTTCCTAAAAACCCATTTTGTACCAATAGCCCTCTTACCCTTAGGCAAATCCACTAGTATCCAAACCTTTTGTAGCTTAAACTATAGAAGCTCTTCCTGCATTGCTTCTAACCAAGCTGGATCACTTAGAGCTTTGGCAATTCTTTTGGGTTCTTCCTGAGATTGGAAACAAACAAACAGACAAGTATGAAGATCTTCATGAGTTTTCCCTTCATAAATAGCACTAATAAAACCTTGTTCATTTGTAGTCCTTGTCATTCTCCTTGTCCGTACACCAGACTCCACATTACCAATCACATGATCAAGTGAATGATCTTTATGGATTCTTGTATTTGGAGTTGAAGAAGCTAGATATGTGGCATGAATGTTGTTCATATCCACTTATATTCCATCACCAAAGAAATCAGCATGTGTGGCTTCAAGTGGAGCAGTAGTAACTGTTGGACTACTAGTATTAACATTTGGCCCATCAGTATTAACATCATGAGTACTGTTGTCAGGCCTCTCTTGATCATCAATTCCACTTTCTTTAGTTACACCTTCACTATCCTTCTTTCTAGCATTAGTATAAGGTTGTGGTTCATCTTTGCTAACATTCTATGAAGATGAATTAAATAGTGAACCATCTTTCTATAGTGGCATCAAAAGGTAGTCTTGGCTAGACCCTATCTTCATGCTAGATTGACCTGTACCAATACTATCTTTTGAACTTGCAAAATCATTAGAGTTTGTACCTGAAACAACTGGTATATAATTCATTGATTCTGTTAGAACATCAATATCAAACAACCACTTAGGTCCATCACCTGCAACACTAGGCTTAGTCTCCAAGAACTCAACATGCAAATTTTCTTCTACTTTCCTAGTTCTAATGTTGTATACCCTAAAAGCCTTACTATTCATTGAGTATCCAACAAAGAATCATTCATCAGCTTTTCCCTCAAACTTGCCTAAATGATCTAAGGTATTAAGAATGGTAACATGACATCCAAATTGTCTTATGAAGCTTAAAGCAGGTGTTCAACCTCTAAATAGTTCATAAGGAGTCTTGTTATGAGGCTTAACTACTAATACCCTATTCAGCTCATAGCAAGCAATATTAACTGCTTCAGCCCAAAATGTAGTAGGTAACATAAAGGCAGCTAACATGGTTCTAACAACCTCAATTAATGTCCTATTTCTCCTTTTAGTAACACCATTTTGCCGAGGAGTTCTAGCTACACTAAATTCTCTCTTAATACCTTTCTTTTCACAAAACTCATTCGTAACTCTATTCTTGAACTCTGTTCCATTGTCACTCCTGATTATCTTTACTTTCTTATCAACTAGATTTTCTATCTCAGTAATAAAGCTCTTAAGAATGCCACTAGTCCCATCCTTAGTTGCTAAAAAGAAAACACAAGTAAATTTGGTATAATCATCAGTAACAACTAGACAATATTTCTTATTCATTAAGCTGCTCACAAAAGTTAGACCAAACAAGTCCATATGCAACATGAATAAATGCTGAATAATAGAGTTCTGAATCTTGGACTTACAAGAGGCTTTGTGTTGCTTCCCTTTTAAAGAAGCAACACAAGTTTGGTCATTTTCAAAACATTTTAAAGGTAAACCTCTCACAAGATTTTCCTTAACAAGTTTATTAATGGTTTTAAAATTTACATGACCTAGCCTCCTATGCCATAGCATTGATTCATCAAGTGTGGCCTTTGCAACAAGACAAGTTAAACTCTATTTAGGAACAATATTCTTTATATCAACACTGTACATGTTGTTCTTTCTAGGAACTTTAAGTAAAACCTGACTCTCATCAGCTAACTTAAAGTCAGGAGACAGAACAAAATTGTTAGGTCCTATATTACGCTTAACACAAGTATAGTAACAAGTATAAGATGAGAGAATAAGAGAAGAAGAAGAAGAGAAGTGGTGGATTCTATTTCACACAAATGACTAGCAAAACTTCTGTACAATTATGAATAAAACCCACAATGATAAGTGTTGTATACACAGGTATTTATAGGCAAGTGTTAGGGCAACACTTTGCCTTAATCTTCTAGAATCATTAACACAAACTCACGGCCCATAGGGCTCCTAATAGGGCCGTGAGAATTGAAAAAAATATAAAGCCCTAAGCAACCGAATTAATATGACCAAGACATGATTACATAAGAAATGTGTTCCCAACAATCTCACCCTAAGGATTGGTCATCAAGGTTGCTTGACGTCTTCTTTGCTTCTTTGACTTCGACGTCTTTAGAATCTTTGTTCTTTGTTCTTGTTGTAAGTGATATGGTAATGTCTTGATCTGCTGTAACACCTAAAATCCGAAAGCATGTAAAATGACCATAATGCCCCTATAAGTTTAAAAATTAATTAAAAGCTTGTAAAGTATCAAATAAATCCCGAACTTTTGACAATGCACAAGTTATGCTCCCAAATAATTTTAACAACTTCATTTAACATTTATACAAGTAGCAAAATTACCAAAATGCCCCTAATATTACCGAATGGATTTTAGTTAGTTTTATTTTGATTTAAAATGTATTAAATTATGTAAATGAGGAAATAATTAATCAAATAAATTTGGCCAACCTATAATCCAAAAATTCTGGTCCAAGCACACCCCTAGGACTCGGTATTCCATGTTTAAAGTCAATTCACATCCTTTTCTCTTAAACCCTATTTACCGATTGAAAGAAAAACACAAAAAGAAATTCCATAGCCTCCATCCGATTCTCTAAAATTACCAAAGCAATTTTCTGAGCTTGAACATCATTTAAGGAGTCCTAGAAAAATCAGGTTGAGTTCGTTTGTGGCCTGGTTCGTTCGTTGTGGAATTATTCTTGTCGATATATCACTTTTAAGGTAAAATTCGTTATAATTCAATCAAGCTTCCTAAAATCCGTTTCTCATTTTTCCTGAGGTTCTTATATTATGTGTGATCTGTGAAAAATGTGTACAAGGTGAATTGGTTCCATTTGAAGCTGTGGGGAATTTTTTTCTTGTCGATAACCCATCCGAGAAGCAACAAAATTGTGCAGCCTTGTTCACTCGTTCTAAAAATATTCTGGTATTTTTCCCAGCCTCTAATGATCGTATATATCATGAGAAAAATAATAAAAACAGCCCATGCATCATGTATGCTTCATATGGTAATTCTTGTATTTTTAAACCCTAAATCGAACTAAATTCTATAAATCATGCATGCGAATTTTCTTGACCAGGATATTATTTTTCGTGGCCTATATGATCATCATACAACACCATAAAAATGCTCATTTGAATTATAGAGACCTAAAACAATTATTGGTGAAGTTATTTGAAATCGGCTAAAAGGAAACAAGAACAAAAAAATACCTAGCGATCGAACTAGGGTTCAAAACTAATAAGATCTGATCATAGATGAACATTAATGACGTGGGAATGATTACATAATTATTGGGATCGATTAGGGTTTTATTTGGTTAAAGATGGTGGTTAACGAATTGAAAATTAAATATAAAGGGGGTGTTTAGTCAATTTTAAAATTCATGGGCTATTTTTGTCATGTTCTATAGATCATGTATGACCTGTAAAAATTATAAAATGAAGGGCCTATATGTAAAATATGTGAGATAATGAAATTAGTTGAAGTTGTTGGTTCGAATTGGAAAGTGAATAAATATCGGGACTAAATATGTAATTTCTAAAAAGTTGAGGTCGAATTGAGTAATGGATGATATTCAGGGGCTAATATGTAAATTTGATATTTGTTGGACTAATGTGTAATTATTATTAATTAATGATTGAAAATGTAAACTTTAAGGTTAATTATGTAAACTAATTAAATGGAGGGACCTATTGTGTAAATATTGAATAATTGAAGGTTAAATCGTATATCTTGTTAAAATAAGTACTCATTGTGTGAATTTGATAAACCAAGGGTTTAATGTGTAATTATGCATGTTTGAAGGTTTAAAATGTAATTTTGGAAATTTAGGGGTGTAAAATGTAAATTGTGAAAACCTGAGGACCAAATGTGTAAATATGCTAAAGATACCTTATTCCCAGCTAATAATGATCTGATTAAGTATGTACTTAATACTTCTAAAAGTGGAAACCTTCTAATTATGGAAACTTTCTAAAAGTGGAAACTTACTAAAAAGGGAAAGTTACTTAAAATGGAAAGATGGTTAATTAAGAATGATTTATAATTCCCTTCTAATCCTTTAGGTGTGAAGAAGGAGAGACTTTGAGCTGTCCCCTGTTTCTGTGCTTATTTCTATTTGCGCTTTCTTCATAAGGTACAGATACTCTGCCCTTGTTTCAGTAAGGGTTCTTATATTCTTATACATTGATTTTGAGATATGATTCAGTTAAGATTTTCCAAGCCATTGCTATGTTCCCTTTTAAATGAACCTTTGGTATTACTTTTGATATGACTTTGAGATGCACCTTTTGATATATGACCTTGAGCTATGATTTTGAGACATGACTCTTAGTTTGATACCCGAGCCATTTTTGTACTTTCCTAGCCAGGAAGGTAACCTGGCCATGTCTGTGATGCACCACTGGCATGACTCCCGTGTGGGGGAGTGATTTCTCACACCGTCCCTTTTATATTATCTGCCGGCTATTGACTTTGAGATTGACTTTGAGTTTGGGGGGCGTATGGATTGCAATCCTAGGCATGTTTTGTTTAGTGGATTTAACTATGACTTTGAGTATGACTTTGAGGTGACTGGTGCTGTGTGCAATACACGCCTTTCACATTTTTGGGAGCTAGCTACTCCACCCCTGTTGATACATAAGGACACCCCTCATATTATCTGGTTGCCTGAGAGGTATCCCCTCTGATTGTGAGCTTGTGACTTTGAGACTATGGTGTTGAGATTATGACTTTGAGTTTGTGGGCTCGTGGTAGAAAACTATCCTATATTTCCTTATTACTTTTTGCTTTGATTATACCTTATGATATTTCTCAGTGCCTCATTATATTTCGGTTTCGTTATCCTTGCTTTGTATTATGTATCTGTTCACTGAGCTTTGTAAGCTCAGCCGCACGTTTTCTTTTTCGTGTGCGGCAGGTATCTAGCTGGGAGATGGATCTTATGCTTGGGATGAGAGTTAGTTGGATGCTTTTACCTTAGATGATGTCCTACCCTAGTCTTGCCAGATGTTTAGACATTTTGATTATGGATTCATTTCGTTATGTTTTTCCTTTGAAGCATTCCGTTATCTTGTGAGACTTTTGTATTGGATTCAAGTCATGTTGACTTGGCTTATTTATCTATGATGTTTTATGGCTTCCGCTGTGTATATGTATGAATGTTTTGTAATGTCGCCATAATGTGATATCTCTACCCTTGTCGGGTTGGGGTGTTACATCTGCCTTCCACCAACGTTCTTTAATCACTATGTCTTTACGTCTTTTCCACCATGCTCATACTTCTTTTGACTTTTGATCTTCATACTTTAAGTAGTTCTCACTTCTTTAGCTTCAATCTTTGACTTTTGAACGTTTGTTTTGCCTTGGCTATTGACTGTCTTTGACTTCTTTGAACATTTGTTATGCCTTAGTCTTCGTGAGAACTTTTCTTCGTGATATATGCATGAGCATTATGGAAATGGTGGTGGTGGAACTCCTGGTCTCCATAAGTTCCTGCAATTAAATAGTTAGCAATAAATCATCCGGCACTTACAGGTACGGACTTCGAGATTGTCAACAACATAGTGTGAAGACTTTCTTTAATCCTTGCCAAGGCCATTCCTGAACCGGATGCCCTCAAGGGAGCTAACTCAGATACACCAAAGTGTATCAATGATTCAGGTGAGCTGCTGAAGTATACCGAAGTATCACTCCACCATTGTAGACCGTTTGGAGCCACCTTGAACACTAAGCGTACTCTACAAGGAATTACCGAATTGACCTGCTGTCAGGGCTGTTTGATGTTGACCCTGGCAGGAATTTCCACTCAATCACTGAGAATCACAATTGTGAGTTCCCTCATGAATGTTCTTGGCAGATTACTAAGATCTGCGTAGGACTCTTGTTATTTACAACTGGTGTCCATAATGTTGAAAAACCAGTGTAGAAATGTTAAGTGTTCCTATGAGATCTTTTTATGTATCTCGCGGCTCTAGACTTGATTTAGTGCTCATTGGTGTTTAGTCGTCGGAGGCATGGAGCAGAGTGCCTCCTTTTCAATATCAACTCATCTCGGAATAAGAGGTTGATAGATAATGAAGGGTTCTCCGTGAGAAATGAAACAAGTATCTTTTGAAAGACACTTGAGTGGCTAGAAGGTTTAGTGCAGGGCGTCACTGGGTCCATGACGACTTAGTCTTCAATACCGGTGTCACTTGTAGTGACATCCAGTAGCATATGAATTGAACCCAGTTTCTGCCCTAAGGTTGAACATATGGAGGGCTATTTCTTTTCACCCTTTATTTTACTTTTCTTTTTAATTCTTCAACCCCTTCTTTCTCCTTTCATTTCTTTACTCCTTTTTTTTTTTTTTTTTTTTTTTTTTTTTTTTTTTTTTTTAATCATACCTAGGACTTTCTAGTTCTAAACTATTTGTATTGTCCATGGGTAGATCCCTCTGGCTCTGGCGGATCATAGGATGGTTTCCTAACCTTAGTCACCTTATATCTCAATGACTATCCTATGTTGCCATAAAACCAATCATTCGAAAATCACTCAAAGTGTTTATGATTGTAAAACATATATTGTTAACACTTTGAGAGTTTTGCATTTTTCAGAAATACTCCCCCTTTACATGTGCTCATAAAATTTGCACATGTCGGGTGAAGTTAGCACTTTTTTGAATTGATTGATTTTCAGTGAATATGACCGTTATGAGACACGTTTACATCACTAGTTAAACTAGCTTGAAATTATTACCTGTCCAGGTCATATTCAAAGAAGAATCTCTCGAAGTCGGTACACTCTACTCAGACAAGTCCTTTGCGAGACACGTTTACATCACTAGATAAACCAGTTTGAAATTATTATCCGTCCAGGACATGTCTTTTCGATTAATGACATTTGATATTCGTCAAATCGAGGGTACAATCTGAGTCGAGCTCATGCGAGATTCCATACTTTAGTTACCATATTTTAATCACATACTTATTCTCCCTCTCAAAAATAGCATATTCATGTTGTTTTTGGAAAACTTTTGATTAAAATATGCTTTCTGAGGTTTATGGAAAGAATTTCAACAAGAACTTTTGTGTTTTGAACAAAGATATTTGTTTCAAGTACTCCCCCTTAACAAGGGCGTACTTGTTCTTTTGCGTAGAATTTTGAAAAACTTTTCAAAATTTTGATTAATTATGCGCAAAAGTAAGAAGCTTTCACTCCTTATATTATGATTGAGGCACTGAAGTCTACCTTAGGGTCCTCTCTTTACAAGTACGGGTTGTGCACTGTTATCTGTTCACAAGCCATTATAAATAGTCACAAAAGCAAGTTTAATCAATAAAGAACAATTCAACTCTTACATCATTCCGTGCTTCTGAAGACAGTGAAAACTCGATCAGGTCTTTGGATATTCCTGATCGGGAACAATGGTCTTCCTCCAACATAACTTTCAAGCCGCCTCATCTGAACTCTATGAACGAGTCTTTTCTCGATCTTCAGAATGAATTGACGAACTTCTCTTAATTGAGAAGCGGTCCACCTAATAGTCTTGTATGATTCCCGATCTCGTACTCGTATAACCAACCCATCGCGAACTTTCTTGAGCGTGTGGTCACAGAACTTGTGAACCTCTTTGTACCCCATGAAGCAGTTGATTGAAAGATCACTCTTGTAGACAAACCCGAAGGTTGGTTCTTTCTGCATAGTATACTGGGGCTCTTGGTTGATCTCAGGAAGATGTAGAACTGTTGCAGTTAAGTTGATATTCCTTTGATAGCTCTCAATCCCAAACTGCAAGTCTTCTACACGTTCTTGAATGATCTTCCTTCTGATGAAGTATAGCAGTGAAGTGCTGAACACGTAATTCAGATCAGTGGAGAAGTGTTGCATTTTCCCTTGAACCTTGATGAGATACATGTCTTCAAGATCGTTCAGGTTCAAGTCCGGGAAATCTGCTTCTGAAAATGTATACATCTTGTTGGGATTATAGATTTGATGTGACAAAAGAAATAAAAGAATGAAACAAGAAGGACTAAAGATGACAAAGAGAGAAAGCTACAATGATTAAAGATACAGGAAATAACTTATTATGTAGAAACGATTTTATATTATTTAGTCTTATCTCTTTGTAAACCCTAGCACTCTCTATTATATAAAGAGAGGCAGGGTACGTAGTTTACATAAGTCTTCCACAATGTAGATTATCAAAGGTGTGTGTGTGTGTTCTAGGGCGTAAGATGTAAATGCCTAGAACTAGTTTGTTTCACTTCAAGATCAGTTTGATCCTTGTTATAGATTAGGTAACACGTTATTAATATAATTGAAGTGATGTTTTGGTGAAAACTTTGTGTCAATAACTTTGATGTTTGTTTAATTCCGCTGCGTATCATGTTATTATCATTGTTATTGTTTAACCCTAGATGCTCAAAATTATCCAAGGAGTCTAACAAACTCAACAATTGGTATCAGAGATTGGGGAGCTCGTTACCTAGGGATTCACAAAGTTGTATCGTTGAAGGAAGAGAAGATTTGAAGCAGTTATGAAGGTACGGTTTGATTAGAAAAAGGTATAATTATTTTTTAATCGGATTTTATTGTATCGAATGGTATTATCAATTGGCGTCTTTTGGAAGTGAAGAAGAATTATCCTCGTACTGATTGATATTAATTGGTCAAAGTGCATATTTAATTCTTCCTTATAAGCTGATTCGAAAAAGAAAAAGTAGGACTGCGTTTAGTTAATGTTAGACGCAAGTTCAGACGCAATTGGTACTAAATTCTCGAATTATGCAGTAAATTCGGATTATTTAATTGATATATTGGTGCGTGGGACAAATCTGATTGGAGTATACATACCATGGGTTGACTGCATTAATTGATCAATTGGGATTGTCTGACATACGCATGTGGTGCGTTTTGAATTTTATTAAATTGGTCAAACATGAGAATATTATTCTGCTGCTCGATATTATACTCTGCTGCTAAGTTATTTTACTCTGCTGTCGGTGGTAATTTTACTCTGCTGCTATGATATTTTACTCTGCTGCTCGACATATCTCACTCTGCTGTTACGCATATTGACTCTGCTGCTGGACTTACTCTCTGCTGCTACGTTATTGCTGGGTTTACACGATTGATACTTGCATAATTTACGAGCAGTGAGGGGAAGTAAGTATGGTTATTGGTTTACACACACACATGGGAAGTTCACACACACGAAGAAGATTGTTTTTGGTTTATTTGTTCGTTAAAGTTTTAAAAGCTAGCATTAATTTTCTTATTGGAGGAGAGGATTATTTATTATTTCTTTGATGATGCGGTTGAATTTATCAAGGTTGTATCTTATCATATCTTAAACGTTCCCATTCGTTTTAAGATGCTTGTTTGTTCGTTCAAGTGACTCGAATTGACAAAACACTTGAAGGAGTTACATTGTAGTGCTCAGTGGTTGTTGTCAAGAGATTGCGGTCTCCCTATACGTTAAGTATACGTTCGAAGTCGTATTTAGTACAAGGCATAAGACACAGGGTTGGTTTCTTCTACTTCAACATCAAATTGGTAATGATATTTTTCTTCAACAATATATACAGCCTACTGATTTGAAGAATCATTTTATGTACATGCATCACTCGAGGGGAAGTTTCTACGGTTTATTCATTCTCTATTTGTTGATAACAAAAAGGGGAAGAAATATTGTGATGGCATGGCATGGATTAAGGGGAAGACAGTTTGTTTCATTCAGGGAGATGATCACATCTCAACTTCTCTACTTCGTCTAGGGACGTTCATACACGACTTTGTTTGTTTTGTCATCATCAAATAGGGGAAGATTGTTGGGATTATAGATTTGATGTGACAAAAGAAATAAAAGAATGAAACAAGAAGGACTAAAGATGACAAAGAGAGAAAGCTACAATGATTAAAGATACAGGAAATAACTTATTATGTAGAAACGATTTTATATTATTTAGTCTTATCTCTTTGTAAACCCTAGCACTCTCTATTATATAAAGAGAGGCAGGGTACGTAGTTTACATAAGTCTTCCACAATGTAGATTATCAAAGGTGTGTGTGTGTGTTCTAGGGCGTAAGATGTAAACGCCTAGAACTATTTTGTTTCACTTCAAGATCAGTTTGATCCTTGTTATAGATTAGGTAACACGTTATTAATATAATTGAAGTGATGTTCTGGTGAAAACTTTGTGTCAATAACTTTGATGTTTGTTTAATTCCGCTGCGTATCATGTTATTATCATTGTTATTGTTTAACCCTAGATGCCCAAAATGATCCAAGGAGTCTAACAAACTCAACACATCTTCTGATCTTTTCTTCTAACCTTGATTTCTCGTAGAAAGGTATAATCATACCTCTTTTCTCCTTCAAGTCTTACCACATCAATTATCCTGAGATCACTCATCACTGGAGTTGGAGATTTCTTCGTGAGTTTACTCTTGTACCATGTTCTCCTCTTCTCAAACCAGTGATAGATTCCCAGTTGCGCATCTTGATCGTACTGCACTCTGTTTGTAACGAAGAGTCTTGTAGCAGTTTCTTCGATGGCAGGTTATGGATAACTTACTTCAGGAATCAGGGTTATGGAGGTTGCATATTTGGGTTGACACTTAATACCGTGCATGAGGAGTTCGAGATCATTGAAGAAGAAGAATTTATAAGGGACAGCAGGTTGATCTGAAACTCTAATCACTGGCAAAGGCTTTGTCCAATCCGTAATGTGTAGTTGGTTGGGTTGAGAGGTTCTATCAACCACATGCACATCCGGATTGGTCGAGCTGAACTAACTAGACATTGCTCGTGCAATGTTTTCCAGGTGATATTCTAGCTCAGCTGCACTGGAAGACCTATCTTTAAGCAAGTTGAACGCATCATTCTTGATTCGATGAAGTTCTCCTTTTGTGAGCTTCTTGATGCGTTGGTCACGTTTAAGTTTTTTCGTGAACTCAAGCGTGCAACCTTCGATCATGGACTCATCGTCTACATGAGGTTGAGCACTGACAAGTTGATCGAACCATTCATTCCCTTTTGACGAGTCTTCATCCAGCCATGAGAAAATAGTTGGTTTTTTAGAAGTTGTCTTCTTGCCAGGTTTAGACGTTGTTGCTTTTGTCTTGGGTGGAGAGTCTGGTTGATCTTGGTGTGGTTGATATTCTTCGTCTGCAGTGAACTCAAACTGATGCTCTATTGCAATAGGTCCGGAGCCTGAAGCCTTTGGTGGTTGGGAGGTTGTAATGGTTGTTGAAGGTCCGACAGGTTCTGTAAGTTGTGAAGCAGATCCGCCGACACCCTTTTGTTTCTTGGCTTGTGTGTTTGGATCTGGATCTTCATCCTCTCTTAGACGTATACCTTTATCGACCTCTGCTTTGCACGACTCCTTCTCAATATTCGCCTTTATAGCCTCAGTGATGGCTATTTGCTCTGGAGTTGGTGAGGTAATACTTGTTAATCTTTCAAAAAGTTTAAGTTTAAGTTCTTCGAGAGTTGGTTCTTTAGGCTCTGTCGGTTGGGTTTGAAAGACATGTGGAACTGTAGCTATAATATTCTTGACCATATCTTCGATGTTTGGCTCAAGATATTCTTCCACCTTCTTAGATGCAATCTTTGGCAAGTACTTCTTCATGTATACATTGGTGTTGCCCTTGATCGCAGTGAGCATCCTTTCTTGAATGTCATCTGTAAAGAACTCATCGACAAGAGCTTTGGTGCTTTGAAGCTCGTTCACTTTTCTGACAAGGCCGGTGACCATATTAGTTAAAGTTTCGACTTGGTCACGAAGCTGGTCATCTTTCTTGGTACGTGCCAGCTTTGCAGCCTGCTTCCCTTTTTAGAATCTTGGGAGATTATATCATCCCTTTTAAGCCTATTCATCTTCCTTGATTTCTTGCTTGTCTTGCTTGTTGTTGCTTTTGTTGGTGGTGGTGAAGTGTGTGTGGATGATTCAGGAAGTTGTTGAACTTTGGGGGGAGAAGCTTGCTGAGATACTGGAGGTGTTTCATGGGCAATTGGTGGAGAATGTGGATGAGTGGTTGGTGGTGTTTGAATATATCGGTCGGATTCCTTTTCCTCAGCCAACCTTTCTTCTTCCTCCCTTTTCTTTTCCAATTCCAGCTCTGCACTAGCTTTATTGATCTCTTCCTCATCACTAAACACCTTTTCTGTCTCATCATCCTCATCCATGTCAAAGTCTTTGGCCTGTTCATCTTCATTCTTTTCCTCGTCATTATCGGGTTGATTAACCGGTTCAGGACGAGGTGGAGTAACTTCTTTTACAACCCCAGACCCACCGGGTTGATTAACCAGATCGACACAGGTCTGGCCTTCATCAAAGTCTTTGGCTAATTCCTCTTCTATTCTCATTTGTTCTTCAAGCATCATCTTCCTCCGCCTTTTATCATCAGTTTTATAAGACTCACGGCTCTCTTCTAAAGCAATCTGTGTAGCTATTTCTTCCTTATAGATTGTTGGTTCTTCATCGGTCTCCGTTACAGAATTGGATCCCTCTTCTTCAATAATCTTTTCTTCTTCTGGTTCAGGCTTAGCAATCTTGGCCGGAACTCTCCTGTTGATGTACTTAGGAGCAGCTGGTTTAATCTTCTTAGATGTGCTAGAAGTGCTGCCTGACTTGCTTCCTTCCTTTGATCGAGTCCTAGCTGGAGCAGGTTCATCATCATACTTGCAGAAATCGACATGTCCCTCATTAAATGCTCTATCATAGCTTTTGTTTGCTTTATCTTGTCTGTCAGAAGAGCTTCAGGTAGTCTCATCCCTTGTTTTCGTGTGCTTCCTTTAGGGATGTAGACTAAGTTGATGGTCTTGTCCATAGCAAATAAGTGCTTTTCTTGGTCTTCAAGACATTGAGTGTCACACCCCCGAAACTATCGCAGCGGAAGATAGATCACTAGGGTATTACTTCCTAGCACAAAGTACAAGTCATAGAGAATGACCCTTTAAAAGAGACGTTTTAAAAGTGTTTCACATTTGATACATTAAAACCTCAGAGTTTACAAAGGTCCCAACAGTTTTCATAAAACACAATGTTTTCAAAAGATTACAAATATTTTAAACATAACATAAATCTTTAAAATATAGTCTCTTTAAATGTGAAAATATGCCGAGTCTTCAAAATATATCCGTGTGACTCCATCCAAGACCTTCATGCCTTAAAACCTGAGATAAAACATGTTAAAACGTCAACACAAAGGTTGAGTGAATCCATAGAGTTTTAGTAATAAGCAGTCGATCACAATAAATCATTTATAAAAACGACTAAGCAACAAATGCAGAGTCTGATAAAATTATTATTGCCCTAAGCTCGTGACCCCGACGCTACGTCTTTGTTGCTAAAAGCATAAAAGTTGCCCTTCATACATAGGTAATAGCCACACCTAACGTTTGGTACGAATACAATACACACGACTGCCTTATAGGTATGCACCTGCATGGAGAGTGTTAATTCCAATAGATCTATCCACTGTATTCGCGCTCACTCGCAAGTGACTAACGGTTCACGATAAAGGGACTTTCGGCTATGGGAAACTTAGGCAATAATAATAACATGATAGCATACAATTTTCAAAGCATTGTGATCATAAATATTTATAGCATGTATCTCCCCCATGGAGTTTGTAATACAATTGAAGTAAAACTTGGGGCTATGAACTCACCACGATGAAGTAGTAACAGAAACCGGAGAAGTGTGCACGTCGAGAAAAGCCGCAAAAGTCACAAATGACCTATATAAAAATATAACACGACTTAGGCTCGGGGAATTAGGGTATAACACTCATACATGTGTTTTAATTCAGTACTTGTACTTATAATGCAATAAAGTAATTTATTCGAAAGTTTTATAGCAATTCATGGGTCGAAAAGACGTTTGTAAAAGCTTATACGATTTAAAATGCAAAGCTGATGGAAATTTGGATAAAAATACCACACTAAACGGGTCGCCATTTCTAAACTGTGAAGGCTAAAATTATGAAATTTATATGCATAGAAAGGTATGACTCTATAATATATGAAAATCAAGGCCTCACTTAACTGAGAACTTCAAAACATGGGTGAAATTACCAATTTACCCCTATGTCTCTATGTAGTTACTACCAGCATCAAATTAAGTTTAGGAAAATGAGCATATCTTTTTATCTACAGGTCTAATGGACACATGACCTATGGAAAAAGTCTTCTACAGGTCTTAGCTCCAACTTTTATGTTTTTACCAACCTAGGGTTCTTTGCAACATTTTAGAGTTAAAAGCCTATCAAATCGGACATGCAATTTCTGGACAAGTTTTGGATTTTCTCCAAAAATCACCGGGATGAATTAAGATGTAAGGTTTTTGGGTAAATGATACTAAGCCCTGGGGTTAACTCTCAATATTTTTATTTTTGCTTAAAATCTTATGAGGACAAAATGGTGAACTGATCTTATTCCTTAAAATCAGAGACAGACTATGGACCAATCAAAATGGCTACTTTATGCATAATTATTGTGTCTAATACCCATGCATGTCTAAGATCAATCATCCCTACCATTTTATTCACCAAATAGCTCTTTAAGTCCAGAAGATGAATGATTATTTTGAATATTAACTTCAGTTTATAAACAAACATCCAAGATAATCATCAATAACTAGTTCAAAACTCATGAAAATCCATTGAACTCTTGCATATCACTTACCAATCCACCCTAAAAAATTATCAAACACCCTATTTCCTATAAAATCTTGAATCAATTCATCTAAAATGACACATGCAAGAGTAGTTTAGCTTAGATCTAGAAAAACCTCTAGAAATCATAAGATGAAAACAAAATGAAGTGAAAATGATTATGGAAAACTTACTAGGACTTGAAACTAGAAGAGACGCCCTAGATTTGAAGCTTGCAAATTAACTTGATGATGATGATGGAGTTGGGGCTGACGTTGGTCATTTCTATGAAGAGGAAACAAGAGAGAATGAATTTTGGTGATAAAAACTATGATAAGTATGTTTTGTATGCTTATAAGGAAGAGATGGAAGAAAAAGGGTGAGAAGACTTAGTTTGTGTAACACCCCAACCCGACAAGGGCAAAGATGTCACAAATACATGGTTTCATATCAGATACAAGCATTCAGGAAATAAAAATAGCGGAAGCTTTAACATTAAAAATTCAAGGAAAATAAGTCAACACGACTTATATCAAGTGCAAGACAGGAATAACGAAGTACAAAACAGAATCCAAACTGCCCAAACAATGGCATAACAGAAACAATATCCAAATGGTCACACTAGAAAGACAAGGTCTAAACTTCACACAAGTTGCTCTCATCCCAAGCTAAACCCAGCTCCTAGCTTAAATGTACCTGCCGCAGGAAAAGAAATGCGGCTGAGCTACGAGAGCTCAGTGAACAGATATAACGGAAACAAGCAGTAATAACGGGATAATAAAGTAAATGAAATAATACCAGGAGTAACAAGAGTCAGGAAAAGGAATACAAGAGTTATGCAGACATACCAGAAATTAAGAATGGATACAATGGTGAAAGAGAATGAAACCAGAACCCACCAAAATCCCAAGTCAAATCAAGTCAGGTCAAATGACAGGTCAAGTATCATGTCAAGTAGCAGGTCATAAGGTTACAAGGTTTCAGGTAAACAGAAATCCTCTACGAGCCCAGAAACTCAAAATCAATCTCAAAATCAAACCATATCAAGTCACATATCAGGGTGTATGGAGGGGTGACCTCAGCATACCAAGTACAGGGTGAGGGGATACCTCCAGGGGTTGGAGTCGCGAACTCCCAGGGGTGTGAAAGACGTGCATCGCACACACTCGTCAGTCACCAGGATATAACAGGAATCATAACTAATCAGGACATGTCTAGGATGCATCCATGCGCCCCCGCAGGCCACAGGGTCTTCTCTACATAACAAATCAAATCAGGTCGGGGACGGAACAGGACATCACTCTCCTGCCCTAGAGTCATGCCACCGGTGCATCAATGACATGGACATGAAACCCTCATGCCTAGTGGGTGGCTCGTAGTCTCAAACTGTGGGTCAAGGTCAGGTATCAAATCTCGGGTGTCAAGTCTCAGGTATCAAATGTCAGGTATCATATCAGGGTTCATATCAGGGTTCATATCAGGGTTCAAGACAGGATATAATTGCAGGGGTTCGTTATCAGGAGGTCAATATCAGGAAGGTCAAATATTAGAAGGTTCATAATAGTTTATTATAAGAAAACCCTTTTTACATAATTTTAATAATATGGTTCTTAGAACAGTTCATAATAAAAGTCTTTTAAGGAATGTTTCAAAACCTCTTCATATACAATTTAAAAGTAGTTATAAAATCCTATGAACCTTCAAGTATCCAAGGTCTTACTTATCCAGGTCATCAGGGGTGAACAAGTCATGTCAAGTGTCATAGCAGGGTTCAAGTCAAGGTTCAAGTCAAATGGTCCATATCAAGTGTATCAAGGTTCAAGTTCAGGTTTATGACAAGGTTTAAGACAAAGGTTCAAATCTATGGTTCACAATACAAGGGAAAACATAACAATGAATCAGGAATCAGAAATGAGACGAAGGCTCTTTACAAGAAGAGCAGAATATCTGTACCTTATTCAAAAGCAAGCAAAGAACACAAGAGTAGCTGACAGGGCTCAAGATCACTCCTTCCTCGAACCTAAAGGAGTAGAAGATATAAATACGAAAGGGGTTCAGTCATTTTCCCATTATAAGTAACTTCCATTTTTAGTAACTTTCTATTTTTAGCAGGTTTCCAATATTAGTAAGTTACCACACTTAGCAAGATTTAAGTGATATGATTCAATTCAAGTCTTTAATTAGCTTCTTATGGAAATAATATTCATTTTAACAATTTACACAAGTTCAGGGTTATTAATGCAAATTCACCAAAGTTAAAGGTCCACATTTGAAATCTTATCATTTTACCTTTCAAACACTTATACTTTCCAGAATTTCATGTTTAGCCTTCAAGTTCCATAATTTACAAGTTACACCCCTTTACTTTATTAATTACAAATTAAACCTTATACTTTTATTATTTACCATTTAATCCTCATCTTAGTTACATTACACATCAAGCCCTTTTATTTATTCAATTTACAGAAAATACCCTTCAATATCAATATGTTACAAACAGCCCTCAAGGTTTAGGTAATTTACATATTTAGTCCTTGTACTTATTTAAATACAAAACAAATTATATAATTAGCCATAATTACATATTAGACCCATAAATACTCCAAATTTCACAAAACACTCTTAGCATTATTATTTACACAAAACCACTTCAAGTTTCCAGAAATTACATTTTTAGTCCCTCGTTTTATTTATTTTCCAATTCGAATATATATAATTTACAAATTACATTTTAATTCCAAAACCTCCATAATTTACAAATAGCACCCTCAAGACATATTTTATTCATATTGCCCTGGTTTTATAGAGTATTACAAAAATGGTCCACAAATTTTAAAAATTACAAAACGCCCCCTTAACATTTATTTTCCAATCGGTTTTACATTTTATGCACAAAATCAAACCCTAAAAATTCCCAATCATCATCTCATCATTCTATCATCATTATATCATGATTATTTCCAGATTTCATTCATTCTAAACCCTAGTTCGATCGGCCATGTAATTTTCCCACAATATCTCTTTTATTTTCTAAAAACCGATTATAACCAAAAATCTAAAACCCATGAATTCGACTTTCAAAAATCAAGATGCTATTTTTCTCATGTTCTATGATGTATAAGAGACCTACGAAAAATATATACAAGGCTCATAAAAATCGCATACATGTTCTATATAATTAATTCGATTCTAGGGTTTATAAGCTTATTAATTTTCGTTCGATCATAGCACATTGCATGGTTCGATTCCAGTATTTTATACATGTTATATGTGATCAAGAGAGGGTTAGAAAAATACCAATTCGATTATAGAACAAAGGATTCACACGATTTGATTTTCTTTTTCTCGATTGCACTTATTCGAACCAAATAAATCACCAACACCAAACGATCGACTCTAGGAGTGTATAGATATTTTTCCCACCTTCTTGGCAACCCTAAGAACTCCAGAAAATTTACTCTTGATGCAGAAAAATCGGATGGAGGTGTGGATGAATTATTGATGGTGGCGGCACTTTGTTTTTAGGGTTAATGGGGTAAATTAAAATTAGGGTTTGTTATATCTAATTTATGGCCGAGCATGGGGAGGGATATGAGGCCAAAGAACCGGCCTTTGATGGCCCAATTTAATTTCCTTTTTATTTTGTGTATTTTCCTAATTTAATTTGTAATTTAAAATGGTTTATAAATGATAATAATTGTGTAATTAAATCTTCGGTACACACAAGGGTATTTTGGTCATTTCATAACTTGAATAAATATTAATCGAAGTCGTGAAAATTATTTTGTATCATATCTTGTTCGTTTCCAGAAGTTTGGGATCGTTTCGAGACTTTAATTAAGCTTTAATTTATTTTTAAAGTTTTCAGGGGTATTTTGGTAATTTTTGCATGCTTTAGATTTTCGGGTTTTACAACTCTTCCCCTCTAACAGAAAAATTTCGTCCTCGAAATTTGCAAGGACATAGAAATGAAAGAGAACGGAAAACAAAACAAGGACATACCAGACGCCTTATCTGCCTGGTCACGAGGATACGAGAAAACACGACCGGTAGTAGGAGTAGGAGAAGGAGGGCCAAGATATTTTTCAAGTGGTTCCGGATTCCGCCTCGGACAATCTTTCAACTTATGCTCCCTCGAACCACACCTAAAACAAGCTCCAGAAGTCGTACGACAAAATCCCGTATGATTCTTCCCACACTGTGGACAACTAGCCGACCCCTGACTGTCGCTGCGCCCCCGACGATCGCCATCCTGCCTAGAAGCTGACCTTGAATCCCGACCTCACTGATCATGACCACGGTCCGCCCGATCTCGTGATTCCAAACCCCCACTAGACTGCCCCTTCCGCTCATAATTCTGGTTCCGATGACTCTTATAATCCCTACTCGGGTCCTGCTGACTCTGCCCCCTGGAATGCACCCGATTACCGTCCCTATCACGCTTATTAGCCACCCTGTCCGCATGCAACAACTCGATGTTACGCGCGGCGTCCTGAACTCCAGCCACATCCTCAAACGGAGTGTTAACAATCCGGTCTAACACCCACCCCTTTAAAGCCCATTTAAAATGACGAGCCTGCCGTATAGCATCACCAGTGACCTCTGGCCCAACGAAACTGGCCAGACGCAGAAACCGTTGCATAAACTCTCCTGACGACTCCTGATCACCTTGACGAATCGACCCGTATTCCCTTTCATACCTTAGCTGCTCCGACATAGGAATATACTGTCTATAAAACACCTCGATGAAGTCCGCCCACGAACAAGTCTCAGCAAAATCATCCCCTTTCGCCTGAACAAGAGCAACCCACCAATTCTGGGCATCACCTTCCAGTTTGAATGTGGCCAACCGAGTTTTAAACTCGTCAGCACATCCCAGAACACGAAACAACTTCTCGATATGTGTGATCCAGTCCTCTGCTTCATGAGCAGTAGCAGCGGACCTGAAAGAGAGAGGCTTAAGCTTGTTAAACCTCTCGATCCACACATGAATGCCAACAGGAGGAGCAGCGGGAGGAGCAGTGGGTGGAGTAGGGGGTGGAGCATCACCACCACCACCACCACCACCAGAAGAACCTGCACCGTCCCTGATGTTATTGGTGACCTGAGTCACCACTTGCGGAATAGCAGCAGCCACCGCGGCGGCTATCATCTGTTCAAAATTGGGGCCATCCTCCCCATTAGTGTACTGAGTAAAGCGCGTATTCACCATCTGAACGATCACAAAAAAGATTAGCAACTCAGGTAGAATATGACAAAGTAGATCAAGAATATATGACAGAGCAAAACAGGAAAATATGACAGAGCAAGATCAAGGAAGATGACAGAGCATAACAGGAAAAGAGAGTGCGCGAAAGGAAACCTAATGTCTACCCAATCCTCACAGGTCACGAGCCTAAGCTCTAAGGGTTTCTGAAACCTTAGCTCTGATACCATAAATTGTAACACCCCAACCCGACAAGGGCAAAGATGTCACAAATACATGGTTTCATATCAGATACAAGCATTCAGGAAATAAAAATAGCGGAAGCTTTAACATTAAAAATTCAAGGAAAATAAGTCAACACGACTTATATCAAGTGCAAGACAGGAATAACGAAGTACAAAACAGAATCCAAACTGCCCAAACAATGGCATAACAGAAACAATATCCAAATGGTCACACTAGAAAGACAAGGTCTAAACTTCACACAAGTTGCTCTCATCCCAAGCTAAACCCAGCTCCTAGCTTAAATGTACCTGCCGCAGGAAAAGAAATGCGGCTGAGCTACGAGAGCTCAGTGAACAGATATAACGGAAACAAGCAGTAATAACGGGATAATAAAGTAAATGAAATAATACCAGGAGTAACAAGAGTCAGGAAAAGGAATACAAGAGTTATGCAGACATACCAGAAATTAAGAATGGATACAATGGTGAAAGAGAATGAAACCAGAACCCACCAAAATCCCAAGTCAAATCAAGTCAGGTCAAATGACAGGTCAAGTATCATGTCAAGTAGCAGGTCATAAGGTTACAAGGTTTCAGGTAAACAGAAATCCTCTACGAGCCCAGAAACTCAAAATCAATCTCAAAATCAAACCATATCAAGTCACATATCAGGGTGTATGGAGGGGTGACCTCAGCATACCAAGTACAGGGTGAGGGGATACCTCCAGGGGTTGGAGTCGCGAACTCCCAGGGGTGTGAAAGACGTGCATCGCACACACTCGTCAGTCACCAGGATATAACAGGAATCATAACTAATCAGGACATGTCTAGGATGCATCCATGCGCCCCCGCAGGCCACAGGGTCTTCTCTACATAACAAATCAAATCAGGTCGGGGACGGAACAGGACATCACTCTCCTGCCCTAGAGTCATGCCACCGGTGCATCAATGACATGGACATGAAACCCTCATGCCTAGTGGGTGGCTCGTAGTCTCAAACTGTGGGTCAAGGTCAGGTATCAAATCTCGGGTGTCAAGTCTCAGGTATCAAATGTCAGGTATCATATCAGGGTTCATATCAGGGTTCAAGACAGGATATAATTGCAGGGGTTCGTTATCAGGAGGTCAATATCAGGAAGGTCAAATATTAGAAGGTTCATAATAGTTTATTATAAGAAAACCCTTTTTACATAATTTTAATAATATGTTTCTTAGAACAGTTCATAATAAAAGTCTTTTAAGGAATGTTTCAAAACCTCTTCATATACAATTTAAAAGTAGTTATAAAATCCTATGAACCTTCAAGTATCCAAGGTCTTACTTATCCAGGTCATCAGGGGTGAACAAGTCATGTCAAGTGTCATAGCAGGGTTCAAGTCAAGGTTCAAGTCAAATGGTCCATATCAAGTGTATCAAGGTTCAAGTTCAGGTTTATGACAAGGTTTAAGACAAAGGTTCAAATCTATGGTTCACAATACAAGGGAAAACATAACAATGAATCAGGAATCAGAAATGAGACGAAGGCTCTTTACAAGGAGAGCAGAATATCTGTACCTTATTCAAAAGCAAGCAAAGAACACAAGAGTAGCTGACAGGGCTCAAGATCACTCCTTCCTCGAACCTAAAGGAGTAGAAGATATAAATACGAAAGGGGTTCAGTCATTTTCCCATTATAAGTAACTTCCATTTTTAATAACTTTCTATTTTTAGCAGGTTTCCAATATTAGTAAGTTACCACACTTAGCAAGATTTAAGTGATATGATTCAATTCAAGTCTTTAATTAGCTTCTTATGGAAATAATATTCATTTTAACAATTTACACAAGTTCAGGGTTATTAATGCAAATTCACCAAAGTTAAAGGTCCACATTTGAAATCTTATCATTTTACCTTTCAAACACTTATACTTTCCAGAATTTCATGTTTAGCCTTCAAGTTCCATAATTTACAAGTTACACCCCTTTACTTTATTAATTACAAATTAAACCTTATACTTTTATTATTTACCATTTAATCCTCATCTTAGTTACATTACACATCAAGCCCTTTTATTTATTCAATTTACAAAAAATACCCTTCAATATCAATATGTTACAAACAGCCCTCAAGGTTTAGGTAATTTACATATTTAGTCCTTGTACTTATTTAAATACAAAACAAATTATATAATTAGCCATAATTACATATTAGACCCATAAATACTCCAAATTACACAAAACACTCTTAGCATTATTATTTACACAAAACCACTTCAAGTTTCCAGAAATTACATTTTTAGTCCCTCGTTTTATTTATTTTCCAATTCGAATATATATAATTTACAAATTACATTTTAATTCCAAAACCTCCATAATTTACAAATAGCACCCTCAAGACATATTTTATTCATATTGCCCTGGTTTTATAGAGTATTACAAAAATGGTCCACAAATTTTAAAAATTACAAAACGCCCCCTTAACATTTATTTTCCAATCGGTTTTACATTTTATGCACAAAATCAAACCCTAAAAATTCCCAATCATCATCTCATCATTCTATCATCATTATATCATGATTATTTCCAGATTTCATTCATTCTAAACCCTAGTTCGATCGGCCATGTAATTTTCCCACAATATCTCTTTTATTTTCTAAAAACCGATTATAACCAAAAATCTAAAACCCATGAATTCGACTTTCAAAAATCAAGATGCTATTTTTCTCATGTTCTATGATGTATAAGAGACCCACGAAAAATATATACAAGGCTCATAAAAATCGCATACATGTTCTATATAATTAATTCGATTCTAGGGTTTATAAGCTTATTAATTTTCGTTCGATCATAGCACATTGCATGGTTCGATTCCAGTATTTTATACATGTTATATGTGATCAAGAGAGGGTTAGAAAAATACCAATTCGATTATAGAACAAAGGATTCACACGATTTGATTTTCTTTTTCTCGGTTGCACTTATTCGAACCAAATAAATCACCAACACCAAACGATCGACTCTAGGAGTGTATAGCTATTTTTCCCACCTTCTTGGCAACCCTAAGAACTCCAGAAAATTTACTCTTGATGCAGAAAAATCGGATGGAGGTGTGGATGAATTATTGATGGTGGCGGCACTTTGTTTTTAGGGTTAATGGGGTAAATTAAAATTAGGGTTTGTTATATCTAATTTATGGCCGAGCATGGGGAGGGATATGAGGCCAAAGAACCGGCCTTTGATGGCCCAATTTAATTTCCTTTTTATTTTGTGTATTTTCCTAATTTAATTTGTAATTTAAAATGGTTTATAAATGATAATAATTGTGTAATTAAATCTTCGGTACACACAAGGGTATTTTGGTCATTTCATAACTTGAATAAATATTAATCGAAGTCGTGAAAATTATTTTGTATCATATCTTGTTCGTTTCCAGAAGTTTGGGATCGTTTCGGGACTTTAATTAAGCTTTAATTTATTTTTAAAGTTTTCAGGGGTATTTTGGTAATTTTTGCATGCTTTAGATTTTCGGGTTTTACAGTTTGCATGAGACATGATTGGCTTGTGCTTTGTTGGTGGTCAGCCACTATCACAAGGGTGGGAGTGAGTGGGTATTTTTTGTATTTGTGGGGTTTAAATCAAGCGTACGGTCTTAAAAACGCGAATTACGCAGTACCGGGTGACCTGAAAACGTGAATTTTAGAAAAGTGCTATCAAAACATTATGAAATTTTCATGAAGTGTTAAAATGGATAATTTTAATATTTCATGGGAGCCTTGTATTTTCCGGAGTGTTAAAATGAAACTAAAAATAAAAAAAGCGGGCTCAAAATGCGAGTTGTTACCAAAATTTGACGAAATCGTGAAATGGGACAGAAAATGTGAAATATAGAAATTTCTAAATACTAGGAGCATATGATGGAATATTAAACCACTAATAACATGAAAACGGATAGAAATCCTAAGCACTGCTCATGAATAGCTAGAAACGCAAAAATCGCCAAATCGGGTACTTTTATGCATAGTTTGTAAAAATAAATGCCATAAATGTAATATTTTCACAAAAATATTACATTTGACTTAAAATAACCTAAATTGTTGTTTCATAAATTTGCCGAGCCTTTCGGGGTGTTATAACGTCTTTAAAGCTTAAACCGCGAGTCGAAAACGCGTAAAACGTAAAATGTGCACACTTCGCGTAGAAATGGAAAATTAAATTATTCCATATGAAAACAAGCACGTGAAGGAAAATAAATCATATTTATGGGTAGACTGGGCATAGTCTGAGTCAAATTACGGATTTAGATGTATGTGTCACGACGTACGCGGGCAAATTTTCTGGCAAAAGCCAATTTACTTAAAATAGCATAATAAGAAAATAAAATTAGTAAAAATAATGAATTGAAATTTCTCGGTTGTTACATTATCCATCCGTCAAAAAGGAATCACGTCCTCGTGATTCAGTTTATCTTATCGGCTGACGGTGTGTCGGAAAAAGAAATGAGGGTACTTGCAGCGAATGGTTTCTAAAATAATTAGCGATGTAGTTTGATTGGTTGTGTAATCTTAAGAAGGTTCACAAATTGTTTTAAGGATACAATTGAAAAGTTTTTTTTTTAATAAAACTTACCGGTGACTGCTCCCAGCATAACATGATCCCTCCTGAATTAGACATAGGTAATTAGGCTATGTATAATTGAGGAATGATAATGTAATATTTGGTTTAGTCAAGTAGTTTTATGATCTTAACTAGTTCCTTATTAAAGTTAACCTTGTCGTCAAGCTGAATTTCCTCTAGTGGAATGAAGAGGGTTTCATCCGAATGACACTTCTTCGAGTTCGAATCGTGAAATGTGTTGTGCACGCTAGTGGGCTCTTGCGGGTGGTTCGAGTCGATAAGCTACTGGTCCAAGTTTTTCCAAATTCTTGTAGGGTTCAACGTACATCGAGTTCAGTTTTCATTGTTTTCTGAAACATAGCACGTTCTTTCGTGGCGAACTTTCACGTAACTCTTCTGACGATCTTGTACTGCTTGTAGCCTGTTGTCCTGGAGTGTTGTTCCTACGCCCTAATGCGTACTAATGATTAATGCGAATGGGATTACTACGGGAGCGTAATATCAGTTGAAAGAAGTAGATGCCAATGCCTTGGGGTAAAAGATAGTTACAATGAGTAATTAATAATACCAAGGAAAGATCTTGATGAATCACAAAAATAGTAATAGAATTCTGTCGAGTGTAATGTTTTAGGAGCAAACACTGCTTAAAAAGGGATGGATAAGATATCTGTATGAACAAAGGAGCAAACTGTTATAAATCGATGCAAATGAAAGGATCAATGAATCAGAACAATAATGAATGGATTAAGATGTCCATATCATTCGTACTAGTATGAGCATAGAGTGCTCGGAAGAAAGTTTGATATTTATACGAACGAAGAAGTAAATGAAAGGGTGTGTAAAAGAGAGGTCAATGACTCAAACTAATGCAAATATAAGGAACATAAATTACAATAATAGTAAAGCGAAGAGATATAGAATATTAACACAAATAATCAATTAATCGAGACAACCAACGAATCAAACCAATGGTCAAAAAAGGCCAATACTGAAAGATAGAATTCCAAATGAGGTTCAATAATAAACGACATAGACAGTATTCATTATGAATGTCAAATGAGAATGAACGAGGAAAATCCATAACTGAGAAGGATAATAAACACGCGATTGTTGAAAGAGAGGAAGTGAAATAGACAAGAAAAGATATCAACAAGCGTAACAATACTTTAAACGAGAACAAATGAGATAGGCAATAAATGTGAAGGCAAATAATAAAGGTGAAAGACGATAAATGTCATGGAAGAGAACAAAAGATGAATGATGAGATCCATAGATATCTCAAATGTCGTGTGAGAATAACTAGGAAAATCAACAAATTAGAAAGACAATGTGCATCTCGAATGCTAAATGAGAACAGGAAATGAGAACGAACAATAAATGAGAAATACAACAAGCAGCACGAATGCTAGCTGAGGGTAAACAATTCATGAGAAACGCAATAAGTGACAAAGACAATAAGCATTGTGATTTCTAATTGAGAATGAATGGGGATCAACAATAAATGAGAAAAGCATTACGTCGAAAACATGCATGTTAAATAAGAACAACATAAAATGAGAAAGGCATTGAGTATCACGAAAGTTGTTTGAGGTTAAATGTGAACAAATAATAAATGGTAAAGTCAATAAATATCACGAATGTTGATTAAGTAAGGTCCACACTTGGCTCCTCGAGGTTTAATCTGCTCCAACGAGACTGTAGGTTGGCCATTACAGCTCATTTCTGCTGACGTGTAATATCTCTCATGATGTGGCATATATGTCACCAACAATGGGATGCTGTGGTAGATGGGCTCTCTAGTGATAGACTCTGGTCGAGTGAGAGGAGTAGGTGCAGTAACGGTTCTCCTCCTCATCTTCCGAGGGATTCTTCTTCAAGTGAGTAATCTTCTGGTTTGAGTTCACACTCTATAGCCTTGTCCTCGAATGGCTTTGTCTTACCATTAGACATTAGTATGTAAGTTGGTGAAGTGGGTGTCAGAATGATAGCCGACATGTTTTCAAATTTTGTCCTCGGAATTGAAAGATAGTGTTAAGTTAAGGTAAACATTGTTGTCAAGCTTCGGCGTTAACTTCCCAGGCATGATTCTTCAAAACACAAGGAGTGAAAAAGAATGAGACATTAAAAGTCGTGTTCCAAAAGTAGGGTGTTCTGAGGTGGCACGTTAAAGTCATGCTCTAATCCTCTGACGTGTCTTTAGGTGATGGTTTACGAGGCGATGTGGGTGTTCAAGAAGTATGGGACCAATGTTCCAACTCATCTTCGAAGGCGGATAGTAAGACGGCCGAGGGAAATCGATAAACTGCAACGGGTTTTGCATAAGACGATGTTATGAAAGATCATGAAAAGTTTTAGCGAATCACAGTATTACCCACGACGTTTGAGAAAATAAAAGAAATCATTGAAATGTAAGTGTAGGTATGTAATCGGAAAAAAAAGGGTTTGAGCTTAAGCTCCGGAAATAAGTGTAAGAGGTCAAAATCAGTCAAACATTTATATAATTAACCTTTATATAAATAATAGTATGTATAAGCATACTTTATATAATACCAATAGTGATGACATATGTATAAGAACATAGGCAGTCTGGTGGCATACGCGCACGGATATCGGATATGGCAATGAGAGACTTTTTAGTGAAAAATAGTTATAGTTTGGGTTTTGAAAACGACCCAGTTCTCTATAACTGTAGCTCTGATGCCAATATGAAACACCCCCAAAATTATCACAACGGAAGATAGATCACTGGGGTATTACTTCCTAGCACAAAGTACAAGTCATAGAAAATGACCATTTAAAAGAGACGTTTTAAAAGTGTTTCACATTTGATACATTAAAACCTCAGAGTTTACAAAAGTCCCAACAGTTTTCATAAAACACAATGTTTTCAAAAGATTGTAAATGTTTTAAACATAACATAAATCTTTAAAATATAGTCTCTTCATATGTGAAAATATGCCGAGTCTTCAAAATATATCCGTGCGACTCCATCTAAGACCTTCATGCCTTAAAACCTGAGATAAACATGCTAAAACGTCAACACAAAGGTTGAGTGAATCCATAGAGTTTTAGTAATATGCAGTCGATCACAATAAATCATTTATAAAAATGAATAAGCAACAAATGCAGAGTCTGATAAACTTATTATTGCCCTAAGCTCGTGACCCTGACGCTACGTCTCTGTTGCTAAAAGCATAAATTAGCCCTTCATACATAGGTAATAGCCACACCTATCATTTGGTACGAATACAATACACACGACTGCATTATATGCACGTACCTGCATGGGGAGTGTTAATTCCAATAGATCTATCCACTGTATTCACGTTCACTCGCAAGTGACTAACGGTTCACGATAAAGGGACTTTCAGCTATGGGAAACTTAGGCAATAATAATAACATGATAGCATACAATTTTCAAAGCATTGTGATCATAAATATTTATAGCATGTATCTCCCCCATGGAGTTTGTAAAACAATTGAAGTAAAACTTGGGGCTATGAACTCACCATGATGAAGTAGTAACAGAAACCAGAGAAGTGTACACGTCGAGAAAAGCCGCAAAAGTCACAAATGACCTATATAAAAATATAACACGACTTAGGCTCGGGGAATTAGGGTATAACACTCATACATGTGTTTTAATTAAGTACTTGTACTTATAATATCATAAGGTAATTTAGTTGAAAGTTTTATAGCAATTCATGGGTCGAAAAGACGTTTGCAAAAGCTTATACGATTTAAAATGCAAAGCTGATGGAAATTTGGATAAAAATACCACATTAAACGGGTCACCATTTCTAAACCGTGAAGGATAAAATTATGTAATTTATATGATTAGAAAGGTATGACTCTTTAATATATGAAAATCAAGTCCTCACTTAACTGAGAACTTCAAAACGTGGGTGAAATTACCAATTTACCCCTGTGTCTCTATGTAGTTACTTCCTGCATCAAATTATGTTTAGTAAAATGAGCATATCTTTTTATCTACCAGTCTAATTGACACAATACCTATGGGAAAAGTTTTCTACAGGTCTTAGTCCCAACTTTCATGTTTTTACCAACCTAGGGTTCTTTGTAACATTTTATAGTTAATAGCCTATCAAATCTGACATGTAATTTCTGGACAAGTTTTAGTGTGGATTTTCTCCAAAAATCACCGGGATGAATTAAGATGTAAGGTTTTTGGGGAAATGATACTAAGACCTGGGGTTAACTCCCAATATTTTTATTTTTGCTTAAAACCTTCTGAGGACAAAATGGTGAACTCATCTTTTTTCTTAAAATCTGAGACAGACTATGGACCAATCAAAATGGCTACTTTATGCATAATTATTGTGTCTAATACCCATGCATGTCTAAGATCAATCATCCCTACTCTTTTATTCACCCAATAGCTCTTTAAGTCTAGAAGAGGAATGATTATTTTGAATATTAACTTCAATTTATAAACAAACATCCAAGATAATCATCAATAACTAGTTCCAAACTCAAGAAAATCCATTGAACTCTTGCATATCACTTAACAATCCACCCTAACAAATTATCAAACACCCTATTTCCTATAAAATCTTCAATCAATTTATCTAAAATGACACCTGCAAGAGTAGTTTATCTTAGATCTAGGAAAACCTCTAGAAATCATAAGATGAAAACAAAATGAAGTGAAAATGATTATGGAAAACTTACTAGGACTTGAAACTAGAAGAGATGCACTAGATTTGAAGTTTGCAGATTAACTTGATGATGATGTTGGAGTTGGGGCTGATGTTGGTTGTTTCTATGAAGAGGAAACAAGAGATAATGAGTTTTGGTGATAAAAACTATGATAAGTATGTTTTGTATGCTTATAAGGAATAGATGGAAGAAAAAGGGTGACAAGACTTAGTTTTTATGAGACATGATTGGCTTGTACTTTGTTGGTGGTTAGCCACTATCACAAGGGAGGGAGTGAATGGGTATTCTGTGTATTTGTGGGGTTTAAATCAAGCATACGGTCTTAAAAACGCGAATTACGCAGTACTGGGTGACCTAAAAATGTGAATTTTAGAAAAGTGCTATCAAAACATTATGAAATAGTTATGAAGTGTTAAAATGGATAATTTTAATATTTCACGGGAGGCTTGTGTTTTTCGGTGTGTTAAAACGAAACTAAGAATAAAAAACGCGGGCTCAAAACTAAGAATAGAAATTTCTAAATACTAGGAGGATATTATGGAATATTAAACCACTAATGACATGAAAATGGATAGAAATCCTAAGCACTGCTCATGAATAGCTAGAAACGCAAAAATCGCTAAATCGGGTACTTTTATGCATAGTTTGTAAAAATAAATGCCATAAAGGTAATATTGTCACAAAAATATTACATTTGACTTAAAATGACCTAAATTGAATTTCCCGAGCCTTTTGGGGTGTTATAACGTCTTTAAAGCTTAAACCGCGAGTCGAAAATGCGTAAAACGTAAAATGTGCACACTTCGCGTAGAAATAGAAAATTAAATTATTCCATATGAAAACAAGCACGTGAGGGAAAATAAATCATATTTATGGGTAGACTGGGCATAGTCTGAGTCAAATTACGGATTTAGGTATACGTGTCACGACGTACGCGGGCAACATTCCCGGCAAAAGCCAATTTACTTAAAATAGCATAATAAGCAAATAAAATTAGTAAAAATAATGACTTGAAATTTCTCGGTTCATACATTGAGGGATGCCAGTGTTGTCATCAAGTAGATGACAGATGATAAGCTTGGTGTATCGAACGAATGGAATTTTGGTGAGAGGCTTGAGGTAGTGACTTTGAATTTGGAAGACCATGTCCTCCCAGATAAGTCGGGCATAGTCATTTGTCTTCTGGTTCACAATGCCCTAGAAGATTTGTAGATGAGAGAGACGAGGGTTCTCATGTCCACTTTCCCTTCGTGAGACAGATCGGGCCATGATGTAATAGATTGTTCTCCAAGGTTGGGGGATTAGCTTGGCTTCAACCTTTGAGAATCTTTTCAATGGTTTGTCTGGTTATACAACGTAGCCAATCTCCATTAGGAAGTTGAGAACTTCCTTTTCAAAAGGTGTTGGATGGAATTCCTTGGCAGGTTCAGGAGCTTCTGGCAAGAGTAAGGCCTTGCAGAGATAGTTGATATCTACAGTTACTTCCTTACGATCCTAAGAGCAAGTAAAGGATTCTTCTCCCAAGTCTAGCTTCATTGTTTTCCACATTTGATGAATATAAAATTCGGGTATAGAAGCTGACTTGTCCAATATGCTCCTACATTTGTATAACTTGTGAATCTCTATGGCTATTTTACAGGTAGGTTCTGCACACTTTATCTTGTGAAATTCAACTCTAGCATTGTTCTTGCCAATTTCTACATTGTAGTCTTGTGGAAGAATGTCAGCCTTGGTGAGCATTGCGAGTGGTTGTTGTGCAACCATTTGAGATATCTGAAACATCAATCAAAATAGATTTGTAGGATACATGAAAGTTAGCAAATTGTTAATCTTGTTATCATTCATGTGACCGTTTTGTTGCTTAATTTGATTTTACATGTTTAAGTATTATGAGTATTGCAATTTTCATCTTTGGAAATTGTGTTGATTATTAGTTAAATTTGATTTCCTTTTATTGTCCATTGAACAATTTTGACAACTTGTGACTTCTATGAATTTTGACGGTTATAATGAATTATGACAGATCTCTACAATTGCGACAGTTTTGGCCAATTCTGACAGTTTTTAAATTCTGACAGTTTTTTATCCAATTTCGATGACTTTTGAATTTCGATGACATTTGATCAATTCCGATGGAAAAATATGAATTGCGATATGTACGTTTCTTATTACGAGACAAAAGAGATTTTGCAACACACTTTTTATGATCACCAGATAATATGCTTGTACGACAAAACACACAAGAAGCATCAACATTCAAAACATTCATAACATTCCAAGTCTTAGCATTTGTTACATCAAGATTAGAATTACAAGTTTTTAAGTTTGATTCTACATCAGACGCAACATGCTTTTTATTCAAACTCCTAAGGTAGTCTTCTACTTCTTGGTCTTTTAGTGTGCCGCTCTTACGTTTCCAGATACTAGTCTTCTTTTTGTTGCTCTTAGGCCTGGATCTGCTAACGCTAGGAGGGGTGAATATTCCTGTAGAAGTCGAAGCATTCACATTAGTAGTCTGAGGGGATGCTTTCCTAGGTGTTTCATCTATTTTATACATTCCTGGTGCAATCACATTTGTGTGAACAAATTTCCCTTTTCAATGTAATTTAATTTTCTCTGTTAGTTCAATGATGATGTGATTCTTTTGTTGAATTTTGGAATCCAATTCTCGATTTAAGCGAACAGTGTCATTCCGATTTTGACAAACTTCATCAATGTCCTTTTCATATTCGAAAATTTGACCTGTTAAAACAGCATTTTCCTTTTCAAGTTTCTTAACTGTGGAAGCGTGACTGTTTTGAAAGGACATTGATTATTTTTTACTTCGTAATTTTAACTGAAAATCAAGACTCTGAGTTTGACACCATTGAAGCTTTTGATTGAGTTGAAAATTTTCTTTTAACAGTTTACTTTGCACATCATCATTGATTTTGCTGAATCTCTCATTTTCTCTTTTTAAATTTACTAATTCAAGTCTCAACATTTCAGTATCAGTAGAATGATCATCAACAAGCATTGCATTGCAAGTCACATAAATGGAATTCATGAACACAGAGATAATATCAGAACATAGAACATCTTCCAAGAGTCGATCTGCTTCTTTTTGTAAAACTTTGTTTCTACGTTTTTGTTTTGAGATCGCATTTTTCAGTTGAATTGAAAGTGTTCATCATGGATTTTACTTCTGATTGAAGTTCCTGTTCCCAGTGTGTAGCACAAAGACGCAAATGTTGAACATATGGAAAAAATTGTTTTTGAAAAATTACACGCTTTTCTTTTTCGTAAGGAGAAAGAAAAGTGGAAACTGTTATCTCAGAATTACGTTCAATTGCTTGTTCCAAAAATTTTATGTCTTCCATAGATGTATCAAAATATCTGAGTACAATACATCTTTTTGGTAATGGTGCAATTACACCCAAATTTGTTAAAGGACCATTTACTTGTGCCACTGGTTTGACAGGACCAACCTCAGAAGAAGATTCATTCATTTGCATTAAAAACCATGACTGTTATGTTTTATCTTGTTGAGAAACGAAGGTGTCGGTAATATGTGGTACTTTTAAGTAATCAAATGGTTTATTAAACTTGACATTGCTCATTTTAGATCGACTCTCTTCTTCCTGTTCCATTTCTTCCTCACAATTATGTACAACAACACGCATAATAGAGTCATCAAAAAGATGTTCTGCACTATACAACTTTGGATTTTCCTTGAGTGCTTTATGTAGAAAACGTGGTTTGTCATCCCCAATAGCAAAGCCATATCCTTGGGGATTTTGCTTTAGATTAAATTTTTGAATTGTTGTTACCGACTTACCAGTTTTATAAACAACTTTTTGAAACTTTTTTAGTTTACATTCCAACTCTACAATTTCCTCAAGATAGGAATCAATCCGTTTCCAAGACACATGTTTATGTTCAGAAAAACTAGTTTGACAACTCTGATTTTGTTTTTGAAATTTCAGAATTTAGGTGTTCAACTTGTTGTGTAAAATCTAATCTTTCTTGTTCTATTTGAGAAATCAAGTCATTTTTGGAAACAGTTAATTCTCGTATATGATGTTCTAACTCTTGTTCTTTAACATAAGATTGTTGGAATGCAACTTCAAAACTTTTTTCCCGTTTTTCTTTTGTTTCATAATTAGTAAGTTGTATTTTATAGTACTCAAGATCCTTAGTCAATAATGCAACTTTTGCTTTTAAGTTTCTATTGATCTCATTGCATTTATCAATCTGAGATTTTTGTGAATCCAACTTGGTTTGGTTGGTCAATAGCAAGGTCATGAGTTCTGGATCTGGACCAAGCAAAAGATAATTTTGGTCAAAGTGATCATTGTTATCATCATTAATTGGATCAACAAATGTAACAACAAGGTTAATTTGATCTTCATCAAATGTAACAACTGTGTTCATTTGGTCATCTTCTTAAGGAGATAAGAATGCATCATCTTGAACAACTTGCTCCTCGTTTGATGCAGAAGCAGATGTTGATACAATTTCATGTATTAGACATGTTGAATCATGTACCTGAGACAGAACATCAGTATCATATACTGGGCCTGTTTAACTCATGTGCAATTCTTGCATGTTGGCCATCAACATCATGGCTGCATTAGCTTCCAAGTCTTCCATATCATCATCAGAGTATGCACTTGCCATGAAGTTGTTCTCTTTTTCAGTAAGAGTGCCCCCAGATTCATCCTTAAGAGCAAAAAGTAGTGCTTGCTTGTAGTACTCACTGCCTGTTGTTCTCGGTTTAGGGCATGCACTAGCCAAATGACCCTATCCATTACAGTTGTAACATCTGACCATTGTATTTCCAATCCCTTGATTCCCGGTTTCAACAATCTCAGTCATTCTCTGTGGAGTACCAGCATTGTTCCTACTGCCACCTGCTGCATTAAACCTCTGACCAGTTCCTGAGTTTCCCATGTAACCTCCCGATCCATTTCTTCCATAAGCTCGGTTCTGAATCTCAACTCTTCCATCTTGGACAACAGCTTGATTTCGAGTGTTGGATGAAGTACGAAGACGATTGTTGGATTTGTTGGAGAACTTGCTGAAAGCAGGAGCAATTAATGCAAATCCTTTATTCAATGAATTGAATGCATCATCTTCATCACTGTTGGCATTGAAGTAAAGCATGGTATCCGTGTTGTCATAAGGAACAAGTTGATTGTCAGTTTATTACGGTGTTGATTCATATGGAATGAGTTTATTCGACGAGGCTTTTTGAGGATAAGCAAAGTGATGTTGTTGTTGAACAAAAGCCTGGTTTGATTGTGGAGCAAAATGAGATTGAGCTATCAGTGCCAATGAGTTTGGAGTTGTTGACGGTGTATAATTACCATATAAAGCTCGATCTTTATCCACTTCTGACTGATGGTGTTTCAAATAATCATACAACAACCTATAAGATGCGTTGTGTAGATTTTTTTCTTACCTAACAAAGGTGACATATTTCTGCTAGTGTGGACCAGGACAACTGAGGAACTTTGTGTTGACTGCAATCCTGGGTAGAATAATGTTGTGTCAGTCCAAGTCGTTTATGATGTTGGTGAACCTATGATAATAAGACTCTAGTGATTCTCCTGCTTCAATCATGAACATTGTGTATTCAAGATAGAGTTTTGATTCCATATCTTCTTGGTTCAATTCAGTGCCTTCCATGAGGAGATGAACGTGTTCCCACATGTCCTTAGCAATCTTCTGTCCATCAATACTTCTAAAGATTGCATTAGGAATTCCCTGAAGAATGTAAGACATTGCAAGTTTATTGGCTTCTTTATGAAGTACTTGTTCTTTTGTAAGCTGAGCATCAGGAATAGGGGTCACAGTTGCTTCTCTTGGAGGAATAGCATTTGGATCTCCAGGAACCGTTGTTGTTGGCACTTGAAATGGTCCTTCAATGATAGCCTTTTTCATGTATTTGCCATGCAGTTTCTTGAGTTCAATGAACCGTAAGAATCGACTTTCCCATTGCACATAGTTACCCGGAGTGAGCATAGGAGGTGTGTCTAATGATCCAGCCTAATGTCTTCATTGTTGACTACTTATGGCTTCACACATCTGATCAAACCAGTGTGGTTGTTTTGCTGGAAGTGGGTAGGACTGTAACACCTGTTAATTTTCCAAACTATTTTTACAAGCCAAATATTTATTTTTCCATCAACTTAGCAGTTGAACATTTTCTGAATTTATTTGAACTTGAGAAACGCGAGATATCTTGAGAAATGTGAACCTTAGTCCCTTATTATGTCAGCACGACCTAGAAAACACGAAACGAATCGAATTTCCCAAATAAATTGATTCCGGGAAAGTTATGCATATTTATACTCGTTTTCGGAAACAATGGCTCAAGTTTCATAATTTTTCGAGTCCGTTTGGTACCTCGAATGGGCCCCACAGAGTTTAAAGCAAAAGTTTTACTAAAATGACAGTTTATACCCCCGCCCAAATATTTACTCCGCACCCCCTCGCACTTTGCATTGTCCAAGATTGACCCCTGCCTGGGTATAAAAGGCCCGATTTTTATTTCTTAATTCATTTACACACAAACGCATTCTCCTACTTCTCCCTCCCCTCTCTCCTCTTTTCGGCCACATCTCCGGCGACCACCGTTGCCGGAAAAATTTTCGGCGAAACCCAAACCCTACATCAATCGATAGATCCAAAAATCCTCGTCTGATCAGGAGATTTTGAGCTCCATCCGAGCCATCTAGTTCCACCACCACCTTGCCGAGGCTTCCCCACCTCCTCCTCTCTTCGAATAGGTAATCCAAGCGCCCTAAATCGCTTTTTACACCGATTTATTTCAAACCCTAGTTCATATATTTTAATAAAACCGAATATTAATTAATAAAAGTTTATAAAACCTTTTAAATTGAATAGAAATCGTGTGGATCTAACGTTTTACTCCATGAAATCCTCGACTCAGTCCAAGTCAGGGTGATCGGGGTGAGTTGTTTATTTTTATTTATTTCGTTTGTATCTAATTTATTATTTATTGTTGTAGCATTGGATTGGAGTTGTTGTCCCGAGTTGGTCCTGCTGGTTGAAGCCGAAGAGCCCCAAGCTCGTATGACGCTTTGACCATGACTCAGTGAGTCACGGCAGTACTGGGTTTAGGATTAGGGATAATATTAGGCAGTGTTGTTGTGTATTGACTTGGATTTATTTTTATTTCGATGTGGTTGTAATTTATTTTATTTGTTGTATTGTGTTTGGATTTTTGATTGGATTGTTGTAATAGGTTTGGATTTAGGTTGTGTATTCGCTGTGTTCATCATGATTGAAACCAAGAGCCTTTGGCTCGAGTTGGGTTTGAACCGTGACTCAAAAGAGTCACGGTGAGGCCTCCTGGTTGTGTCGTGATTGAGTTTAGAATAGATTCGGATTTAGAATTGTGATTGTGGAGTAATCCAAGAGCCTAATGGCTCAGATTGGCTCGGGCCATGACTCAAATGAGTCACCGCATAGCCTCGAAGTCTTGTTGTGATAAGGATTTGGACTTGGTTTGTGTTTGGAATTGATAAACTTGATAAGGATAAGGATTTGGACTCAAATGGGGCACGGCATGGATTGGTTGTGTATTGCGTTAATAATTGGATCCGGATTGGCTCGAGCTGTGACTCAAAAGAGTCACGGCATAGCCATGATATTCATGTTGTGTTGAGATGCTTGGTTTTTGATTTGGAATTGGTTTTGTGAATTGACCAAGAGGCTTTCGCTCGGGAAAGACTCGAGCCGTGACTCAAATGAGTCATGACATAGTCTTGATGGGTGTGATATGTTGATGTTTGGATTAGGTTGGCCTATTGCCAACACCAAGAGCCTTTGGCTCGAATAGACTCGAGCCGTGACTCAATGAGTCACGGCCATGGTCTAATGATTAATTAGTTCAAATGTGATTGAGCCATGACCCAAAAGGGCCACAACTAGTTGGATTGAGTCCTAAAATGGTGAAGTGTTAATAATTTGGGTTCGAAAGCCCAATGAAAGCCCAATAAGTATGAGTTGAGTATTGGGCCAAAGCCCAATACACTTGGGCCATTATATCTTTTAATTATTTGTTTTGTTATTTATTTAATTATTTATTATTCAATATGGTGTTTCGGTTATTAATTTGGAAAACATAAACCAAATAATCGATAAACTTAATAACTAATATATACGCAAATAATAGTGTCCAATTGCATATGTTTAATTTGTCAAATGAGGTAATAAAACTTGTATTCAAAAGTCGTAACGACTTGGAAATGTTTTATAAATGGGCGCATCATGCCCAAAATTTTGATAAAAACTGTTATAATTTAATCAATTATGATTACTTAAATAACCTAAAAACCTTTTCGATACTTATATAATTTCTTGCAAAATATCGATATTTCATTAATTAATTGGGGAAAAGGGTAAAACACCAAAACAAGCTATTGATGTTTTATGTTTTTCTTTCTTTCTTATTCTTTTCTTAATTTTAATTCCTCTTTTCTCTTCGTTATTCTTTCTTCGTATATGTTCGTGTTGTCGAATTTATTATTTTAACATCTCGAATCCACACGAGTCTTAAACTTTATTTAACTCAAAACGCCATTAAAATAAAACATTTTCATTTTCAAATGCGAGTATTGTTTTAGAAATCACATTAAGGTTATTGCTGAGACATATTATTCATATATTAGGTTGTGCTGAGGTTCACTTGCCATGCTATTCCATTTGATCATATTGTGATATCTCATTTCTCTGCTACTAAGGTATGATTCATAGCCCCACTTTTATTTTTAAATTCTTTATAAACCCATGGGGGAGATACATGCTACTTACTTATTTTTATGAGCATAATTGTTTATTGGTATGCTATTCCTAACTGACGCGATAAATGCTAAGTACCTTCCTTGTCAAAAGCAAGTCCCTCGATCATGAACCATTAATCACTTGCGAGTGAGCGTGATTTTAGTTTATAGGCCTATAGGATTTGACCATCCCGCCATGTAGACTAAGGTCGGTCAGCATGTGATGTACTACAATTGAGTTAACTAGGTATCTGGCAAAATACCTAGCTTTGGGGGCAACTATTATGATTATGAAATTCCGCGGTTACTGTCGACTTACGCCAGGGTTACTGGTGCTGGTTAACGCTTTGTGTGTCATGAGCTTAGCAACTGAATGATTATTTGACGCTTACCTAATATTTGTATTTGTTACTTATATCTTCCAGACTTAAAATCTTGTGCTCAACTATTATTTGCTAAACCTATGGATTACACTCAACCTTTGTGTTGACTTTTTAGCATGTTTATCTCAGGTAACTGATGCATGATGTGAGCGCCAAGAGTGGCTGAAGGTTGAGGATGGCTATCATTGGGCTACACTTTTTGCCCTTACTATCTTTATCATTCGAATTATCTTTTAAAATTGTGTCTTTTATTCCGCCGCAAACTATCTTTATTTTCCGCTGCTACTTGTGATATGAGTCTTTTAGACTCTAAACATAAAATTTTGTATTCGAATGATATGTTTTATTAAAAACGTCTCGTTATGAGATCGTTTTCTGTGATTGTGACTGTGTTACCCCTCACGTAGCACCCCAAGCCTAGTTCCACTGTCATATTTCGAGTTGGGGGTGTTACTGAATGGTATCAGCGCCACCATTTATAGAGAACGAGATCATACTCGACTATAAACATTTTTTTCGTGAGTCAAAACATTTTTTGAAATCGATCAACATCAGCCCTCCGTGCCACTTCGCTCATAAGTGCTTTAATTAAACTTTTATGTATGCATGCTTTGCACTAACATATGTTTGGATTTTTCCACTACTATTTCATTTCATATAAAACTATTTTATAAAAATTCATTTGGCTAGAGTATTATGAATTTTTATAATTTTCCTGTTACTCCATGTAGAGTATTATGGCTACATTAGTCCCTATCGGTCAATTACCAGATGCACCCGTTGATCACCCCCTTGCACCACCGAGTCCAGAGATGGACCCACACCCTATTGATGTACCTCACCAGGATGTTAAGGAGATGGATGATGATGAGGAGATGGATGATGATGATGAGGATGAGATAGATGATGACCATGATGATGACGAAGATGATGATGATGATGACGAGGAGCCGATGGAGGAGGAGCAGGAGGCTCTCCCCATGCCGCCCTCACCAGCATTTTCTGACATCACCTACGAGTTCGATACTTCAGATGCCCTAGGTCATGCTTTTGCTACAAAGGTGACACCTACATTTGAGATGGGCGAGTCTTCAGCTGCACAGCGAGTTACCCCTGCAGAGCTCCGAGCCGAGCTGAGTCGCTTGAGGCAGGATATCTCCTGGTGCCGGGGTCCTTACATGTCTATGTCCAGACGATTAAGTACGCGACAGTCAGAGGTCTTAGAGTTGAAGAAGGAGATTAAGGGTGACAGGAGAGCGATAAACGATTTATATGTGGAGTTGTACGAGCAGCCAACGAGGTTGAGATCTTCAGAGACAGCTGATGCAGAGATATGGGAGCGTGTAGTGTCGCTAGAGCAGATGATGACAGAGGTTGAGAGGATTGTGGAGAGGACGGATCTTGGAGCTGTGTTCGCTGATATCGATAGTCGTCAGTACCAGCAGAGTATTCAAGAGATGTGGGATGAGATCCATGCCATGCAGTGGCAGGCATATTATGACAGGATAGCGCGTTATCACTTTGATGATAGTATTGATGTTTTTGCCGCATACGGAGGAGACCGTCAGTAGAGATTAGTGATCATCTTTATTATAGTAGTTTGGTATTGTAGTAGTAGTTTACCTTGTACGTACTAAACTGACTAGTTTCAGTTAGTAGATTTTGATAAGAAACTTGTAGTTGTTTTGCATATCTTGTAAGACTTATGATGAGTATCGAATATATGATGTATTTTGGTAATGTACTATTTATAATGTTGAATGGACACTATATTATGATGTATCATTGTGTTGTTTATTTTGTGTTATGATTCTGTTACGTTAATCAAATACTTACATTGTTGTACATTTGTAATGATTGATAGAATTATACCACCAAGGAAGATGACCCCAGCCACGATCCAGAAACTGATTGAGGAAGGCATAGCTGCGGCACTTACCAGGCAAGTAGGAGGTAGTAACCAGAATGTTGGACAGACTGGAGTGCAACCTGTCTATGAGAACCATTTATGCACTTACAAGGAGTTCATGAACTGCAAACCTACTACCTTCAAAGGAACTGAAGGAGCCGTCGGTCTAACCTAGTGGTTTGAGAAGATGGAATCAGTGTTTCTAAGAAGTAACTGCTCTGAATACTGCAAAGTGAAGTATGCAACGGGAACCTTGATGGAGCATGCATTATCCTGGTGGAATGCATATACTAAGGATGTTGGGTTGGAGAGAGATTATAATGTTCCATGGGAAGAATTTAAAAAGGAAATGGTGAAGAAGTATTGCTCCCGCAGTGACATGAGGATGTTGGACATTGAATTCTACTATTTGGTTGTGAAAGGCATTGATCTTGCTATTTATGTTTGACGATTTCAAGAGTTGAAGGTCTTCTGTGCTCACATGGTGCCGGATAATGAGAAGTTGCTGGAAAAGTTCATTGGTGGTCTACCATCCAGTATTGAGGGGCACGTGACATCTTACAACTCTCAGACTTTGGATGATGCAATCTGTATATCTGAACGACTAATGGATTAGGTGGTTAAGAATTGTACCGTTCAGAAAGGTAACGACTATGATCACAAAAGGAAGTGGGAGGACTACAGGAGAAGCAACAACTACAACAACTACAACAACCGCAACAACAACAATCACCATCACCATAACCATCACCACAACAACAACAACAATAACCAGTACCGTAACAACAACCATCACGACCAGCAGAACAGACGACAAGAGGCTGTCAAGGCATACGTGGCTGCACCAGCACAAGTTGGAGGATATGCTGGGAATCACCTGTTCTGTGATAAGTGTAACCAACATCACCCTGGACCATGCAATGTTAGGTGTCAGAAATGCAACAAGGTTGGGTATGTTGCTAAGAATTGTAAGAGAAAAGCTGTGGCTACTGGGAGTAATGCACATCCAGTTGTAACCTATTTTGGATGTGGGGAGCGTGGACACTACAAGAGTAATTTACCAAAGAACACTGGATGAAGAACTAAAGGTGCTCATGGCAGAGCATATGTGATGGGAAATGGAGAGCAGCATCAGGATCTGAACGTAGTCACCGATACATTTCTACTCAACAACCTTCGTGTTAAAGTCTTATTCGATTCTGGTGCCGATATGAGTTTTATATCTTCTACTATTTTGCCACTACTAAATCTTACCCCTACCTCCCTAGACACCAGCTATAGTATTGAACTAGCTAATGGCAACTTGGTTAACACCTGCACTGTAATCCGAGATTGTATCCTAAACCTTCTAGATCACCCATTTAGCATCGAACTTATGCCCATTGAACTCGGAAGCTTTGACGTAGTGGTGGGTATGGATTGGCTTTCCAAACATCGAGCCAATATTATTTGCGGTAAACGAGTTGTTCATATCCCTCTCGATGACGAAGCCTTGGTTGTCCGCGGAGACCGTAGCGAAACACGTTTGAGTATCATCTCCTACATTAAGACTCTGAAGTATATCGAGAAAGGCTGTCATGCATTCCTAGCACATGTGTCCAAAAAAGAGTCTGGAGAGAAGCGACTCGAGGACGTTCCGATTGTGCGTGATTTTCTTGAGGAATTTATAGAAGATCTACCTAGGCTTCCACCGGTTCGACAAGTGGAATTTCTGATTGACCTAGTTCCGGGAGCTGCACCTGTGGTACGTGCACCGTATCGACTTGCTCTAACGGAAATGCAAGAACTGTCTAAACAGTTACAGGAGTTGTTGGATAAAGGGTTTATTCGACCTAGTTCATCACCTTGGGGAGCACCGGTGTTATTCGTGAAGAAGAAGGATGGATCTTTTAGAATGTGCATTGACTACCATGAATTGAACAAACTAACGGTGAAGAATCGCTGCCCGTTACCTACGATTGACGATTTGTTCGACCTGCTGCAAGGATCAGATTACTACTCTAAAATAGATTTGCGGTCAGGATATCACCAACTTAGAGTCCGGGAACAGGATATTCCCAAGACGGCATTCAGGACTCGCTATGGCCACTATGAGTTTCAAGTGATGCCCTTTGGTTTCACAAATGCATCGGCTGTATTCATGGACCTCTTGAACCGAATGTCTAAACCATATTTGGTAAAGTTTGTCATAGTTTTCATCGATGACATCTTGATCTACTCCAAGAGTGAAGAAGAGCATAAGCAACACCTGACGACGATTCTTAAGTTGCTCAAGGAAGAACAATTGTACGCAAAGTTCTCTAAGTGTAAATTTTGGATTTGCAAGGTACAATTTCTTGGTCATGTGATTGACAACAAAGGGTTGCATTTGGATCCCGCAAAGATTGAAGCTATTGAGAATTGGCAAATGCCTTCTAATGCCACAGAAATCTGGCAATTTTTGGGATTGGCCGGGTATTACAAGAGATTTATCGAGGGATTCTCCAAAATAGCTAAGCCATTGACTACCTTGACTCAGAAGGATAAGAAGTATGAATGGGGAAAGGATGAAGAAGAAGCATTTCAAACCCTTAAGCAAAAATTGTGTATTGCACCGATTTTGGCAATGCCAGATGGAGTGGAAGATTTTGTGGTGTATTGTGATACATCATATCATGGGTTAGGAGCAGTTTTGATGCAACGAGGGAAGGTCATGGCATATGCTTCCCGACAACTTAAGACCCATGAAGAGAAGTATACCACGCATGATTTGGAGTTAGGAGCAGTGGTTTTTCCACTTAAGATATGGAGGCACTACCTATACGGAATGAAGTGTGTTGTCTTCACCGATCACAAGAGTCTTCAGCATATCTTAGATCAGAAGGAGCTGAATATGACGCAACGACGATGGATGGAAACTTTAAGCGACTATGACTGTGAAATCAGATACCACCCGGGAAAGGCGAACGTCATGGCTGATGCCATGAGCCGTAAGGAACGGTTGAAGCCGCTATGAGTTCGAGCTTTGGTTATGACCATCAATTCGAATCTTCCCGCTCAAATTCTCCATGCTCAAGAAGAAGTTGTGAAGCAAGAATATTTTCAGAGTGAGAATCTTTATGGAATGATAAAAAAGAAGTTTGAGAAGCGTTCAGATGGAACCTTGTATTTTAAAGGAAGAATTTGGATGCCGCGTTATGGAGGACTGTGAGACTTAATCATGCACGAGTCTCATAAGTCAAAGTACTCTATACACCCAGGATCTGACAAAATGTATCACGATCTCAAGGAGTGATATTGGTGGCCAAACATGAAGGCAGAAGTTGCTGATTATGTTCACAGATGTCTTACGTGCGCGAAAGTTAAGACCGAACATCATAAACCGTCTGGTCTTTTACAACAGCCTGAGATTCCTGAATGGAAATGGGAACGGATCACTATGGACTTCGTTACCAAACTTCCAAGGGCTATAACTTGTTTCGACGCTATCTGGGTTATAGTCGATTGATAAACTAAATTAGCACATTTTCTACCCATCAAAGAGAACTACAGCATGGATAAGTTGACAAGGCTTTACGTGAAGGAAATAGTATCGAGGCATGGAGCCCCAATATCTATCATCTCTGACAGAGACAGCAGATTCACTTCTAACTTTTGGCAATTGCTTCAAGATTCCTTTGGCAAGAACCTCGACATGAGTACTGCCTATCACCCGCAAACAGATGGCCAGAGTGAAAGGACGATTCAGACTTTGGAATATATGCTCCGAGCCTGCGTGATTGATTTTAGAAATGGGTGGGATACTCATTTGCCTTTGATTGAGTTTTCGTACAATAACAGTTACCATGCAAGCATTAAGGCTGCACCGTTTGAGGCATTGTATGGTCGAAAATGCCGATCACCCATTTGTTGGGCTGTGGTAGGAGAAGCTCAGCTCATTGGGCCGGATATTGTTCGTGAGACTACAGAAAAGATTGTGCAAATTAAGAACCGATTGAAAATTATGAGAGACCGTAAGAAGAGTTACGCGGATGTGAGACGTAAACTGCTAGAGTTTCAAGTCGGAGACAAAGTTATGCTGAAAGTCTCACCATGGAATGGCTTGATATGATTTGGCAAACGAGGAAATCTGAACCCGAGATACATTGGACCGTTCAAGATTCTGAACAGAGTTGGTCCTGTAGCCTATAGGCTGGAATTGCCTCCTGAGCTTAGTAGAGTACACCCCACCTTCCATGTGTCAAATTTGAAGAAATGTTTATCCAATGAGACAGCTATAATCCCACTTGATGAGATTCAAGTTGATGAGCATTTGAACTTTATTGAGGAACCCGTAGAGATTATGGAGCGTGAGATCAAACGACTAAAGAGAAGCCAAATTCCCCACGTGAAAGTTCGCTGAAATTCCAAGAGAGGACCCAAATTCACCTGGGAACGCGAGGATGAGTTCAAGCACAAGTACCCTCACCTCTTTGAAACCAGAACTGATAAGTTAAACTGAAATCCAGGACGGATTTCCCAATATGATGTATGTGTTGTAACACCTGATAATTTTCCAAACTATTTTTACTAGCCAAATATTTATTTTTGCATCACCTTAGCAGTTGAACTTTTTCTGAATTTATTTGAACTTGAGAAACGCGAGATATCTTGAGAAATGTGAACCTTAGTCCCTTATTATATCATCACAACCTAGAAAACACAAAACGAATCGAATTTTCCAAATAAATTGATTTCGGGAAAGTTATACATAATTATACTCGTTTTTATCAGAAAAATTATTTCGGAAACAATGGCGCAAGTTTCATAATTTTTCGAGTTCGTTTGGTAAATCGAATGGGCCCCACAGTGTTTAAAGCAAAAGCTTTACTAAAATGATAGTTTATACCCTCGCCCAATATTTACCCCGCACCCCCTTGCACTTTGCTTTGTCCAGGATTGACCCCTGCCTGGGTATAAAAGGCCTGATTTTTATTTTTTAATTCCTTTACACACACACACTCTTATACTTCTCTCTCCCCTCTCTCCCCCTTCCGGCCACATCTCCGGCGACCACCGTCGCCGAAAAATTTTATGGCGAAACCCAAATCCTACATCAATCGATAGATCCGGAAATCCTTGTCTGATCTAGAGAGTTTGAGCTCCATCCGAGCCATCTAGCACCACCGCCACCACAGTCATCCACCACCACCTTTCCGAGGCTTCCCCACCTCCTCCTCTCTTCGAATAGGTAATCCACGCACCCTAAATCGTTCTTTTACACTGATTTATTTCAAACCCTAGTTCATATATTTTAATAAAACCGAATATTAATTAATAACATTTTATAAAACCTTTAAATCAAATAGAAATCGTGTGGATCTAACATTTTACGCCGTGAAATCCTTGACTCAGTTCGAGTCAGGGTAACTCACCGAGTCAACTCGCGTTGACTCGGGGTGAGTTGTTTATTTTTGTTTATTTCGTTTGTATCTAATTTATTATTTATTGTTTTAGCATTGGATTGGAGTTGTTGTCCCGAGTTGGTCCTGGTGGTTGAAGCCGAAGAGCCCCAAACTCGTATGACGCATTGACCATAACTCAGTGGGTCACAGCAGTACTGGGTTTAGGATTAGGGATAGGATTAGGCAGTGTTTTTGTGTATAGACTTGGATTTATTTTTATTTCGATTTGGTTGTAATTTATTTTATTTGTTGTCTTATGTTTGATTTTTGATTGGATTGTTGTAATAGGTTTGGATTTAGGTTTATTGGTTGTGTTGATCGTGATTGAAACCAATTTTGCAATGAGAAAAGATTAATTCAAGTACTTAAAATTGCTTCAGAATACAACTTTGCAGATCTGCTAACAAAAGCTTTTGATGTTGGAAGGTTTCAGTACTTGGTAGCAAGTATTGGAATGCTTAATCCTCAATGAGTTTAAACTTTGTGTTTTTGTATATAAATTTTTGTTTGTACTGCTGGCTTTAAAAGATACTACTGCTATTACAAAAGTTTGTGCTGCTAGTACAAATTTAAATTGTGTTATTCATACAGTTAGTCCTACGATTATTCTAATACAAGACAAGTACTTTGTACATTGTTCTTTTGGTTTTAGACTAACAATTTCACGTATGATCATGTGAACACAAAGGATGTTTCAAGTGAAATGGAAGCAGCAGAATGATAATATCAGTTGCTGACATAATAGGTTTATGATAGAAAAAGTTTAGGAATTTCAAACCTCCGTAAAACTTCTTTCTTGAAGCTTGAATGTGATGTTTCACATTGAATTGATGACTTAGTTGATCAGAAAGTAACTGATGCAACTCACTTTCTATCATTTTATACTTTTAAGTATAATGAGCAAGTCTAAGGACATCTGATAGAAAGAACAGCTAGTAGAAGTGAATCTAACACTTGTGTTAGAGGCAATAATTACTATGAGCTGGAAACCCTGTCAAGAAAGCCTTTTGAATAGGTTTATCTTTACACAGGCAGTTATTTATAACTGAAAAACATTGGTTCTCACACAACTAGAGGTTGCTTTAAACTGAAATTTTGATTAAGTGTCTGTTATACACTTAATCGCTTCAAAATGGTTGACAGCGGTATGGTTTTTCATAATAAAATCAAGTACATACTGCTAAGGCAAAAGTTTCTTAAAAGGCTTTTCAAAGAGACTCACAAAAACCATCAGATGATGGACCATGAGTCAAATGCCCCATGAATTACCTCTAGTAGGAGTTAACACACCTAGAAGTGATGAGGGCAGCAAATTAAACTCTTAAGGAATTGATGGCTTCATGTACAATACATGTTCTAATGGATAGCTCAGGTGACGGAGAGAAATATTTTGGTACATAGTGAGAGATCTTCCAAACAGGGGAGAATAAAATGTTATTTGCATCTCAAGGGAGGTAATATCTTAGGAGAGGAAATAAAGCCCAAAGAAGGACGATTAACCAATGAAAGGGAGGAAAAGACAAGAGCATACAAGATGATGACATGGAGTTTGAAAATGACAAGAACAGAGCTTATTCTGGAGTATGATATTCAGAAGGGATGAAGCATTCCAAAGGAGAAAGTTCTATCTAGGTCAAACGAATAAAAGTTTCAATTTCAGTTCACCACGTTTATTCATCACTTGCAAAGGCATGCTGATAGATGATTTCACTTGTTGAAACAAGCATTCAAGATACACAGCATCATTGCCTCTTATAATTCCTCCATCCAAGGAAATTGCACCATCTTTTAGGTCAATGTTTGGAGCCTGAAGATGTGTATTGATATTGTTAAAGTCAAAGAACAGAAAGCAGATGAGTTACTGAGAAAGATATTTAATCTTGAAGAACAGAAGTGTTTGAAAGATCTTCACAATCCATAATTTAATTCAGAAACATGTTGAAAAGGATTCACATGTTTAGGGGAGGATTGTTGGGAATAAAATATTCAAGAAGTTTAATATCGGGTTCTACTCAAAGAAATACTCTAAGTATGATTCTGCTGCTAAGAGCATTTGATTCTGCTGCTAGCGTTAACATTCTACTACTGAATGATTCTGCTGCTAGCGTTAATATTCTGCTACTGGTGAAGAACTTTCTACTGCTGAGTGGATAAGTATGAAAAGATATTATGTGTATTAAAGTCAACAATATACGGTAGATAATATCTTACCCCATGTGATCAGTCATAATGTTATATTCACAAAACAAGTTGTAAACATAGATACAAGTTGTATCTTAATGACTGACACTCTCAAAGCAAGCGTTCGATTAGACTTGACAATATTATAAAGATCTTTCTTGTGTTATAAAAGAAAGATCTTAGACTAGATATATGTGTAACATAAGAGTGTGTGAATTATTAAGTGTTTAGATAATAACTCTCAAGAACATAGAACATATATCACAAGTCATAGAAAACATAAGATTCAAGGTCTTTGTAACCCTAGTGATAGTGAAGATCACTCGTATTATCTTGAATAATATTGAATCGTTTGGTGATAACATTGCATGTTCTTTGTTCAATATACACAAGCATAACTGTTCCATTTCCAAAACACAAATAACCTTCTAAGTGTGATTAAGTGAATTCCGCGTACTTGATCATATTAACTCAACTTATCACATACACAAAAGCATCAAAAGTTTAACCACCTATCAGTGTATCGATCATCCCTGTCATGTTGTGAAAAGGATTTTGACTTGGTTTGTGTTTGGAATTGATAAACTTGATCCGAGAGCCTTTGGCTTAGGTAAGAATCGAGCCGTGACTCAAATGAGTCACGGCATGGATTGGTTGTGTGTTGTGTTAATAATTGGATCCGGATTGGCTCGAGCCGTGACTCAAAAGAGTCACGGCATAGCCATGATATTCATGTTGTGTTGAGATGTTTGGTTTTTGATTTGGAATTGTTTTGTGAATTGACCAAGAGCCTTTGGCTTGGGAAAGACTCGAGCCGTAACTCAAATGAGTCACAGCATAGTCTTGATGGCTGTGATATGTTGATGTTTGGATTAGGTTGGCCTATTGCCAAAACCAAGAGCCTTTGGCTCGAATAGACTCGAGCCGTGACTCAATGAGTCACAGCCATGGTCTAATTATTAGTTAGTTCAAATGTGATTGAGCCGTGACCCAAAAGGGCCACAACTAATTGGGTTCAGTCCTAAAATGGTTATGTGTTAATAGCTTGGGCCCAATGAAAGCCCAATGAAAGCCCAATAAGTATGAGTTGAGTATTGGGCTGAAGCCCAATACACTTGCACCATTATATCTTTTAATTATTTAATTATTTATTATTCAATATGGTGCTTCGGTTATTAATTTGGAAAACATAAACAAAATAATCGATAAACATAATAACTAATACGAGATAGGCGACTGACGCCGCGTTGCGGGCGTGCCTGTTTTTTGGCCGAGGCGATTTTGCATAAATAAAGTAGAATATTTAAGCGTTGTAAGACACCAAGTATGTAGAATACATATACATGTGTGCTTGTTTGGGGGAGGAGGAAAAAATCTGGCAAAAAATCATAGAAAGTTTCTTATTCTTCAAATAACTCTATACCTTTATTAGATAGTGAATTTATTGGTGGTATGCCCGTCAACTAATAGTTCAAATAAATGATTGGAAAGTCTTCCAAAAACACATACGCAAATCTCCTGTTGCACCACCTGATCAAGTGCAGCGTAAAATAAGGTAATCCAAGTACCTGTTTAACATAAAACCATGAAAAACATACCGTAGTCAGGAATCAGGGACAAATTATTGTAGTGTTGTGAGATAAAAAAAATGGAGAAACCTCTTTTAAATCTTCAGCATCTGCCATGACCCGGAGGACCTCGCGTAGTAGCCTTAAAAGCACATCACACTTTTGCGTACCTTTTGAGGAAAAAATGGATAGCATTCACCAAAAAAATTAAACAATGTAGGTATAAACACCTATATTACCAATCAAAATCTAAATCAACACTTACAAAAAAAACATGGAACTACCTGTAATATGGAATATAAAGTTAATAAGCTTTTTAAATATCTTTCAGACATTCTAGTACCAGTTATGATATAATATTCATAAAATTAACGATACAATATAAGTGCGAAATTTCAGTTTATTAAACTTGGTTAAGAATAAAAAAGTCAGCTTAATTCATGGAGTAAGTGTTTATGTAACAAAAAGTCAGTAACTTGAACTTCAAAAAAACAAAATTCATATAACAAAAAGTTCAATTCCAGGAATGCATCATACAGCTTGCATATAAACAGTTGGGTTTGACGTAACGTTTAAAATAACCTTTGCACATTAGATTTTGAACAACAAATCTTTTTAACATGTCACCTATACCATGTCACCTAGCATTTCCCTGTGCCACGTAACTGGTTTCACATTGTTCTCGTCTAACCCAACATTAACTTCACCATCCATAAATGAATCAATCTTAACTGCTTTTCCGCTATCCTTCTTCACCCTTGTCTCTGCAGATTTCTTTTCAGTCACCCTAGCTGAGCGTCTGATGCTGTATGGTTTCTGCACAGTGCTTGCGCTTTTCTGCACAACACTCTCCTTTTTCAGAGCATCGACCTTCCTCCCGGTGTACATCAGTGCAGGGTCCACTTTCTGATCAACCACATCCTCTTCATCCGTCTCCTCTTCGCACTCATCCAATTGGCTGCTGACACTCTGGCAAGAGGAAGTTTCAACAGCTTTCCTTCTGTTGCTCGAGTTAGCTGTTGTTTTAAGCATCTCGTTCTTTGATTCCTCAACCCTACCAGCAACTTTCTTGGTTCCTCTGCAAGTAGTAGTTCTGGTGGCAGTGGAAGTTAAATTCTCGGAAAAAGAAAGTTCATAAAATGGTGGAATACTCGGCATTTTATTGAAATGAAACTTTTTACTATTACCAAAAACCATATTACGCAGACACATGTATCATTAGATGAATGAATAGCTACATTCGTATGCAAAAAAGAGCACAAACCTGCATAAGATAAAGTGGTCGTGTCATAAGGCTTCTTTCCTTTTATAGATCGTTTCTTCAGCATAAAAAAAGATTCTGTAGGCGCATAATCTGTTATCAAACGTTTGCTAAAAACAGTGGCCAGACTTCCTTTTGCCATTGTGAGTTGTATGCATACAGTTGGCGTAACCATTATCCAAATTCGGTGATGCGTAACACCAACTCCTTAACAATTCGTCAGTAACCTGTAAATATTACACAATTTTCAAATATTAATATATTATATCTACGTTATGATTGTATCATTCCAAGAATGTGAATAAAAAGTCTAACACTGCAACAACACCAGAAGTGAACATTTATAAGATCAATTTCAAAATGTACATTATAACGTGTATTACCTTGCGAAAGATAAAACACCACACCACCCTCCTCATCACCATCATTACTTAATCCCTAATATGACTCGTTATCAACAACGAACTTCCCCTATAGCAACGCATCAAATCAAATTCAGATCACTTTCTAATGCTTGTGGCACCTGTTTTTAGACAAATAGTAGCAAGATGGACAAGTAAGGCATGCTGCAGTTTGCGTAACGGGTTAAAAACAGGATTGGGCCACATTGGTCGACCCACACCTCAAAGTCTTTATTTGACTGTGTTAGGTGTTATAACATTAGCAATATTGTGATAATAACATTTATAAATTGAAGATTTGAAGGTGATTGTACTGTGTTACATAAACTAATCAGCTGTATATTGTGTCACGAATAATTGGCTAATAAGTTTCGACAAATTATCGCATACACCATCAGAATGCAATTAAATGACAATTAATTTAATAACAAATCCCGAACTATCGCATACGCCATCAAAATGCAATAAGGTGCAGTTGTTGTATTTTGGATTGCAGGTGCTGGTGTATTTGGCATGGGTGGACATAGAAGAGCTGTTAAATATGGAATCAATCACGGGTCAGTTTATTCCTACACATGCCATTCTCATTCCCATTCCCATAGCAACGATTTGCGGCATTTCTCATATTATTCTAACTCAAAAATAAAAATGGATCAAAAGGTGTAAAATTAGTACAATGGAATTCTAGCCTCTGACATAATGTTTAACTTCTCATCATCCTCATACTTTTTTTAGCAGTAAGTGCAGTACCCTGAGTCCATATAAGCGAATAGAATAACACTTCTATGTTACACATCTATTTTTTTTAGGATGCTAAAACCAAACACTACCTTTATTTGCAAATACCCAATAAGATCATCAATAGAGTGTATAACAAATTGAAGCAGCAAAAAGGAAATCCAAACACTATCTTTTGGTACAAAATTGAAGATAGAATGAGATAACTTACGGATAGAGCATCTTTTGTACAGTTGGATCTCCCATCATTTTCTTGAAATCCTCAGCCGACAAAATGACCTGATGTACCCTTTCATCCTCATACTTTTTTTAGCAGCAAGTCCAGTACCCTGAGTCCATATAGGGACTGCACTGCTGCACATGTTTGTTAATCTAAGTCTAAGAGCACATATATATGAATACACGCACGTTTACGATCATGTTTTTCTGCCAAGTGACACATTACTTTTGTCGAGAGATGGGGCATATTTTTAAACATGGCGATTTTCGCAAGGTATTAACTTTTTATTTCTCTTCTAAATCATCATACTGTAATATTCAGATTGAAACTTCAAACATTATTTTGTTAGATTTTTGAAGAACTCAAAAAGTTCTGTCATCATGACATTATTTATCTAAACATGTTATACTGAATGATGTAGCCTTAGAGATCATCAAGACCCAATGAAAGAAAATATATTGTAGCCATCTACTATTGATTGCAAGGAAAGAGCAATGTGATAAATTAGTTAACATATCACTGTTCGAATTTGCATATGCTACTACAAACTGAACTTAAATTCATCAATTCAATAGAAACACCAAACCATGTTTATCAATGATACGCTTCATGAAGGTTTCGAAAGATTGAAAAAAGCTATTACGCTACCTTTGAGCTAACCCAAACGCCGCCTTAAACTTTTGTGCAATTACACCAAACAATATAGGTTGTTAAGGGTTGGACGTGTGCATACCTTTACGTGTTGTCGGTTTGTGCTTCCCAAAGCTTAAAAAGCCTTGCTGAAGAAAAAAAAAATCCCGAAACCAATATTTCACCTACGAATCCACAATGGTAACAATAGTTCAAAAAGGAAATTTTCTTGCAATATACAAAAGAAGATAATATAAAAGGAACTCACGTGCTGATTATGGTTTTCTCCTATGACTTTAAACTTGAACTCATCAACGGTTCTTGGCCTTCCAGCCATTCTGTTCTAGTAAGTCGCTCTTCAGCACCTGCGAAAAAACGGTACTCAATTAGAGGTCGTGAAGTGATTTTTGTAAGCTCCCACCTATCTTGCCAACTCTAATAAAAAAACAAATGTCACATAGCATAATTCAAAAAAAAATTATAATCCTAAAAAAGCTTTAAAATATGAAAATGTCCAAACAACACACGAAATATATATAATCTAACGAATTCACTGACCAATAATTTCACTTTCCAAACGATTATACTCTACCTTCATCGTATCCGAATTGCAAAGAAGATTGATAATTTCTACAAAACCCACATAACAACGGTTCTTTAGCAATCCAGCTTCCCTGTTCACTTTCGTCATCGACTTCAGACCGTGGCTTCATTTCAGAAGTAACTCAGCTCAACATCTGCAAATTGTTAAAGTAAAGAGTAACCATTCAACCAAGACCACTGACAAAGGTAAACAACTAAGCTAAACTTGTGGATCATTTTGATTACCTCTACCTCGGAGTATAGCGGGGCTAGGAGTAGACCATAACGGAGTCAGAAAAATCAGGGTCAGATCTGCCTTTCCTTGGGCGGCTCGACTCACCCGCCATGGCTGCAACCACGTAATATTCGTGGTTACCCCACCAAGATACGGTTATGTGTGAACTTCACGCATGGAAGAGTTAATGTGCAGAAAAATTCATCATTGCCCCAGAAAATATAAGGTGAGTGAGACAACCGAAGCTTCATGCTTGAGATTTGCCAAAAAAGCTTACAACAGAGGATACATAAGGCATGGCTGTAGGTCTAGTAACCTGCTTCACCAAAATCCCTACAACCTCAAGTTTAATGAAACCCATAGATGGTATGCTAAAAGTAAGACAAACGAAGCTTCATCATGAGATTTTGCCACAAAGAAACTTACAACAGATGATACATAAGTAATTCTCCAAATGGCCTACAACCTCAGGTTGAATCTAACACCGTAGCTCAGGTCTGCAAGCAGCAAATACCATGACCAAACATGGTCCATGGCTGCAACCACCAAACATAGTGGTTTCCACAAACGGTATTCATCTGCCATGGCTGCAAGCTTAATAGCTGCCCCGCCAAGATGGGAAGATTGTCCTTTTAATGATAAAAACAAATCTAAACGCATTCATCATATGTCAAAACAGTTGTAAGAACTGTTCCGCATTTATTTTCATCCTCAAACATGTCTTTCCTGCATTCAAATGATCAAAAAAAAATTACCATATTTTTTTCCACATAATATTTAGTCTTAGTCAAACCTCATAAATCAAAAACTGTTCCATTTCACAAAATACTAAATGTATTACAGTAATTACCAATCAAAATAAATTATAGTAATTTCATCAATCCAATTGAAAAAAAAAACAATAGAAACTGTAAATAAAAGATTTGGTAAAAGATATACACATACCTCAGGCATACACACACACCATCTTCAATAAATTAGCCGAATCTATCAAATACCGACTCGATGTGGTAAACGAACCACTGCTACTACCATTTTTGTTTTTGTTCTACAAAGTTTAGAGTAAAAGTGTTTATGATTTTTTTTTTTTTGGGCAGACAAAGCAAGTAAAAATAGAACGCCAGGCTAAAGCTGTTATTGCCATAACTCTTTTTCCAGAAATGTGGTGCAATAAAAGATTAGGCTCAGATATGTATATGGTGGTCAGGTCATAGAAGTATCCGAATTCCGTTACGGTTGCAATGAAACCTGGTTGCATAGCAGGGATATATGCTATGCCATCCGGTCATTACCTTACCAAGTTAGGATTGGAACATCTCGCCGAAATTCTAACAATCGTCACAACCATAAAAACTTCTTTAAAAAATAATTTTACTTATAGGATATTAGAATCCATGAATAACATATTTGACAAAGGCGGAACAACCGGCATGGCTGCGTTAGTGTAAACGCCCTGCCAAGATACGGATGTTCTCGGACCTTAAACAGTTTCAGTAATATACCAATCATCATAGCCCATTATTCCGGCTACACTTAGCGCACACTCAATAACAAATACACATATTCTATACATGCCTACCACATTCAATAAACACACATTACTATATACATTAAACCACATAGAATACGGTGACGTTTTACACCCATTTTTCTCGGCAAAAAACTGCAGGCTAAATAAGACCAAGTTGTTAGCCTTTATAATTTTGTATCTAGCCCAAATAACCCACCAACAATACCTGTTACTTAGAGAACGGGGCCATTGTTGCTTTTGGCAGTGTTTACGCAACCGATAACACATACTCGGATCTGTAAATATGGAAGCGAAGCCAAACACCCGCCATGGCTGCAACCACAGTTTGGCTGTGGCTGCCATGCCAAGACATGGTGGTCAAAAAACTATACTTACAAAACACACAAAGTTTAAAATTTTCTCAATTTTCAGCAGAAACGATAATAACAAATGAGCAGATAATCATTTTTTACCAAAAATGACAATAACCGTCTCGGCCTATATGTCGCCTTATTATCTTGCCATTTTCGTTTTCTACAAATAAAAAATACAACAATGTCACCACCAAAGCATCCTTATACGTATCTCCTGCAACCAACAACCAAAATCAAAATTACTAAAAAGAAAAACTAAAAACTTCAATTTTTTTTTAGTGTGTTAGATTTCTATCCAACCCAATTAAGTAATCCTTAAATCAGGCAAGTCTAAACCCTAAAAGTAGAATTAACATAGCAATATTCATCAATTGAAACTTAATAAACGAAAGTTGAAACGAACTTACCGCACCACCAGATTCCGACCAAACGAATGGAAGAACTCACTACCAGAATCCATAATTAAACAAATTTATATATAGAAACCGAAAAGTTGGGTCAGATTTATTCGTGCCCTGGTGCACGTGTGAAGGTTGCTGAGGCAAGCATTCCTTGCACTCTGCCATCCGCACACACAGTGCAGCAAGAGATCATATTTGACCAATCATCACAGTACAAAACATTAGCCTCAGAGCGGAATACACATATGTACCCGAAGCCGGCAAACTACAGTGGCTGCAACCCGCAGGTTGCCTCGCCAAGGTACCGACTTCTGGAAGGAACATGGTTCAGTTATGCAACTGCAACCATCCATCATCATCGGCCATTTTTTTTATATATGGAAATGCAAACAGTAATTTATCATCATCGTTGATCACCCGACATGGCTGCAATCACATTCTCGGTGTGACTGCCTAGCCAAGATACGGGTGTTGCTGAGCCACGCATAGTAAACAATAATTTACCAGCATAGCAAACCAAGGATGAGCAGTTGGCCCGCCATAGCTGTTCACAGCGGCATCCACACTACGCACGGCATGGCTACAAACCAACTGAGTTGCCATTGCAAGATTAGTCGATGCCCCGGCTGCAAACACGTTACGGTGATGCCCTGCCATGATAGGGGCGCATAAGACTAACCCAGCATCAACAAATTCAGCAGGTTAGAACAGAGCAAGAAAGAAATGGTCACCAATATCTACAACCAACAAATAACCAACCACAGCCAATAACGAAAACCCAAAAATTAGGGTTTTCAAACAATCATTTTAAATCATATTAAAAGGTACTCCGTATTAGACTTTAAAAAACTATCCTATACCATATAATGTAAACAGAAACTATATTTCACTAAATTTAAGCTTATCCTCCACATCAAACTTATTCACCTGACGGCTCCAAACCTCGCAAAAATTCGCACATGCAAAATAAAAACCCCACAAATCAAAAACTTTTAATCTTTTATATAAAAGCTCGAAAGGGAAATAATTTAAAGTCAAATTATTAAACCCCAATTCATTTTTAATGATCAAATAATTAAACCCCAACTGTTTAAAAACTTTAAAAACTATATGATCAGACTTACTATTGATGGTAGGAGTGAAGATAACGGCGCAAGGTTGGCCGGAAAACCCAAAGACACGCCGGAGACTTCATTCTTAATTCCACTGTTCTTGTCTCTTCACGACCACTCATATTTTTTGTTCACTGATCCCTTCTTACGCCGCACCTTGAAATCGATTTGTTAGCATGGATCTGATAACTTCTCATCATACCCTCCAAAATCAAAGCCGAGTATGTGTGTATGTTCTGGAAGACTCGAGTGAATGTATGCATCGTATAGGTATTAACAAAATTTAGGCGGACTGGACTGGAAGGGAATGGGCCACGCACAAAGGCTAAGAAGTTGGGCCATAAATTTTGGCGGGAGAAAAGGGGTGCAAAACGGCACCGTTTCTGTTGCGGTTTAATATATATGATAATATACAAAAATAATAGTGTCCAATTGTGTATGTTTAATTTGTAAAATGAGGTAACAAAACTTGTATTCAAAAGTCGTAACGACTTGAAAATGTTTTATAAACGGGTGCATCATGCCCAAAATTTTGATAAAACCTGTTATAATTTAATCATAATTTCGATAAAACCTGTTATAATTTAATCAATTATGATTACTTAAATAACCTAAAAACCTTTTCGATACTTATATAATTTCTTCCAAAATATTGATATTTCATCAATTAATTGGGGAAAAGGGTAAAACACCGAAACAATCTATTGATGTTTTCTGTTTATCTTTCTTTATTATTCTTTTCTTAATTTTAATTCCTCTTTTCTCTTCATTATTCTTTCTTCGTATCTGTTCGTGTTGTCGACTTTTATTATTTTAACATCTCGAATCCACACGAGTCTTAAACTTTCTTTAACTCAAAACGCCATTGAAATAAAACATTTTCATTTTCAAATGCGAGTATTGTTTTAGAAATCACTTTAAGGTTATTGCTGAGACATATTATTCATATATTAGGTTGTGCTGAGGTTCACTTGCTATGCTATTCCATTTGATCATATTGTGATATCTCATTTCTCTGCTACTAAGGTGTGATTCATAGCCCCACTTTTAATTTTAAATTGTTTATAAACCCATGGGGGAGATACATGATATTTACTTATTTTTATGAGCACAATTGTATATTGGTACGCTATTCCTGACTGGCGCGATAAATACTAAGTACCTTCCTTGCCAAAAGCAAGTCCTTCGATCATGAACCATTAATCATTTGCGAGTGAGTGCGATTGCAGTTTATAGGCCTATAGGATTTGACCATCCCACCATGTTGACTAAGGTCGGTCAGCATGTGATGTACTACAATTGAGTTAACTAGGTATCTGGAAAAACACCTAGCTTTGGGGGCAACTATTATGATTATGAAATTCCGTGGTTACTGTCGACTTACGCTAGGGTTACTGGTGCTGGTTAACGCTTTGTGTGTCATGAGCTTAGCAACTGAATGATTATGTGACGCTTGCCCGATATTTGTATTTGTTACTTATATCTTCGAGGCTTAAAATCTTGTGCTCAACTATTATTTACTAAACCTATGGATTACACTCAACCTTTCTGTTGACTTTTTAGCATGTTTATCTCAGGTAATTGATGCATGATGTAAGCACCAGGAGTGGCTAAAGGTTGAGGATGGCTATCATTGGGCTATGCTTTTTGCCCTTACTATCTTTATCATTCAAATTATCTTTTAAAACTGTGTCTTTTATTCCGCTGCAAACTATCTTTATTTTCCGCTGCTACTTGTGATATGCGTCTTTTAGACTCTAAACATTAATTTTTTTATTCGAATGATATTTTTTATTAAAAACGTCTCGTTATGAGATCGTTTTCTGTGATTGTGACTGTCTTACCCCTCACGTAGCACCCCAACTCAGTTCCGCTGCCATATTTCGAGTTAGGGGTGTTACAAGGACTGCATTGGTTGTTGTTGATATGGTTGTTGTTGAGGGATAAACTGATTGTTGTTGCATAAAGATTGTTGTTGAGGATATTGTGGTTGTTGAGGATATTGTTGTTACTGATGACACTGCTGTTGTTGATTGTAAAAGGAGTTGTAGTTCGGTGGTTGAGACATTCTTGTAGAAGTAACTTGTGTTCTTATGGATCTTGTAGACAATTGAGAAGTGTGTTATGAGTTTTAAAGTTTGGTTTTGGTTAAATATGAATTTAGATGTTTTACTCTTCAATTTCAAAAAAACACTGTTCACATTCAATTCTGACAAAACGCTGTTCACAGTTGCCAATTGCGACGAGGCCACATAATTGCGTTGGATTCTTTGAATTCCGATGAAATTTCCAATTCCTATGGATTTATCCAATTCCGAAAAAAGTAGGTGAATTCCAATGAGCTAGTCAATTTCGATGGATCTTGGGAATTGCGATGGACTTTGCAATTGCGACAGAATTTTGCAATTTCGATGACTTATCTGAATTGCGATAGAACTTGGCAATTTTGATAATGTATCTGAATTGCAATTCCAATAATTTTCTCACTAACTTATACAAGATATGAGATTTTCCTCAAAGTCGAAGTATTTTCACAAGCTTGTACAAGCAAGTAATCTACTGAGTAACAATTCCGACAATCCTTAAGTCGTCAAATCCGATAAACCCTAATTGCTCCAATTCCGATAAACCCTAATTACCAATTCCGATAAACCCTCGAAATGAATTCCAACAAACCCTTTTCTTCAATTTCGATAGAAACACAGTTCAAACAAAACAATTTTAACCAATCAAAAATGATGTTTAAACTGAATCTCTTTAGATCAAAACGTCTAAAAACACTTAAGAAATAAGAAAGTTTCAAGCTTTAATGTTTTAAACGAAATTTGAAGAATTTTGATGAGGTGCAACTAATGAAACCGAATGTAAATCTAATGTAATTGGATAAAAATCTAAACTTTTGGCTATAAATCACGATTCTATAAACTATAGAGATCTTAACACTTTACAAGTGTGAAGATTAAGTGCTAGAAATGAGATTTTGTAACAAATTCACTACAAAGCCAAACGTTAACTATGAATAAGCTACGAACTACTCAAAAACACACAAATCAATTATCTTCTAGCGAATGATACCACTTGTTAGGTCCTAGATTAAGCTTAACACAAGTATAAAAACAAGTATAAGATGAGAGAATAAGAGAAGAAGAAGAAGAGAAGTGGCGGATTCTATTTCTCACAAATGACTAGCAAAACTTCGGTACAATAGTGAATAAAACCGACAATGATAAGTGTTGTATACATAGGTATTTATAGGAAAGTGTTAGGGCAACACTTTGCCTTAATCTTCTAGAATCATTAACACAAACTCACGGCCCATAGAGCTCCTAATAGGGCCGTGAGAATTGAAACAAACATAAAGCCCTAAGCAACCTAATTAATATGACCAAGACTTGATTACATAAGAAATGTGTTCCCAACAAAAACATTCAGTGTTAGTAAAAAGAAAACTGTTCATTTTGTCACACATATGTGAGACACTAAAAAGGTTAAACTCTAACTCCTGGACAAAGTACACATCCTCAAAAGCAAGCTTACTAGTCTTAATAGTTATTTTACCAGTAATTTTTCCTCGTCTGGCTCCTCCCCCAAAGGCAACATATCCTCCATCAAATTCCTTAAAGTCTGAGAGATAGGACATGTTCCCTGTCATGTGCCTTGAGCATCCACTGTCAACATATCCCTGATCTTCTTTTTGTGAATGACCCTGCACATAAAAATAAGGAAATTAGTTTCCTTTGGGGACCTAAGCCATTACTGACTTGGATCTGCCCCGTGCATCAACATAATTATGTTTCTTCAAAGTAATTGATGCAATATTAAGTTTGGTAGGTCTCCAAACCCTACATGATGAGGCCTTTACATCATTAACCTAATTCACCCTAACAGCATTAACTACTGCTGAATTTGGTCTAGCAGTATTAACTTTTTGGCTAAAATTTTTGTTAGTTAATGTTGTTCTTGTTTGAAAGGGTCTATTTATAGTTGATTGTGCTGATTTAGAGAAATGTGACATTGGTCTAGCACTATTAACTGTAGTTTTAGGTTGAGCAGTATTAACAGGCCTGACAGTATTAAGTGGTCTTAGGCCAGTTTTCATTAAAACAGCTCTTGGAGCCATGTCTTTGTGAGCACTATGGTGAACCTTTTTAGAAAAATAATTGTAATTCACCCTTGTATAAGTATTCCCAGATAACACCCTTTCCCTTTGATGGTAATCACAGTCAGCCTGCACATGGTCAAAACTTCCACAGACAAAACAAGCTTTATTATACATCACAAAGTAACTTCGTAGCTGTTGGGACTTCTGATTATTCCAGTTTCTTTGATTTCCCCCTAAGAACTTGTGACCTATACATTTCAGCATACTTAACTGGTTTCCTAAATGGTTTTTCTTGTTGTTTAGCTGTAGTTAATTTTATTTAGCAATAGTAGGAAAAACTGTTTTCTTCTCTAACTTATCATCTATCACCAACTCCTCAACCAATGGGGTATCAGAAGATTCCCTAACCTCATTAGAAATATCTTCACTAACACTTTTACTAGCCTTAGGTCCAAAGCTTTCAATCTCAGGCTCTTTGAACTCCTTTAGACCAGTATAGGACAAATCAAGCTTTGGGGGTGCAAATAACCCTGTATGGGGAGGTGGAACAACATTATATCCTAAACCTTTCTTGAATTTGTCAATAACCTGACACTTTATGATCTTGTCTACACTTTTAGATGAATGTTCAAATCTCTCTATATTAACTTGAATGCTTTATTTTTCTGGCTTAAGTTTTTCTAACTCACTTTTAAGCATACTAATTTCTAAGTCTTTATATGAGATATCACTTTTTAGAACAGCAATATCCTATGTAAAAATAGTCTCATTCTTTTCGTAAAAGATAAGTTGCTCTTCTACAATTGCTAACCCTCTTTTATAATTAGCTAAATTGAACCTAGATTTGTTAAAGTCTTTTCTTAAATCAGCATATTGAGTTTTGAGAGTTTCAATGCTTTTTAGACAAGGTTTTGAACAAGTACTGTTAGTATATACTTCAGAGTCTGAAGAAGCCATAAGAGCCATGCTTGTAGGGACTTCATCTTCTGCCATATAGCTCCAGTCAAAACCAATCCCATCAATAGCCACCATGGCTTTGGAAGAAGTTTCTTCCACATTCACAGTCCTTCTAGTGCTTTCTTGGTTCGTAGATCCTTTGCTTTCTTGATTCCTGTTTCTGCTATCTTGGTTCCTAGGTCCTCTGCACTCCCTTGCAAAGTGTCCTAACTTGTGACAATTGTAACACTCTCTCTTGGACTTGTCATATCCAGCTGTGTCACTCCTATTGATAGTAATCTTTTTTACCAATTTTTTGGAAAAACCTTTTTTCCCTCATACTCAAAAATGCTAACTGCCACTTCAAATCCATTTCTTGTAAGTCATCCTCATGGATTTGTTCAAGGTCCTCATGTACAAGCTAAGACCCATTTGATTGATCGACCAAAAATGCATAAATAGTAGCATCACTTAAGTTAGCAGTACTAATTTGAGTGCTAGCAGTACTAACTTGAGTGCTAGCAGTACTAACTCCATAAGCTGCATTAACATCATCGGTACTGCTAGTGCTAGGACATGACACAAAAATCATGTTTTGAGATCTTGAGATTGAACTTGAGCTTGCAGTTCTTTTAACCTCTTGTTCAACAATCTTGAAATTGTTGTAAAGATCATCAAAGCTCATTGTGTCTAGATCAGGTTTATTCCTCCAGACCACAACATGAGTATTCCACCCAGAAGGCAGACTTCTCAAAAATTTCAAATTGAGATCCTCTTGTGAAATATTTTCACCTAAGATAGCCAGTTGACTTACAATCTTTTGAAGTCTGTTAAAAATAGAGTCAAGAGTCTCTGTGCTTGGAGCACTAAAGTTCTCATACATTTGCTTCAGAAGAGTTTTCTGAGTCTTCTTTGTGGCTTCATTACCTCCAAATCTTGTTGTTATAGCAGCAAACATGGTCTTAGCATCCTTGTACTGATTAAAAGTCATAAGATGTTCATTGGGAAGTGCCATCAGTAACATACTTCTTGCCTTCACATCATTCTTCTTTTGAGTCTTTTCTTCAGTAGTTACAAGACCTGGTATTATTGTAGTTGTGACACTTCATGTGTTGTTATTTTAGCAACTAGTTTGAACGAGTTACCATTCTCTATGACATCCCATAGAGCATAGTCTTGTACCTGAAAGTATTGCTCAATCCTAAGCCTCCACATATCATAATCACCCTATTTGAAAATGGGCAATTTTGCAGTAGTAGTGGTTTGAGCAGTTTCTAGATCCATCTCTTCCTTGTGAGTAAAGAGTTCTTCTTGTTAGTTTCTTCTAGATCAAAGTTTCAGAACATAAGCTCTGATACCACTTATTGATCCCAAACACAAATCGATTCCTTAGCTTGAGGTTGAGTTACTTTGGATAAATCCAAAACAACTATGTTAGAAATTTTGTGATTACTAAAGAGTATGCAGAATCTACTCTTTAATACTTAGAAGAATATTAATGAAACAGTAAAGTGTATGAACAATTGTGTTACTGAAAAACTCCAATATTATAATCAATAATACGAGTACTCTGTGTAGTACTAGGGATTACAACCTTGAAGCTATATATCAAAAACTCGTATTAAACACCATAACCTAGGATATCCTTTTATACACTATGGAGTCCATTACAAGATAACTACAAATCTTCTATAATTTTAATCTTATACGTATCTTTCTAACATATAGAATATACATAGAAGAAGTCAATACAAATCACTTGACACGTCTTTATCACTTTAACAGTCTTAATCTTCCTTCAGCAGTAGTAAGTTAGTCTAGCAATACTAACTTTCCATCTAGCAGTACTAACTTGCTCTAGCAGTACTAATTGATTAGTACTGGCAGTTGTAACTTGAACAGTACTAACTCTTGGCTTGACAGTACTAACTCTTGGCTTGACAGTACTAAGTATGAATACTTTTAATTCCCAACATAAATGATTGTCCCAACTTTTACCAAAGTCGATGATACAAGCTCGTAGCATATCTTCCAAGGTTTGTATGGTTCTTTCGCTTTGACCGTCAGTTTGTGGATGATAAGCAGTACTCATGTCTAGCTTAGTTCCAAAAGCTTTCTGGAGTAACTACCAGAAATTTGAAGTGAATCTGCTATCTCTATCTGAGATAATTGAAATTGGCACACCGTGCCTAGAAACTATTTCTTTGAGATACAGCTTGGTCAGCTAGTTCATATCATAAGTTTCTTTGATTGGAATGAAATGAGCAGATTTTGTTAAACGGTCTACAATTACCCAAATGGCGTCATAAACGTTCGGTGTCCTGGGTAATTTCGTAACAAAATCCATTGTGATTCTTTTCCATTTCTATACAGGAATCTCGGGTTGTTGTAGTAATCCCGATTGTTTTTGACACTCTGCCTTGACCTTAGCACAAGTCAAGCATTTACTAACATATTCAGTAATGTCGGCCTTCATGTTAGGCCACCAAGATAGCTTTTTGAGATTGTGGTACATTTTTTCAGACCCCGGATGAATGAAGTACTTTGACTTATGCGATTCATGCATAATCAAATCCCGTATACCACCATAGAGTGGTATCCAACTTCTATCTTCGAAGCATAACGTTCCACCAGAACTCTTTACAAAACCGTTTTTGTTCTCTAACATACTGTAGAGATTTTATTTGGGTCGGTTTTCTTCCTTGATAGCTTCAGTTTGCGCTGCAAGGATTTGTAAAGGGAGTGGTGATACTATCGTCATTCCCAATAACCTAACCTTTAGAGGTTTAAGTCTTTCTTTTCTACTAAGAGCATCTGCTACGACGTTTGCTTTACCCGGGTGATAAATAATTTCACAATCTTAATCACTGAGTAATTCTAACCAACGGCGCTGTCTCATGTTTAGCTCCTTCTGGTCTAGAATATGTTGCAAGATTTTGTGATCCGTGTATACTATACACTTTGTGCAATAGAGATAGTGTCTCCAAATTCGGAGAGCAAAAATTACTAATCCTAACTCCAAGTCATGAGTGGTGTAGTTTTTCTTGTGCTTTTTAAGTTTTCAAGAGGCGTAAGCTATCACCTTCTTCTTTTGCATCAAGACTGCTCCCAAGCCTTTATGCGAGGCATCACAGTACATGAAGAAGTCATCGTTGCCTTCGGGTAAGGCTAAAATAGGTACATTGCACAATTTCTCCTTTAGAAATTGAAACGCTTCTTCTTCTTTTTCGCCCCAATTAAATTTCATGTTCTTTTGCGTCAATTTAGTCAAAGGCTTTGCTATCTTGGAAAAACCTTTGATAAATCTACGGTAATATCCAACAAGACCTAGAAATTGACGTATTTCCGTTGGATTCGTAAGGGCAGCCCAATTCTTTATGGACTCGATCTTTGTGGGATCCACATGAATACCATGACTATCAATTATGTGACCCAAGAATTGTACAGTTGAGATCCCAAATTCACATTTAGAGAATTTGGCGTACAACTCTTCTTTCTTGAGTATCTCTAGGATCACCTTGAGATGTGTTTCGTGCTCTTCTTTATTCTTAGGGTAAATTAGAATGTCATCTAAGAATACAATCACAAACTTATCCAAGTATGGTCTACACACTCTATTCATGAGGTCCATGAATACTGCTGGTGCGTTGGTTAGACCAAATGGCATAACTTGGAACTCATAATGACCATAACGAGTCCTGAATGCTATTTTCGGAATGTCCTCTTCTCGAACTCTAACTTGGTGATATTCTGATCGTAAATCGATCTTGGAATACACGCTTGAACCTTCGAGTTGGTCAAAAAGATCATCGATTATTGGAAGTGGGTACCGGTTCTTTACAGTTAGTTTATTTAACTCCCTGTAGTCGATGCACATTCTGAAGGATCCATCCTTCTTTTAAATGAATAGGACTGGAGATCCCCATGGTGATGAACTTGGTCGAATAAAACCTTTATCCGTAAGTTCTTGCAATTGATTGGATAATTCTTGCATTTCCGAAGGGGCTATGCAATATAGTGCTTGAGCAACTGGTGCGACACCTGGCACCAATTCGATTTGGAACTCCACCTGTCGAGGTGGTGGAGTCCGGGTAAGTCTTTGGGAAAGACTTAAGGAAAATCACGTACAATGGGTACATCTTTGAGTCATTTCTCCTCTCTCTTTTTCTCCGTTATGTGAACTAAAAAGACATAGCATCCCTTCTTGATGTACTTTTGAGTTTTAATGCAAGAAATGATGTTTAGGCGAGTTCCACTTTGATCTCCTCGGATAACAAGGTTTCATTATCGATAGGAATATGTATAACTTTCTCGCCACAAATGATGTTCCCATTATGTTGTGATAACCATTCCATACCAATTATAACGTCGAAGCTTCCGAGTTCTATTGGCATGTGGTCAATTTTGAATGGATGATTTAAGAAGTTTAATGTATAGTTTTGAAGCACAGTGTTGGTGGTTACAAAATTGCCATTTGCTAACTCAATGGTAAAGGCGGTGTCTAATGTAGTGGGTGCAATATCAAGTAAAGATGCAAATGCGGTAGATACAAAACTTTTGTCAGCTCCCGAATCAAATAAAATTTTAGCATAATGTTTATTGAGTAAGAACGTACCCGTAACCACGTTCGGTTCCTGCTGCGCATCTTTATCATCCAGGACATAAACCCTACCACGAGCTCCACCTTGTTACTGGCCATTGTTTTGGGGGAACTGATTTTTGAAATGCCCACGTTCTCCACACCCAAAGCAAGTCAGTATGGGTTGAGTGTTGGCAGCAGTAGCGGGGTTCTTACCTTTGCAATACTTGGCCATGTGGCCCACTTGTTGACAGCTCCTACACCTGATTATGCACTGCCCAGTATGATGTATCTTGCATCGGTTACACAACGGCTTATTCCCAATATAACCCCTTCCTTCAGTTAGGGTAACAGCAGCAGCAGCAGTGCCTCTGGCATTTTCTTGCCTACAGTTTTACTGGTTGTGGTGGTTGGTATTTCAGTTTTGGTTATTGTTTTTATAACCCTTCCGGTTATCATTCCATTTTCTCTTGTTGTTGTTATTGTTGGAACGGTTGTTGTTGTTGTTATGGTTGTTGTTGGGATTGTTGTTGTTATGATTGTGGTTGTTGTCATGTACCAGTATAGTTCCTGGTCTAACTGCTTGATCCATCAATTTACGGGCCATTTCCATTGCCGCGTCTATTGTGGTTGGATCAAAAGAAGTTACTTTTCCTTGGATAGGTTGTGGGAGTCCCCATTTGTACCTTTCCAATAGTTTCTCCGTGGTTGGAACCATTGTTGGGCATAAGATTGCCAATTCATTGAATCGGAGATTGTATGTGGTGATATCCGAACCCTTAACTATGTGGTTCCAGAACTTGATTTCTGATTTCTGTACCTCGTTACGAGGACAATATTGTTTAATCATCAGACTTTTTAGTTCGACCCAATACATTTTGTAGGCATTTTCAATGCCAATGGGTTGAACTACAGAGTTCCACCAGGATAGTGCTTCATCCATTAATGTACTGGTGGCGTATTTGACATTATAGTCTTCAGTAGTGTTGCTGATTACGAATACCGATTTAGGCCTCTCAAACCATCCGGTCAACCCTACGGCTCCTTCAACGCCTTTAAAATTTGTAGGCTGGCATTTCATGAATTCATTGTATGTACAACCCTTTGCCGTTGGTTCGACATCTATTCTCTCGGCGCCTACAACTGGCCTCGTAGTATTAGAACCTCCTGCTCCACCGTTAGTTGCAGTGGCTCTAGCGGCTGCGAGTGCCTCGGCAACAGCGGCAGTTTTTGCGTCTTTGGTAGCCTCAGTTGCTGTGGCAGCATTAGCAGCTGCAGTTGCCCGCTTGGTTGCACGTGCGGCGAATAATAAGCACGATTGCAATAGAAATGATAGAAGAACAACGTTGGAAATTAAAATCACAACACAAAATGAGATAGATTAATACAACAACAGTTACATTTATATATTAAATCCGTTATATCGGTTACAAAATCAAAACCTATAACAGGTTTCTTCAAAATTTTACTAACTGAGACTCTCAGTCAGTAATTACAATATTCACTAACTATTGCAGAATTTACAAAGTTTTCTAACTATTACAATAATACTAATTTATCAGGAATCAGGAGACTGTTGCGGCTCGGGTTGATCATCGTTCCCGTGAGTGGCTAGCACGTCGATGATGTCTGTAGGTCGATACTCCCTAGAGCCCCTCAAGTCTTGATACATGGTGTGCATCTCTGCTCGTACGGTATAAAGATCAATCTCGAGCCTATAACGATCTACTCGAGCTATTTCTAGCATAGTCTCTGCTGAAGCTAAGCGGTGCCTTAGCTCGTTGATTTGCTCACCACTTTCATTTTGTGCTTTCTCCATATTGGTCACTTTGTTCTGGACCACTTGAAAACCGGTTATTGTGTCTAAGACAGTATCTTCAACATGAATCAGGCCATCTCGGATATAACTCATATATAGAACAGCCAAATCAGCTCGTTGGCGAGCTCTAATAGCTTCAGTTTTTGCTAAGGAGATTTTAGATTCACGGAGACGCATTCCCCGTGTCAAGAATTGAGTATGGTTTTGATGTGCCGTGACGTCTCGTCTCAGGCATCCCATTTCGTATCTTGTAATATTTGGAAAAGTGTTAGAAGGTCCTCCAACTTCATATGTAGAGAAAGGGCCTCCGATGATATAAGGTCTACCCTCAGTACTGGGGGTAACCGTAACAAGAACCTCATAACTTGCTAGAGTAAGTGGTGAAACTGGTGACAGCGAAGGTGGAGATCCATTAGGTATGACATCCGCATGAAGAGGGTCTTCTTCCTCTTCGTCATTATCGTAAATCATATCCATGTCATCATCATCATCATTGATCATGTTTTCATCTTCTTCCGGGTCATTGTCCGGATCATCTTCTTCTTCGTCTGCTTGATATTCATATGGTTCCTCATCCTCGTTAACCCTAAAGTCTACAACATCAAGATAATCATCATCTTGATTAGGAGGATTTTGTGGTTGGATGGGAGCCTGGGGTGCTTGCTCATGATGAGCCGGTATAGCTTGATCTTGAACAATGAGATTGTGATATGGGGAGAGTGGTACAGACATGATGTCTACATAAAAGTATAGATGTTTGGAGTTAGTCAAACGTTCATAGCAATAAAAACAGTGATATGTCAAATAGGAGGCATGGCACACGGAACATAAAGACTATAATGAGTGGAACGGTATGTAGTAGTTATAGTGTAGGTGTATAATGCACCCTGGTTCTCTATAACTGTAGCTCTGATGCCAATCTGTAACACCCCGAGTCTCGTATAGCAGTGAAAGCTAAACAGGAGTACTACTTCATAACACAAAGTAGAAGTACAGAAAACGACTAAAATGAGACGTTTTAAAATACATTATCATTCGAATTTATTCATAATATCAAAGTAGAGGTCCCATAATGTACATAATAAGTTTAAAACGTTATCGACTGATAATATGCATAGTCTTCAAAGTGTCCATTCCATGTGCCTTCATTTGTATGCCAAACATACCTTAAGGACCTGAGATAAAACATGTCGAAAAGTCAACACAATGGTTGAGTGAATTCATGGGTTTATATAAATGGACAATAGATTTACAAGTGACAATTGTGCATCTCATAATAGTCATAAAACAAAACAGATGTTATTGCTCTAAGTTCATGCAACCAATGCGTTAACATATATCAATAGCATTGATATAATAATTTGCCCAAATAGGTATTTTTCCATATACCTCTATACTCGAATATAGCACGTTTGGTTGCCAATCGGGTCAACCAGGCGGGATTCGTCAATATTAATAGGCCTATTAACTATATTCGCGCTTACATTTAAGTAACTAATGGTTCATGATTAACAGGGACTTTCTGGCAAGGAAACTTAGGTATGCAATAATATATTCAGGAACAACATACAATTTTCAAATAATTGTCCACAAGAAAAGTTTTAGCATGTATCTCCCCCAAGGAGTTTATAAAACAGTTAAGTAAAAATTGGGGCTATGAATTCACCGTAGTGTTCAGTAGTAGTTTATAACAACAAGTAGTGTATGGCGAGACCACGATCTTTAACGATGACCTACGAGAGTATAGTGATCATGTCTTAATATAATGTACGATAAGAGTGTACAAATATATGTAAAGTCATTGATTTGATTAAGATGTTGTACATATATCTTATGTTGTGTAAATGAGTGAAGCATCCTTAAAATGTGGTTTGGCTATTAGCCTTTTATAAATGACATCGTACTACCGTTTGGGCTATCAAAACCTAGAGGTTATGTAGTGAACGTATGAGGAGCCAGGACACTTTAAATCGTAAATCCACAACTCGTCGATATGACACCCCGAAGAGGCCTCTTATGATAATGAAACTCCCTACTATTGTTGTACTTATCATTTATAAGTAAAAGTATTTGATGAGACAAAGGTTATATAAAAACATTTGTCGTGTTTCGTCTAAGACTATTAGTTGAACTAGTGTGGTGACGTGATGATATAAGTTGTGTGTCGTGAAGTGGTTTAGCATGACATTCATCAAGCGGAAATGTTACTAACTCGATGTGTGTTGTGACAAAAATGATAACGGCGTCTCATAATATTGTCGATTAAAAAGTTCAAAACAGTTTTTAAATACCATACAAGAAATAGCTCGAGTAGATCGTTATAGGCTCGAGATTGATCTTTTATATAATTTTTAACAGGATACTATGGGCGACATACCCCATGATTCACCTCTCCCAAGAGTTAACACACTTGGAAGTGATGAGGGCAGTCTGAAACTTAAAGAATTGATGGAATGATGTGCCACATTGCCAGAAAGAGTTACAAGCTTGGAGTTGGAATTGCAGCAAACAAAGAAGATATATGGTGCTGCCTATACAAAGCTTATTCAGAAGTTGAAGAAGCTAGTGCAAAAGGTCAAGTCCAGTAAAGCTAAAAGGAGGGAAAACATTGTGGAGTCTGATAGTTCAGAGGATGATTCAGATGATGATTTGGAGGATCCTTCCAAACAGGGGAGGAAAATTGCAGATATTGATGAAGATCCAAACATCACTTTGGTTGAAGAAGATGCAGAGACTCAGGGGAGGTTTGATGCTGATATGGGATTTGATATGCGTGTTCAAGATACTGCTAAAGATATTGCTAAAGATATTGTTGAACATGTTAGTACTGCTGGTGGATCAGTTAGTATTGCTAGTACTGATGAAAGAGCTGCAGAGACATTAGTGTATATTAGAAGTGCAGAAAAAGATAAAGGAAAAGGTATTATGCAAGAATTTGAGCAACCCAAAAAGGTTAAGAAGAGAGTACAAATTCAGATGAGTCTTGATGAACAATTGGCTAGAAGCTTTCATAAAGAAGAACAAGCACAGATTCAAGCTGATGCATCTTAAGCTCAACAGATTTATGAACATGAAAGGGAAACTATTAATGAAGAAGAAATAGTGGATGCTCTCAATGATTTGCTTGAAGTGATTAGGAAAAGTCAGAGTGCAAAGAAGGCTACTGCAAGAAAGAATAAACCTCCAACAAGAACAGAAAAGAGAAAGTTTATGACAGCTTATTTGAAGAACCAAGATAATTGGACTGCCAGTCAACTCATAGGAAAAACATATGAAGAAATTGAAAATTTGTATAGTAAGGCTTACAAGAAGGTTCAAGCTTTTATTCCTATGGAAACCGAAGAGAAGAGCAGTAGATTTAAGAGAGCAGGCATATCTTTGGGATCCAAGGTAGTTAAGAAACAGAAAGCAGATGTGTCAGAGCAAGAGCAATAGGAAGAGCAAACGTTGAAAAACAAGAAGAAGAATTGACTAAAGAAGATTTACAATAGATGATAATAATAGTCCCAGATGAAAGAATTAATGTAGAAGCCCTACGACCAAATATCCTATCATTGATTCGGAAGTTCAAGATGATGGAAGGATAAAAAATTGGAAGATCATCAGGGTTGGTAATCACATTGAAGTGTATCAACACTTTGATGACATGATCAAATCATTTGACAGAGAAGATCTGGTAAAGCCGTGGAGTTTAGTCAAAGAGAAATTCACTTCATAAGAACCACAGGATAATAAAGAAAGAATGCTATGGGTAGAGTTGAAGAGAATCTTTGAGCCAGATGCAAATGATAGATGGTGGAAATTTCAGTCAGGTAGTCATAATTTGACATGGAAATTGTATGACTCATGTGCAGTTCATCATGTATCTACAAGGGCAGGAACAAATATGTACGTGCTTGTGGAGAAATACTATCCATTGTCTAGGGGTATACGTACTTTGATGTTGTCTGCAAAGCTATTAGTGGATGAGCAGACTGAAATGGCAAATAAACTACTAAGGAAGATCTTCATGCAGGCTGAAAGAAGATGAATTTTTTGGAAGAATCCTCTCATGGTCAAAGATTTAATTCAAGAAACTTGATGATTTGAAGGTAAATCACAAGTTTAGGGGAGGATTGTTCGGAATTACAAGTCTACACACTTTGTACTGCTCAAGATATTTAGTACTGTCAAGCCAAACAGTTGGTATTGCTGAAGATTATAACTGCCAGTACTAACCAAGTTAATACTTCAAGAAGAAAGTTAGTACTGCCAGACTAACTTGATATTGCTGAAGACTGCTGATGAAGATTGGTACTGCCAAAGAGATAAAGATGTGTGAAGTGATAAGTATAGAAGATATTCAGTGTATATTCCATATATTTAAAAAGATATGTATATCAAAGGACTCCTTAGCCTATAAAAGGAGGTCCTAGATTATGATGCTAGACGTATGTTTTTTATATAGTTTTAAGGTTGTAAACCCTAGTACTATACAGAGTACTCGTATTACTATTCTAATAATATTGAAGCATTTTGGTTATATAACACCCCCATTTTCGGAATGCAGCGGAATACAACATGGGGTGTTATCTATTAGTCACGTAGTACAAGTCATAGGAAACATCGGAATAATTAAAGATGTTTTTAAACAAAATTTATATTGATATAATCAGAGTTTAACGAAGTTAGGTCCCAAAAGTTTTAACGAGGACAGGAGTCCAAAAGATACATAATTTAAACACAACATAAGTTTTTGAGTTATTAAAAGTTCCATCAAGTGTGAAATAACACGCGTCCATCCATCCATGTCCTTGCACGCCCATCCAAGCATTAAACACTTTACGGACCTGAGATAAAATATGCTAAAAAGTCAACATAAAGTTGAGTGAATTCATAGAGTTTAATAAGTAACAAGTTGAATACAAGCATTATTCATAAATTGACATGTAACGAATACAAGTCGGGAAATAAGATTGTAGCATCGAGCTCATGAAACCAAACCTTGACCTAGATTTAATAATGCCTCTTAAGAGGTAGTTCGCCAACTACCACGAATTCTCAATATTATGCTACCCGTTATAAATGAGCGCGACTCATCCGGACAAGCTCGTCAAGCCAAATATGCATATTCATAATAATAGCGTTTCCCCCATGGAATTAACAGTTCATGAAATTAGGGACTTGAGTGGCAAATGTTACTCAATAACTATAATCATGTAATCGGGTCAAGCGTACCAAAAACTACTTGTATTCAGTTTGTAAAACTAGCATGTATCTCCCCCAATGGGTTTATAAACAATTTAAGAGTTAAAGGTGGGGCTATGAACTCACCGATAGCAAAGTGAACGATCAAAATGAAGTAGCGAAGAATAAACCGCAAGAATCCTACGAGCAGCCTAGATATATATACGCGGAAAGTAATCGATACGTATGAGTTTCAAAAGATAGAATGCTTTATTTTTCGTGGAATATTTGAATTAATGTTTATAAAAAGTTTAGTATCTCATTCGTGTGGTGGTATAGAGTCATAGACTCAGACAAACGCACGCCAAAGTATAAAACATATAGCACAAGCATACAAGGCAAATAAAAATGTAAGAATCAATTAAGCAACTAGGCAAAAGATATGAATATGGTTAAGTTTATTAAAGTCCAACGATGTAAAATAAGTGGTCAATTCTCTATAATAAGTTTCGGGTTATCGAACCCAAACTAGCCGTGCAGCTAGACTCACACTTTGAGACAACAACCAAGGCCATAGCCATGGTTATGTCTCGACTAAAAGGCCTTGAGTCAATAGCCTTGGCTGTGTCACGGCCTCAAGAGGTCAAAATGCTATAAGGATTCTTAAGTCATGGCTACCTTTGGGTCAAAACGGGTCCAGTTGGTTTTTGTAGTCTACAACCTTTGTTTTTCATTTTCAGCTTACGTGCTCCCATGTTTTTGAAGAAAACATCATTCTGAGCAACTTTCGTGTTTTACACTTTCAGTGGTTCGGACTAGAAAATGGTGAAAATCGCGTTTTAATTCCAGATCAGAATAGTATTTGCAGAAAGTTCAGCATGTAATGACCCATTTAAGTGCAGATTTTTAGCATGTATTGACCCACATTAAGTGCAGATTTTTAGCGTGTATCGACCCACATTAAGTGCAAAATATTAAGCCAACAAACACTCCTTTTTGGGCTGTTATCACAGAAGCCAAACACCCTATTTGGGGCTGTTTTAAGTAGGAACCAAACACCCCGTTGGATGGCTTATAACCAAAAAGTAAAACCAATTTCCACAATCAAATAAGCTAAAACAAACTCCACATCATCAAGAACATAAGTACTTATTCATCTAGCAATTAATTCATCAATAACAATTCAAATATTCATAAGTCAAGACACATAAACTCGCTTAAGCTAAACATACAAGTGCGCATATTAAACTCTAACGATCTATAATCTAATTAACAAATTAAACATTGAGCATTAAGAGTTGAACGAATAAGCTAAACATAAGCTATGAGTTACAAAATGAATCACACAAATAAGCAATAACCACAACCCCTATGGGTTGATTTTCGTACCGAGAACAATAAATCAACTCTGAGCCGTGGCCCTCTCGGGTCTCGACCCGTAACCCAAACGGGTTCCATACTTGACTCGCATCCAAAATAACCATCCCATATCATTTAAACAATTAACACTACATTTATTAGTTCTTATACCACACGAATAAAATACCAAAATCGATTTTAATCCCGTTTCATATCCACGAAAATTAAATAAATAGATTTCAGAATAACAAGAAATTAACAAAGTCGATTGTATCAGTTGTCTTAAAATTTATCGAGAGGAGGAGGGAGGTGATGAACGAGATACTGTGATGGTATCATGATTCAGAATCAACTCCGAAGAACCCAAGTGAAACTAGAAAGGACCTATAGCAAGAAACGTATTTAAGTGAATGCTAATTGAATAAGAGAATGAATGCACATTATTATACTTGATTCATACAGCCAAGGCTTCATATTAAGGGTTTTCACAAGTCATATAGTCATGGTTTCCAAAAATAGTAGTTCCCGACTTGTTTATCCCTCACATTTTCCTAGTTTTTATTAGCGGCTGAAAACTTTCCCCGACTTACAAAAATCACTACTTGCAAACCGTAAATCTAAATTTTAAGTTCTTTACATCCCTAGTTTCCTTTAATTCCCTAGTTTACTGTAAAAATAAGTTTACTCAAAAATTTGCAGGTATAACCACTTTTTATAAATTTTCTTTACAGATCTGTCCCAAAGACAAATGTGACTGAGTTTTACGTCTTACCAAATCGGCCGTCATTTGAAATCTACAGGTCCTATGAAGGTGAGGTCAATTGGAGGTGATAGCTCTATTTGTCTAGTACAGGCTACATATTTAGTTTTCAAAAAGTTATGGAATAAAACTTGATTTTTGCCCCGAATGCCAACAGCATACAGAATCTGACAATTTTTACTGTAAAATTCACAGTTTAATCATCGGGTATCGTCATTGGATTCGCCACCCGGAGAAATGACCACAAGACATTGGTCTACAACTAAATATTTTTATTTTAGGTCTGAGGTCTACGTATTGGTAAAATTAATTCCATTTATACTAATGGTCTGCAGCAGTCCCAAGTTTTCCTACCAAACACTAATTTTGATGTATTTCCCAAACCGTGATAGCTATTAAAGTGAATCAACTTTGAGAAGTTAGATTAAGATGTATACTACTGAGATTAGCTTTTTTATCCTACATTCTTTAGTATTTACTTGGATTTTATTTCGTTTTTCAAACAATGTTCCAGATTTGACTAGCAATCGTAAAACGGCCATAACTCCCTAATCAGGAGGAGTTGTTAACCCATCCAATTCGCCACATCAAGCCTAAGACTTTATCTAAACACCCATGTAATTTGTTCACAGGCTCCAGGCCAAAAATTTGGAGAACTAGCCCTGTTTACCTACTGTTCTCAAAAAAGTCCACTATTCCTACCCTTAATTTATCATTAACACTTCCAAATCACATTCACCCTTAACCAATGCTTCTAATGAATCAAGTATAATATGTATATGATTTAGAAAGACCATTTACATAAGTAAAATAAATATTCCATCAAAAGATGAAAGCCCATTTGCATGTAACAAAAATCAAAGAAAATGCTGAGATTAACTTACTAGAAGTGAAAATCACTAATAACCTTTAAAGGTTTGATCACAATCGACCCAATAGACACCCAAATTAACAAAAGCCTTCACTTCTAATCTTCAAAACATGATTACCCACTTGATTAAACCAAGCCCTAATCAAGTCTTGAAGAAAAACACCAAGAAAGCCTTCTAAACTTCGAATCAAAGCACAATCTTTGAAAGGGTCTTCAACAGGATGATTTTGTGATTAAAAGATTGATGAGATGATGGTGTTCTTCGGCTGAAAAGGTTTGATCAAAACAAGGGGAGGGCATATTTTTGGTGAGATTTCCATGAGAAATGAGAGTTAGAGTGAGATGTGGACGATTATCTACTTTTGGAAGAGTTAAGTGGACACTTGTCCACACCTTAGACAAGTGTGGGTGACTTGGGGCGTTACAACCAAAGAGGGGAGGGCAAGATATTTTTAGTTAGTGCAGATTTTTATTAATAATAAGAGTATTGAGTGTAATGTGTAGTGTATTTTGCTCCCGGTAATTAAACGTAGGGTTTTTAAGAAGCGTAACATAATACCGGGTAGTGTAAAAATATAAAAACTTCCAAAAATATTAAAACTTGTTTTCGTAATATATTTTAGTAATATAAATGAGTGGTGAATTTATTGGAGGGTTTAAACGTGGTTAAAACCTTAAAACGTGAATTGAAATCGCGTAAAACATAAAAGGTGCTAGGTTTACGAAAAATTGGAAAAAGTAAATTATGAATTTTAAAATAGGATTGTAAGGAACCAAAAATGCATAAAATGATGTAGACTGGACATACTCTAGTGTCGGTTGAATTAATTTTACGTGTCATGACGTACGCGGATAACTTCCGACGAAGTTAATTATTAAAAAAAATGGAATAGTTATGTAATAAAATAGAAAAATTAATGACATGAATTTACGAAATGTCACAGTACGTACCCCTTAAGAGAGCGATGTCCCAGCGCTCATTTCGTCTTAATTGTTGTATGGTTTAATTGTGAAGAGATGACGATATAGCCAAGTCATCATCGAGGTTTCCAATGAAAATTGAATGATCAAAAGCCAAAGCATCAAATATGTTCAATGAACAAGAGTGAATGGATTGAAGAATTCTTACAAGTCGTCAATTCTTGGAAGCGGATAATAGTACATTACTATTAGCTTATCAAGCTCGCGGCGGTCGATACAAAATCGGAAAAATCCACATAACAAATTACGAGTCGAGAGGAGTTCATAGCCCAAAGAATGATTCGTACGCACGGTATGGCGGATACACATAAGCCCACTCATTTATAATTCGTCACTTACATAAAGAGGCGTCCCAATCCACGTAAGTAAGTAATTATAAACTTATGGTTCGGCGGTTTATAATTTTCTTATTCAAATGAAGAGGCGTCCCAATCCATTTCAATAAGATGATTATAAATCATCCTACTTTTGTATTGCCGACACAAAACACAATAAAAACAACACCAAATGCTATTCTTCAAAATCCTAAGAAGTAACGAGAAAAAGAATGAGACGTTAGTCAATCACGTTTCAAAGGTAAGTGTCAAAAGACGGCATGATCCGAGGTAACAAATTTAAAGTCATACTCCTATCAACTGGAAGAGTTCAAAACGATGGATTACGAAGCAACATATACGATTTTGAAAGAGTTTAGAGACCTTTGTAATCACAAACAATGTCTGAGAAATGAGGGAGACCATTGTAATCACCTACAATATCTGATAAATAAGAGAGACCATTGTAATCACATGCAATGTCTGATAAATAAGAGTGACCATTGTAATCGCATACAATGTCTGACAAATAAGAGAGACCATTGTAATCACATAAAATGTCTGATAAATAAGAGAGACCATTTTAATCGCATACAATGTCTGATAAATAAGAGAGATGTTGGGAATTATATTTGAGTTGATAAGACAAAACAATGAAAGATGAGGGACTTATGGAAACAAAGGATGAAACTTCACAAAAGGAAAAGATTACTACGAGATCTTTTATATTTTTAGTAAAAAGAGATACAGGGATCGTTCATTATAGTGTGTGTGTGTCAAGATGTAGACGTCTATGAAAGGTGTAGGTTGTGTCTAGGCATCGAGTTCCTACAATGGTTGCCTAGGTTTTGTATTGTTAGTGTTAGGAGATGATGGCGAAGAACCTTAGTGATAATAATAATATTCTTAATGTTATTCCGTTGTGCTTATTATTATCATTGTGCTTATTGTTTATCCTAGATCAAGGTCTAAACAACCTAGAGTCCAAAACGGTCCAAGAACTTATAGATGGTGGCGTACATAAGTTCTACAGGTGGTATCAGAGAGGGGAGCTCTCAATCTAGGGATGTTACAAGGTTTTATGTCGACAGTAGCAGTTTTGGAGTAAGTATTATCGAACTTTTTTTTTATCGAAGAAATTTTTTTTTCTCTTTCGTACTGATTACTGGTAATTAATGAGTCCTCGTATTAACAATTATTATCATGGGACAAGACAACGTGGGTCGGTGATGTGTAAACATCATTCGCTTTGTGAGGATTATTTTAATTGTTTTCAATGGTCGAATACAATACGTGAGCTGGGAAGTTATATTCAGATGTATAATTTAATCATGGGGTCAAGTGGATCATTAAATTATAGAATGAATTGGTATCGATTTGTAGGATTTATTAGCCTTGTCGTTTGCTACTGAAGTATTATTTAACCTCGTACCAATTATGTTCTGTCGTCTTTTGCCATGTGATACAATGTGAATTTGTTTAATAATCTCATACCAATTAATGATTCTGGGTTGATCGTAATTAATGAGACATGTGATCTTTAGAGGCTATTATATAATTGGAATAATGGGTCAGTGGAGCATGATTGGTATATCACGAACTGTATTAAAATAAGAATAGGCATGCTACTGAATGGAATATACTAATGATCATTAATACTGTTCGATGATTATATTGTACTGCTGCTAGCTAATGTCTTTGTGAGTTAATGCTGTTTGTCGCTTACTGATTGGAAATTAATTGAAGATGGGATCGGAGATTACTACTGCTACGCTATTCGTTTCTACTGCTGCTACATAATTAATTCTGCTGCTCGATATAATTTTTATACTGCTAGCATTATATGTTACTACTGCTATGCTTATCGGTTAATACTGCTGCTACGCTTTATTTGATACTACTGCTGCTAGTAGTTTTTGGTTCGATGTATATGCTTGAGTTACGAGCAGTAAGGGGAAGTACATATGATTGATTGGTGATTTATGGGATATTGGTTGACACACACAGGATATTCGTGAGAGTTTAATGAGTCAGTAATCATGTTAACACTGATTGGAGGTCGTTACTTTTTCTACATGGTTTCTACTGCTTTACCAAAGAACTATTTTACATTGTTTACTACAGCTTGATATCGTATATTATTGTTGTCATCTTTCAAACCTAATGCAGAATTAGGATGCTCATTCATGGATGGTACAACATGGTGTTCGTTATTATTGTTGGTTAGTTATTCGACAAGTTCTTTCAAATGGTTAACATATGGGATTCAGGGGAAGCTTAAGTGTTAGAATGTTTAACCATTTATGTGCTACATCGAGGTGAAGGTTTTTATGATTGCTAGTTGGTATATTTACTGAAGATTTGGGATTTTTCTGTCTTGGATTCATTTATAAAAGAAAGCGTTTTGGTGTTCATTAATTGAGGGTGATTCAAGACATTAGAAGACTAAGTTGGATGTATGGTACTGGCTCGTGGTTATGAAGATCAAAGTTGCATACTTTTTGTTCCCTATTTGATGATGACAAAAAAGGGAAGAAGAATATTGAAGATTGCAGCTTGAAGATCCTTGATGATATGCATGGCTTAAGGGGAAGTTCGTTTATCATTCATACATATTAACTTTAGGGGAAGTTTGTGCTTACTTGGTTTTGTCATTATCAACTAGGGGAAGATTGTTTGGAATTATATTTGAGTTGATAAGACAAAACAATGAAAGATGAGGGACTTATGGAGACAAAGGATGAAACTTCACAAAAGGAAAAGATTAATACGAGATCTTTTATATTTTTAGTATATATCCTTTGTAACCCTTGTATCACTATTATATAAAGAGATACAGGGATCGTTCATTATAGTGTGTGTGTGTGTGTCAAGATGTAGACATCTATGAAAGGTGTAGGTTGTGTCTAGGCATCGAGTTCCTACAACGGTTGCCTAGGTTTTGTATTGTTAGTGTTAGGAGATGATGGCGAAGAACCTTAGTGATAATAATAATATTCTTAATGTTATTCTGTTGTGCTTATTATTATCATTGTGCTTATTGTTTATCCTAGATCAAGGTCTAAACAACCTAGAGTCCAAAACGGTCCAAGAACTTATAGATGGTGGCGTACATAAGTTCTACAAGAGACCATTGTAATCACATACAATGTCGGATAAATAAGAGAGACCATTGTAATCGCATACAATGTCTGATAAATAAGAGAGACCATTGTAATCGCATACAATGTTTGATAAATAAGAGAGACCATTGTAATCGCATACAATGTCTAAGAGAGACCATCGTGTAACTCACAATGTTTAGAAGAGTTTAATGCACAAAAGGTTAAATATATAAGAAGTGATACTTTCACGGATTATCGGACGAGTTAAGAAATAATTATAGTGCTCCAATAATTATCCTTAATATAATAAAGATATATACTCAATGGCGTAATATGAAATTTAGGAAGTAAGTGCGCATGGATATCGGACAAGATGATGGAACTCATGACTTTTAAAAAATGAATGGTTATAGTCTAGGATTTTAAAAGAAAATGACCTAGTTCATTATAATCTGTACTCTGGTACCAATCTATAACACCCCCATTTTCGAAACGCAGCGGAATACAACATGGGGTGTTATCTATTAGTCACATAGTACAAGTCATAGGAAACGTCGAAATAATTAAAGATGTTTTTAAACAAAATTCACATTGATATAATCAGAGTTTAACGAAGTTAGGTCCCAAAAGTTTTAACCAGGACAGGAGTCCAAAAGATACATAATTTAAACACAACATAAGTTTTTGAGTTATTAAAAGTTCCATCAAGTGTGAAATAACACGCGTCCATCCATCCATGTCCTTGCACGCCCATCAAAGCATTAAACACTTTACGGACCTGAGATAAAACATGCTAAAAAGTCAACATAAAGTTGAGTGAATTCATAGAGTTTAATAAGTAATAAGTTGAATACAAGCATTATTCATAAACTGACATGTAACGAATACAAGTTGGGAAATAAGATTATAGCATCGAGCTCATGAAACCGAACCTTGACCTAGATTTAATAATGCCCGTTAAGAGGTAGTTTGCCAACTACCACGAATTCTCAATATTATGCTACCCGTTATAAATGAGCGCGACTCATCCGGACTGGCTCGTCAAGCCAAATATGCATATTATCATATATATTAAACCACAACAGAAACAGTGCCGTTTTGCACCCTTTTTTCCCGCCAAAATTTATGGCCCAACTTCTTAGCCTTTGTGCGTGGCCCATTCCCTTCCAGTCCAGTCCGCCTAAATTTTGTTAATACCTATACGATGCATACATTCACTCGAGTCTTCCAGAACATACACACATACTCGGCTTTGATTTTGGAGGGTATGATGAGAAGTTATCAGATCCATGCTAACAAATCGATTTCAAGGTGCGGCGTAAGAAGGGATCAGTGAACAAAAAATATGAGTGGTCGTGAAGAGACAAGAACAATGGAATTAAGAATGAAGTCTCCGGCGTGTCTTTGGGTTTTTCGGCCAACCTTGCGCCGTTATCTTCACTCCTACCATCAATAGTAAGTCTGATCATATAGTTTTTAAAGTTTTTAATCAGTTAGGGTTTAATTATTTGATCATTAAAAATGAATTGGGGTTTAATAATTTGACTTTAAATTTATTTCCCTTTCGAGCTTTTATATAAAAGATTAAAGTTTTTGATTTGGGGGTTTTTATTTTGCATGTGCGAATTTTTGCGAGGTTTGGAGCCGTCAGGTGAATAAGTTTAATGTGAAGGATAAGCTTAAATTTAGTGTAAATATAGTTTCTGTTTACATTTTATGGTATAGGATAATTTTTTAAAATCTAATACGGAGTACCTTTTAATATGATTTAAAATGATTGTTTGAAAACCCTAATTTTTGGGTTTTCGTTATTGGCTGTGGTTGGTTATATGTTGGTTGTAGATATTGGTGACCATTTCTTTCTTGCTCTGGTCTAACCTGCTGAATTTGTTGATGCTGGGTTAGTCTTATGCGCCCCTATCATGGCAGGGCATCACCGTAACGTGTTTACAGTCGGGGCGTCGACTAATCTTGCCATGGCAACTCAGTTGGTTTGTAGCCACGCCGTGCGTAGTGTGGATGCCGCTGTGAACAGCTATGGTGGGCCAACTGCTCATCCGTGGTTTGCTATGCTGGTAAATTATTGTTTACTATGCGTGGCTCAACAACACCCGTATCTTGGCTAGGCAGTCACACCGAGAATGTGATTGCAGCCATGTCGGGTGATCAACGATGATGATAAATTACTGTTTGCATTTCCATATATAAAAAAAATGGCCGATGATGATGGATGGTTGCAGTTGCATAACTGAACCATGTTCCTTCCAGAAGTCGGTACCTTGGCGAGGCAACCTGCGGGTTGCAGCCACTGTAGTTTGCCGGCTTCGGGTACATATGTGTATTCCGCTCTGAGGCTAATGTTTTGTACTGTGATGATTGGTCAAATATGATCTCTTGCTGCACTGTGTGTGCGGATGGCAGAGTGCAAGGAACGCTTGCCTCAGCAACCTTCACACGTGCACCAGGGCATGAATAAATCTGACCCAACTTTCCGGTTTCTATATATAAATTTGTTTAATTATGGATTCTGGTAGTGAGTTCTTCCATTCGTTTGGTCGGAATCTGGTGGTGCGGTAAGTTCATTTCAACTTTCGTTTAGTAAGTTTCAATTGATGAATATTACTATGTTAATTCTACTTTTAGGGTTTAGACTTGCCTGATTTAAGGATTACTTAATTGGGTTGGATAGAAATCTAACACACTAAAAAAAATTGAAGTTTTTAGTTTTTCTTTTTAGTAATTTTGATTTTGGTTGTTGGTTACAGGAGATACGTATAAGGATGCTTTGGTGGTGACATTGTTGTTCTTTTTATTTGTGGAAAATGAAAACGGCAAGATAATAAGGCGACGTATAGGCCGAGACGGTTATTGTCATTTTTGGTAAAAAATGATTATCTGCTCATTTGTTATTATCGTTTCTGCTGAAAATTGAGAAAATTTTAAACTTTGTGTGTTTTGTAAGTATAGTTTATCGACCACCATGTCTTGGCACGGCAGCCACAGCCAAACTGTGGTTGCAGCCATGGCGGGTGTTTGGCTTCGCTTCCATATTTACAGATCCGAGTATGTGTTATCGGTTGCGCAAACACTGCCAAAAGCAACAATGGCCCCGTTCTCTAAGTAACAGGTATTGTTGGTGGGTTATTTGGGCTAGATACAAAATTACAAAGGCTAACAACTTGGTCTTATTTAGCCTGCAGTTTTTTGCCAGGAAAAATGGGTGTAAAACGTCACCGTATTCTATGTGGTTTAATATATATAGTAATGTGTGTTTATTGAATGTGGTAGGCATGTATAGAATATGTGTATTTGTTATTGAGTATGCGGTAAGTGTAGCCGGAATAATGGGCTATGATGATTGGTATATTACTGAAACTGTTTGAGGTCCGAGAACATCCGTATCTTGGCAGGGCGTTTACACTAACGCAGCCATGGCGGTTGTTCCGCCTTTGTCAAATATGTTATTCATGGATTCTAATATCCTATAAGTAAAATTATTTTTTAAAGAAGTTTTTATGGCTGTGATGATTGTTAGAATTTCGGCGAGAAGTTCCAATCCTAACTTGGTAAGGCAATGACCGGATGGCATAGCATATATCCCTGCTATGCAACCAGGTTTCTTTGCAACCGTAACGGAATTCGGATACTTCTATGACCTGACCACCATATACATATCTGAGCCTAATCTTTTATTGCACCACATTTCTGGAAAAAGAGTTATGGCAATAACAGCTTTAGCCTTGGCGTTCTATTTTAACTTGCTTTGTCTTCCCAAAAACAAAAAATCATAAACACTTTTACTCTAAACTTTGTAGAACAAAAACAAAAAAGGTAGTAGCAGTGGTTCGTTTACCACATCGAGTCGGTATTTGATAGATCCGGCTAATTTATTAAAGATGGTGTGTGTGTATGCCTGAGGTATGTGTATATCTTTTACCAAATCTTTTATTTACAGTTTCTATTGTTTTTTTTTTTCAATTGGATTGATGAAATTACTATAATTAATTTTGATTGGTAATTACTGTAATACATTTAGTATTTTGTGAAATGGAACAGTTTTTGATTTATGAGGTTTGACTAAGACTAAATATTATGTGGAAAAAAATATGGTAATTTTTTTTGATCATTTGAATGCAGGAAAGACATGTTTGAGGATGAAAATAAATTCGGAACAGTTCTTACAACTGTTTTGACATATGATGAATGCGTTTGGATTTGGTTTTATCATTAAAAGGACAATCTTCCCATCTTGGCGGGGCAGCTATTAAGCTTGCAGCCATGGCAGATGAATACCGTTTGTGGAAACCACTATGTTTGGTGGTTGCAGCCATGGACCATGTTTGGTCATGGTATTTGCTGCTTGCAGACCTGAGCTACGGTGTTAGATTCAACCTGAGGTTGTAGGCCATTTGGAGAATTACTTATGTATCATCTGTTGTAAGTTTCTTTTTGGCAAAATCTCATGATGAAGCTTCGTTTGTCTTACTTTTAGAATACCATCTATGGGTTTCATTAAACGTGAGGTTGTAGGGATTTTGGTGAAGCAGGTTACTAGACCTACAGCCATGCCTTATGTATCCTCTGTTGTAAGCTTTTTTGGCAAATCTCAAGCATGAAGCTTCGGTTGTCTCACTCACCTTATATTTTCTGGGGCAATGATGAATTTTTCTGCACATTAACTCATCCATGCATGAAGCTCACACATAACCGTATCTTGGCGGGGTAACCACGAATGTTACGTGGTTGCAGCCATGGCGGCTGAGTCGAGCCGCCCAAGGAAAGGCATATCTGACCCTGATTTTTCTGACTCCGTTATGGTCTACTCCTAGCCCCGCTATACTCCGAGGTAGAGGTAATCAAAATGATCCACAAGTTTAGCTTAGTTGTTTACCTTTGTTATATGAATTTTGTTTTTTTGATGTTCAAGTTACTAACTTTTTGTTACATAAACACTTACTCCATGAATTAAGCTGACTTTTTTATTCTTAACCAAGTTTAATAAACTGAAATTTCGCACTTATATTGTATCGTTAATTTTATGAATATTATATCATAACTGGTACTAGAATGTCTGAAAGATATTTACAAAGCTTATTAACTTTATATTCCGTATTACAGGTAGTTCCATGTTTTTTTTGAAAGTGTTGATTTAGATTTTGATTGGTAATATAGGTGTTTATACCTACATTGTTTAATTTTTTTGGTGAATGCTATCCATTTTTTCCTCAAAAGGTACGCAAAAGTGTGATGTGCTTTTAAGGCTACTACACGAGGTCCTCCGGGTCATGGCAGATGCTGAAGATTTAAAAGAGGTTTCTCTATTTTTTTTATCTCACAACACTACAATAATTTTTCCCTGATTCCTGACTACGGTATGTTTTTCATGGTTTTATGTTAAACAGGTACTTGGATTACCTTATTTTACGCTGCACTTGATCAGGTGGTGCAACAGGAGATTTGCGTATGTGTTTTTGGAAGACTTGCAAATCATTTATTTGAACTATTAGTTGACGGGCATACCACCAATAAATTCACTATCTAATAAATGTATAGAGTTATTAGAAGAATACGAAACTTTGTATGATTTTTTGCCAGATTTTTTCCTCCTCCCCCAAACAAGCACACATGTATATGTATTCTACATACTTGGTGTCTTACAATGCTTAAATATTCTACTTTATTTATGCAAAATCGCCTCGACGGAAAAACAAGCACGCCCGCAACGCGGCGTCAGTCGCCTATCTCGTTCATAATAATAGCGTTTCCCCCATGGAATTAACGGTTCATGAAATTAGGGACTTGAAAGGCAAAAGTTACTCAATAACTTTAATCATGTAGTCAGGTCAAGCATACCCAAAAACTACTTGTATTCAGTTTGTAAAACTAGCATTTATCTCCCCCAATGGGTTTATAAACAGTTTAAGAATTAAAGGTGGGGCTATGAACTCACCGATAGCAAAGTGAACAATCAAAATGAAGTAGCGAAGAATAAACCGCAAGAATCCTACGAGCAGCCTAGATATATATACGCGGAAAGTAATCGATACGTATGAGTTTCAAAAGATAGAGCACTTTAGTTTTCGTGGAATATTTGTGACCAGATCTTAACACACTCCTTGTGTTAGATAGATACTTTGATTTGATATTAACTAACACGCGGAATTTACTAGCTAATACTTAGAAGATATTGTGTTGTGTATATGAATGAATGGAACTGATGAAGCGAAAAGTGTACCGCTTTTTAGGGGTCATTTAAGCCCTAAATCGTATTTATTTGATCAAATATTGCCCTAAATCGTTCCTTTTGTCATTTTAGGTACTTTTGAGAAGAAATCTGGAAAAGGAGGCATTTTGGACGTTTTTGGAGCATAAAAGTGAAGAAAACGACAAAGTCTCAAAAATTGGCTAAAAGTTACCTTTGACGGCGTCAGGATTTACCCTGGACGGCGTCATGCCTTGGCAAGAAAAGGTGGATGTGAAATTTACTCAGGATAAGCCAGTGAAAATTGCATGTGAATTCTGACGGCGTCACGCTTTAACCTGATCAAGGGCGTCACGGCTTAATTCAAAGAGGGACGGCGTCACGTTCAAGGTCTGACGGCGTCAAGCCTTGATAAGCCAGAACGGATTTTGGAGAGCTAAAGAGGGACGGCGTCAAGAAGGTCATCCGAGAACCCTAAAAGCGGCGAGGTGACGGCGTCACACTCCATAACGTGACGCCGTCAGATCCAAAAGTCTATATATAGTTTTCTAATTTTTTGTCATTAGTGTGCAACTTAGTGTGGAATTTTTGGGAGAAAACCCTAAGACGATTTTAGCATCTTTTTCAAGGCTTTTTGCCTTGAGATCTTCCATGTTACATTGAAGATAAGTTATCAATTAATCATTCAATATGTCTATGTGTTGTTTGATTCTATCTTGTTCTTGTCTTTTGGTTAATATGTTAGGCTAGATTTATCTTGTGTTTGCTTAGATCTAATGAAACCTAGCTATTGATTATTGGTTATTAGTGTGTTATTAGTTGTATTGGATGATTGTTTATCTATGTTAGGCTTAAGAAAACTGGCTAACTTCCTATTCGGTAACTTGCTTGAACGTCTTAAGAAACATGAACCAAATGCGTACTAAAGGTTTTTATGGTTGTATTTAATGCACAAGCGAATTCTAGTGATCCCATGTTAGGAGCTTCCTAGCCGGCTCGACATAGGAGTGAAGTAGGAGCTTGTAGAGTTGGGGAAGTACGTACGCCACCCCACGATTGGTATTAAGGAATACACCCGTCATCCACGCAACTAATACACACTAATCAACCGGTAAAAGATAGTTAGGGAGTAAGGAAATCTAAGTAAACACATTTCCCTCCACATAAGTTTCCACCAAACTTTTCATTTCAGTTATTTATTTTATTTGCATTCGTAGTAATTTGGGTTAGTTGACTAGCAACTAATTCCGCCCACTCTTTCAAACCCGAGATTTTACTTGCTTTCATAAAAATATAAAAACATAAAAGAAGAATCTTCCTCAACCCTTAGACCTATTAGAGTAGTCTTTCATACCTAACGAACACTATTCCCTGTGGAGAACGATCAATCCCCCGTACTTACCACTACACTATACTACATCGGTCAGGTACACTGCCTGGTGGGGTTGTAAGCCTCTTGAGATCCCTCGAGAGGTAAAACCTGTTGTAAGGTTGCAAAACCACGCATCAAGTTTTTGGCGCCGCTGCCGGGGAATAGTTATTGTTTAGGTTGAATTTTTATTTATAGGTCTACTCACTAGATTCTTCTAGTGAGATTTTATTTTTTTCTAGGTCTTCTTTAGTTATCTATTCTTCGTTTCTTTGTTCTAACCATTACCATTCGACATCATGGAGATGGTATATCCTTAATCCCAACAACCACCACCACACAACAACACACTCCTAGAGCCGTACTTTAGGAGAGTACTCCGTCCTAGCCACCATGGCTATCGAAACACCATTGAGCTCACTCAAGGAGCCAATGTCACACCCTTGCGATCCGACACCATCCGGTTGGTGCAAAGCGGATGCGCATTCCATGGACTTCGTTCTGAAGATCCTAATCAACATCTCAAGGACTTTCTCAAAATTGTTGATTCTATAGACCTTGATGTTGCCACTCGAGAGACGACCCGATTGCGTCTCTTTCAATTCTCTCTGCGGGACCAAGCTAGTCAGTGGCTAGAACGTCAACCCGCAGGATCCATCACCTCTTGGGATGATCTCACCACTCGTTTCCTTGCTCAGTTTTTCCCACCGGGAAGAACTACCAAGCTAAGGAATGATATCTTGATGTTCCAACAATGTCAAGGCGAAACTCTCTACGAGGCATGGACTCGATTCAAGGACTTACTCCAAAAAGTCCCTCACCATGGCATAGAACTTTGGCTCCAAGTCCAAATCTTCTATGACCATATCAATCTCTACACAAGGCAAACCATTGACCAATCGGCCGGTGGTAAGCTACGTGATCTAAGTGCGGAACAATCATGGGCTCTCCTAGAGGATCTTGCTCTTTATGACAACGAAAGTTGGAGTGATCCCCGTGATTTGAATAAAACGGTCAAGGCAATATCTTTGCCTTCGAACAATTCAAGCACTTCCGACCGTAGGATCATAGAACTTGAAGACCAAGTCAAGTTTCTCATGAAATCCTACGAGGCTCCTAAACCTTCAAGCCAAGTGAACAAAATCACTTCTTCATTTGAATTATGTAGTGGTCCCCATGACACTCGTGATTGCATGGAACTCCCCGAACAAGCTTTTGTGGACTACGCATCCTCGCGTACCGACGGAGCGGGAGACAAGTGGTACACTTTCAAACCCGAGCCAAACCCTTATGGTGATTCATACAACCCCTCATGGAGAAATCACCCGAACCTTAGGTGGAAACAAAACCAAAACACACAACAAACCAATTCTTCCAACCCACCTAATCGTTTCCAATCAAGCGGTTCCAACTCGAACCGTACTTTCAACAACAATCCTTCCGGCAATGGTAGTACCAATAACTTTGAAGGATTGATGTCTCAATTTATGGCATCTCAAGAAGCTCGTTTAGCCAAGTTTGAAGCCGATTTCAAACAAAAACAAAGCGAGATGACCAATAAGATTGACACCTTGTTGAAAGCCCTCAATGACCGAGAAATGGGAGCACTCCCTAGCAACACGGTCAAGAACCCGAAACTAAACGTCAACGCTATTTCATCGGTTTCGTCCCCTAGTTCTTGTCCACAATATTATTCGGTCAATTCCATGAGCACGTGTTTCAAACAAACCCAAGTCGTTCCAAATGACCAAGAAGTTATGACATCCAAATTGGTCAACAACATAGTTGAAACACCTCCCACTCAAAACCTTGACGAAGAATTCAAGGAGCTCCACCTTGAAAGTCCGGTTGTTGATGTGTTCGATGAGAAGAAGCTCAAGTTAGGCGAAAAAGGGACCGCCTTCGTTCAAAACAAACTACCTAAGAAGTTAGATGATCCGGGCTTATTTGTTCTACCTTGCAAGATCGATAATTCGGAGGCTTATGACACATTAGCCGATCTTGGATCAAGCCTTAACCTACTTCCGTTACCTCTCTACACCTCTCTAAAACTTGGAAAACTTGGAGAAACCGAGGTGATAATAGGTTTAGCGGATGGAAGTGTTGCTTACCCGGTTGGAGTAGTTAAGGACGTATTAGTACACATTGGAAAACTAACCATTTTAGCCGATTTCCACGTCCTTGACATGGTTAGCGACCCTACATGCCCCTTGTTGATAGGTAGAGGATTTTTGGCGACCGCTAGTGCTATGATTGATTGTAAGGAATCTAAGATAGCGGTAGGAGAAGGAGATACTTGGTCAGTCTATGATGTGAAGAAACATGCTTATGATACTAGTGATGAACCGACACCCCATTGGTTAGAGTTGAATAGGAGACCATCTAGATATGGACCTTGGATAGATAAAGGCTTCATAGGACCCCAACGCCCATTTTACCTAGAAGAGGACTTTGTGAACCGAACACATATGGTAGAACAACTCTTGGCTAGGGACACCGAATTGGATCCATTTGAAGACCCTCTAGTTTTTAGGAAAATGATTGATTTCCTAGGAGTTTTGCCAATTAACCTAGGAATGAATAAGTGGACTTGTGAGGAAGATGATCATAAGTGGAATTGGGACAAACCACCCAAAGATGGAGATGGGTCATGGCATATTAAGATGACATTGTATGACCCGGATGGAGAGAAGTTTGAAAAGATATATCGTACTAAGCGGACCAATAGGAAACTTCAATCCAAGCTTAACCCTAAAGACGTCCTCGATGACGAGCTTACTTATATAGGGTAGCGTGACTTTGAGTCTAGCTACAAGACTCGTTAATAAAGAAAAGCGCTTCTTGGGAGGCAACCCGAGCTTTATTTATTTGCTTTTTGTGTTTATTTATTTGTTTGTTTGTTTTTATTTGTTTCCGTATGTGTGTTTAATTTTTATTCTTATTGATTCAATTTCAAAACTAATTTGTGAAAATGCTTTATTTTGTTTTTAACTTCGTCTTAACTACATATAAAGGTATTTTGCAAAAGTTAAGTGTAAGGGAAATCTAAATCGGTTTATTAGAACACAAATGAACATGAATCGTAATAATAATAAATGAACATACATACTAGTATTTGTTTGAGTCAAATGCTTGTATCGAGTCATAATGATGTTTTGCAGGATTTCCAGGAAGTAAGGTAAAGGTTTTTCCAGAAATTTTCCGAAAACTTAAAATGAGAATTTTTGTCAGGTCATTTATGACGGCGTCAGGGCTATAACCTGACGGCGTCAGATTTAATTTTCAGAAATTTTTGAAAGTTTTGTTTTCATAAAAGTTTTTATTAAATCTCCAACTTATAATCTCCAGGAATCTGCAAAATTATCATTCCACAAGCATTATACCCTTATATATAGATTTATCCCGCCGATGTTATGCAGGTTTTCGTGTTTGTTTTCTCAGGTTTAACAGGTTATTTTGGACAAGGAAATGTTTTGAATCAAGCTTATGGCGATGCATTAGTCATGGAGCTTCTACATTACCTTGGAAGAAGATCTAACCGTGTTACTTCATTATCCACCGAACGAATCAGGGGAGTATTTGATTTCATTCTTTTACTTTATACTTTTACATCTTGTTATTTGAACATTGGGGACAATGTTCATCTTAAGTGTAAGGGGAGGGTAAAAGTACGATTTTAGAGAATACAATTACGCTTGATTTTTTTTTATTTGATAGTAGATGTGTAATAAAACTGAGAGAAATACCTGTTAGGGCAATTTTAGTGCCAAATTTAAAATTTTTTACAACATATAGGAGTGAAACTTTGATCTTAATGAGCGTCTCACGGATAGGAGTTATATGACTAGCACAAAAACCGTACCACTAAAAAATTTTCCACCCCCAAATATGTGAGGTTCGCCCCTAGAATTGGTAGGAAAAGCATTTATGCTATGATGTGTGTACCGGTAGCACTTAGATTCTAGAACTTGCGTTAGGACCATTCCAAGGCCACAAGTGAGACTACATTCGTGTAGTTAGATTTACTACATGATAAGAGGCATTAGGATTAACCCATTGTTTTACACCTGTGTTTTTGTTATAATTACTTTGGCTACATTGGTCAAGTAATTCTCCCACACCCTTTGCGTTGTACTCATTTTTGGTACACGATACCCCTAGTACACCCCTCAGAGCCTATCTTTTCGTTCTGACCTTTAAGCATTTTACTTAAAGGAAGAATTTGTTACACCCCACTAAAATGTACACCCAAATCGCCTTAGCCTACCTTGTATGCACTCATTTTTAGTGCATTATTGTGACAACATTTGTTTAAACCCAAGTTAATTATCTAGTTGATTACATGGTTGCTAAGTCGAGTCATATCCTTGTACATATTGTTTTGGGACGATTGGGACTCATGGGTAAAGTACTAGTGTAATGGAGTAATGGGGAAGATCATCATTTATTACCCCCATATGTGCTAAATGTTTTAAAAGTACTCCAAGTTTTTCAATTATCTTAATTCGAGTCATTAGAATAGTTATTTGTAAAGTTATGTAAAAGTTCAAGTGTAAGGGGAATGCAATGCCCCTATGATGTATTATTTTGGATGGTAGGGCAAAAGTGTATGCAAAAAAAAAAAAAAAAAAAAAAAAAAAAAAAAAAAAAAATCGAAAAAAAAAATCAAGAAAAATACAAAAAAATGAGAAAAAGAAAAATAGAAAAAACATACGGACTACCATCCCATTTTATTTTAAGTTTATTTTATGTTTTTGTTATTTTCTTTCATTAGCTAAAATCGAGTCGAGTCTTGGCTTAGCAACATTGTATATTACATGTAATTGATCAAGATCTTTAACTCGCCACCAGTAAAATATCCTTTATCCAACAAAACCGTGTTTTCCTTTTCCCTACACCCAACGTTATAACCCGTTTAAAAGCCCTCTTTGATAGTTTATCTTAGGTGCTTACGCCTAGTGGAGGAGGTTTTCGATCCTTTCCCAAGCCTATGGTAATCTATTTGCTATGACAGGTAGTGAGAGATATTATCCGTTTCCATTTATGAGATTTATTTTGATGACACTTGAGAGATGTGAGTATCTAAACACTATTTGTGAGGTGCTAGTTTATAATCTCCGTGCTTATTATGATTAAAGTGGAACGATTATTTGTTGTAATTACTTTTATATTAGCGTAAAATGACCCCTAACTTGTATTTTGATTAGAATAAAAGCGCATTTGCTTGAGGACAAGCAAATCTCAAGTGTAAGGGTATTTGATGAAGCGAAAAGTGTACCGCTTTTAAGGGGTCATTTAAGCCCTAAATCGTATTTATTTGATCAAATATTGCCCTAAATCGTTCCTTTTGTCATTTTAGGTACTTTTGAGAAGAAATCTGGAAAAGGAGGCATTTTGGACGTTTTTGGAGCATAAAAGTGAAGAAAACGACAAAGTCTCAAAAATTGGCTAAAAGTTACCTTTGACGGCGTCAGGATTTACCCTGGACGGCGTCATGGCTTGGCAAGAAAAGGTGGATGTGAAATTTACTCATGATAAGCCAGTGAAAATTGCATGTGAATTCTGACGGCGTCACGCTTTAACCTGATCAAGGGCGTCACGGCTTAATTCAAAGAGGGACGGCGTCACGTTCAAGGTCTGACGGCGTCAAGCCTTGATAAGCCAGAACGGATTTTGGAGAGCTAAAGAGGGACGGCGTCAAGAAGGTCATCCGAGAACCCTAAAAGCGGCGAGGTGACGGCGTCACACTCTATAACGTGACGCCGTCAGATCCAAAAGTCTATATATAGTTTTCTAATTTTTTGTCATTAGTGTGGAACTTAGTGTGGAATTTTTGGGAGAAAACCCTAAGACGATTTTAGCATCTTTTTCAAGGCTTTTTGCCTTGAGATCTTCCATGTTACATTGAAGATAAGTTATCAATTAATCATTCAATATGTCTATGTGTTGTTTGATTCTATCTTGTTCTTGTCTTTTGGTTAATATGTTAGGCTAGATTTATCTTGTGTTTGCTTAGATCTAATGAAACCTAGCTATTGATTATTGGTTATTAGTGTGTTATTAGTTGTATTGGATGATTGTTTATCTATGTTAGGCTTAAGAAAACTGGCTAACTTCATATTCGGTAACTTGCTTGAACGTCTTAAGAAACATGAACCAAATGCGTACTAAAGGTTTTTATGGTTGTATTTAATGCACAAGCGAATTCTAGTGATCCCATGTTAGGAGCTTCCTAGCCGGCTCGACATAGGAGTGAAGTAGGAGCTTGTAGAGTTGGGGAAGTACGTACGCCACCCCACGATTGGTATTAAGGAATACACCCGTCATCCACGCAACTAATACACACTAATCAACCGGTAAAAGATAGTTAGGGAGTAAGGAAATCTAAGTAAACACATTTCCCTCCACATAAGTTTCCACCAAACTTTTCATTTCAGTTATTTATTTTATTTGTATTCGTAGTAATTTGGGTTAGTTGACTAGCAACTAATTCCGCCCACTCTTTCAAACCCGAGATTTTACTTGCTTTCATAAAAATATAAAAACATAAAAAAAGAATCTTCCTCAACCCTTAGACCTATTAGAGTAGTCTTTCATACCTAACGAACACTATTCCCTGTGGAGAACGATCAATCCCCCGTACTTACCACTACACTATACTACATCGGTCAGGTACACTGCCTAGTGGGGTTGTAAGCCTCTTGAGATCCCTCGAGAGGTAAAACCTGTTGTAAGGTTGCAAAACCACGCATCAGGAACAGTGTTTATGTATATGAACAAGAGACGATTGTTTTTCTTCCAAAACGATTCAATATTATTATATCAATAATACGAGTACTCTTGTTTGTTCTAAGGTTTACAACCTTGAATCTTCACGACTTGTATATGTATATTTTAAACCTTAACCTAGGATATCCTTTTATAGACCAAGGATTCCTGTACAAGATAACTATAATTCTATATAAGTAGGATATACACAAAATCCTTTCTATAATTATCTATTACACGTTTACAAAACTATAAGCAGTACCAATGTATATACCAGCACTACTAACTGACTTAGTACTGTTAGTGTATTCTTCAATAAATCTTCAACAGTACTAACTTATAACCGACAATACTAACTTTTAGGTTTAATTCCTAACAATCCTCCCCTAAACTTATGATTTTTCTCCAAATCACTAAGTTTCCTCGAATTAAACTTCAACACTGATGAGGGGGGATTCTTCCAAACACCTACCAAGTCAATCTCTTTGTTTGGGCTTTTCTCTGTTCTGCAAGATCAAACATTCGTTTGACTAACACATCTGCCATTTCTGATTCAACTTCAATCTCCAATTTTGAACATACTAGAGTCAATAAAGTTGCTGTTTTGAGTGGATAGTCTTTTTCAACCAACATATATATTTCTATCCCATAATTTGTAGAAATTCTATGTACACCACATGTATCAAAAAGCTTCCATGAAACATCTTTAATTCGAGCTTGAAACCTCTATATAGCTTCACCACCATCTGGATCATAAATCCTCTTTAACTGTACCCATAGCTCTTTATCTTTATCTTCAAGTGGATCTACAACTCTGAATCTTTCTTGTACTAAACTCCACAACTGATTGAGATCTTCCCTATCAAATCCTCTGAGCATATCTTCAAAAAGCTTATACTCCTCAGTTATTCCACCAACTCTGATAACTTTCCATCCTTTCATTCTTCCTTCAGTAAATACTTCCCAATCAATAATAGGATGTTTTGCTTGTAGAGGTTTGATGTTTGTGGATTCAGGAACTACTACAATCATGTTTTTAAGCTGTTCATCAGATAATCCCTCAGCTTCAGTCTTTTGTCTCTTAGATGTATATGACTCTAACACTTCTGGTTTTCTTTTCTCTCCTTTACTATGTTCAAAATCTCTATGAAATGACTTATTAATCCTTGCATAAGCTTCATAATAAGCTTTTTCAATCTCTGCATCTGATCTTCCTTTGAAATAACTTGGCTTCCAAAATGCCTGGTTCTTCAAATAACTTTTCATGAAGCTGATCTGTTCTTTCTTTGTAGGCATCTTCTTCTTGTATCCTCTCTTTTGTCTATCCTTGATCTTCTGCATAAGATTACTCCAAGCAACTTCCTTGTTCTTTGCTAAAATGAACTCAGTAAGCTTTTCTGACTTCTCTTCTGGGTTAAACTTTCATCTTTAAGAATAAGAACTGCTTGTGCTCTCACAATAGGATCTGAGTCTAACAAATATTGTAGTTGTTCATCAAATGTTTCTTGAGTAATCTGCTCATCTGAAGCTATCTTTTCTAACCTTCTTTCTTCCATAAAATGAATCACATCTGCTTCAGACATCTTCTTTGCTAATTCTGCATCAACATCAATCTGAGCTTGTTCATCTTCTTGTTCATCCTCTTGAAGTTTCTTTGCCACTTTTGCATCATAGTCTATCTGAATCTAAGTTCTTTGCTTAACTATCTTCTGTGGCTCATCTTCTTCAATTAAAATTCCTTTGCCCTTGTCCATAGCACTTTGTACTGCTTCTTGTCCTGTCTCTGCAGTTTGTACTGCTTCTTCTATTACATCAGCAGTACCTTGTTCCTGATCTTGAGCACCTATATCTACATCATTACCAGTACCTTCATCAAGCAATCCACCAGTACCTTCTTCATGCCTCCCCTGAGTTTCTGATCTCCTACCCTTTTCTTTTCTAGCTTTTCTTGATTTCCTCCCCTGTTTGGGAGAATCACCACCATCATCAGCTGAATCATCTGAGTTACTATCTGAAGAATCATCATCTATCACCACTCTTGATTTTTCCTCTTAAGTTGATCTTCCAACTTCTTTACCCTGAGAGTCAACTTTGTGTAGACATTAGCAAAATTGGACTTGTGGCTTTTGAGATCTTCCTCCAGAGATTCTACCTTTTCAGATAACTTGGTACAAATAACCATCAATTCCTTTAGTGAATAGCTGCCCTCATCACTTCTAGCTGTGTGACCTGCTAGGAGAGGTGAGTCATGGGGCAAGGATCCAGTTTCCACACTAGTTAGACTAGTTGTAGTCCTTCTTCTATACGTTGTGATAATTGGGGGTGTATGGGTTATTTCAGGATCCATTGTGGGTGTTGGTTGGGGATCAGTTGGGTTGACTGACCCTTCACCCTGATCAGTTTGAAGCATCACAGAAAATAGTGGTATTTTTACCCCATTAAACAATCTACTAGCCACAACCATATTTTGAAAAACTTTTGGTTGCAGGCTAGGAGTAGGAAAAACTTCTTTATGTTGCTTAAGCAAATTCTTTTTCTTATTTAAAAAGCATTGAACAAATCTTGGATACATAAGAAATTTTGTTTTACTTTTTACATTTGCAACCATACTCTCAAATATGAATTTTGAAAAATTGAAAACCTTGTTTGTTGACAGACATATGAGGGCAATAGCAATATTGCTACTGAATTGCTCCCATGATGTTCTTTTGGGACTTAAAGAATGTAAGAGAGTATGTATTAGAAATCTCCATTATGGGGAGAAACATCCCTTTTGAAAAGTGAGTTTTTGATTGGATGTATCATACCCCATTCTGGCAATTTCTTGCCAAATTTCAGTGTTTAGCATATTGTTGATACCATCTGAATCTTGCAACTTAAGATGTCTCCTAAGAGTAGATTCGGTAACAACAAAAGATATGCCATCCACTTTGGAGTGAATTTCTATGTCTTCCTCTTCACTAATTTTGACAATGGCAGTTTGCCAAAACTGTGTGATATGAGAGACAATAAGAGTAGGGGAAACAGTTAAAGCATACCTAATATGAGACGCGTTCAAGAAATCCACAATCTCATAAAATTTTGGTCCATCCCCGTCCTCTGTTTTCTCCAAATAAGCAACCTGGTTGTGCGTCTTGATAAATTCCAAATTAGCCATAATATTCTCAGTAAAAATTTGATTTGACTGTGGTGAATAGTAAAAATTTAGGTTAGAAAGTAGAAGATGAAAGTGAGATGAGATATTATTGAGAGAGTTAGGGTTTCTATTGACCGACTTAAAAATTATTTTAACTTTTTATTTTAGGATAAGATTATAATAGAATAAAAGTTAAAATATCTAGAAGAGGATCCCTTAAAAACCGTAATTTAATCAGTAAAAATCGCAAAGAACTTCCAACGGCTAGTTTCTAAACAAAAATTAATTACTGACACAACAGTACCAACGGCTAGTTCAGCAGTACAAACTTTGCACTAGCAGTACAAACCATTATCAAAAAATTTCAAAGAACAGTATTAACTTATATGAATTTGAAACATTATAACTCACATATAGTTTTTAGCAAACTATCAGCTATCAACGGATTTGATACGTCTTTACCAATAGCCGTTTGCTTTAGACTAGCCAACTCTTCACTGTTAGATATGGTGAGTTGATAACCATATAAATTTTGGTAAATTGTCAACCATAAACGGATTTGATTAGTCTTTACCAGAAGCCGTTTGCTCTGGACTAGTTGGTTCTTATGTGGGTTAGACATGTTGAACCAATAACCATTTTTTGTGTGCAAAGATCACACACTAAGCGTTCCAAAACACCATTTAGTCCAAAAACATAAAGCACTTGATAATTCTTTTATGCTCATCATCCATTCCTGCAATTGTTAGTCCAAAAACAAAGAAACAAAGTGCAAAGCACTTGTCTCACAACAATATAAGCATATGACTAACATTGTACCTAAACAAGGAATTAATTTCCTTGTGGAACCCAAGCCATCATAGACTTAGGTTTGCCTCTAGCATCAACATGATTCATTCTCTTTAAAACAATTGAAGTACCATTAGGTTTGATAGGTCTCCAAACCCATGATGCTGATGCATTAACATCATTGCCCATATTTCCCTTAGCAATTTGATTAAGGTGACCAGTACTAACTATTGGGCTAGCAGTACGAACTGCTGGCTTTGTGGTTTGTACTCTTGGTTTCCAAACTTGTTTGTTTAACACTGCTTTGTTATTAAAGGGCCTTTTAACAGTTTTTGGTGCTGATTTGAAAGTTGTTTTTACACCTTGAACTATTGGTCTTGGGTAAAAGTTATGATCTGGTCTAGTAGTATGAATTTCTGGTCTAGCAGTATGAACTGCTCTTGGTCCAGAACTTAAAAGAACTGATCTAGGTATCATTCTAGCATTTGTAGGGTGAATGGGAGGTCTTACTGAGTTTACCCTAGGACTTTCATACCTAGTTACCCTATTGTTGCAATAAGCAGCAAGATGGTCAAAGCTACCACATGTGAAACAAGCTTTCCTATAGCAAACAAAGTCATCACCTAGTTGGTGAGACTTGAGGTTGTTCCAATTCCTTTAGTTACCTCTGGGCTTGTTTGTGGTTCTATACATTTCAGCATACCTAACTGTTGGTCTAAATGGTTTGGCATTAGTTTTAGGCCTAACAGTCTCAGTTTTGACCACCTTAGGAACCCTTGTTCCTCCTATCTTAGCACTATCAGGTTTAGCCTTAACCTGATCATCCTCATCATCATCAAAAGTCCAATCTTCTATGGTTGGAGCATCTGATTCCCTACTTGAGGACCTATCAGAGGACACCTTGTCCTCAGAGAGTGATTTATCACTTGCACTCTCAAAGCTTACTTCTACAGGCTTGTCTACTACCACATTCTCCTTAGGTTTTGGACCATATTCCATTTTGGGTAGTTGAAATTCCTCTAAACATGTGTGTTCTAGGTCAATGCCTGGAGGTGTAGGTATTCCTCTATAAGGAGGTGGAACATACTTATACCCTAGGCCTGACTTAGCTTTGTTGAGGATTTGACATTCATTTATCTTTCGAACTCCTTTTGATGTGTATTCTAAAGTATCTACACTTAATTGAATGTTATCTTTAGTCTGTTTCAATTTATCCAACTCATGTTTTAACACACTAATTTCAGCATCTCTAGTAAATATGTCCCTTTTAAGCACAACTACAGTATCATAAAAAGTAGACTCATTATTCTTATAATGAACAATTTGCTTTTCTAACACAGCTAAACCCCTTTTATGATTTACTAGATTGTGACTAGTCTGGTTTAACTATATTCTCAGATCATTATAGTGTTTCCTAAGAGTTTCTAATTCTTTTAAAGCATCACATGATTTAAAACACTTAGAAACTTGTACCTCAGAATCTGAGAAAGCCATAAGAGCAATCTCTGTAGATGCTTCTGCTTCCTCTTCTGCAATGTAGCTCCAGTCAAACGCTAAGCCATCAATGGCAACCATAGCCTTTGAGCTTGAGTCTGTAATCTCCACTTCTCTGGTCTTGCTTCCAAAGCCTTTGTTCTTGTCATCTTGTTGTCTTGGCATTCTGCACTCTCTTGAATAATGACCCTTCTTATGGCAATTATAGCACTCAACTTTTGACTTGTCATACCCAGCAACATCATTTTTTTTTATGATTATCTTCTTGCCAGTCTTCTTCAAGAATCTCTTAGCTCTCATGCTGAGAAGAGAGAGCTGCCACTTGATGTCCATCTCTTCAATGTCATCTTCATCAATCTCTTAAAGGTCTCCATAAGTCAACATACTTCCATTGTGCTGAGTAGTCAGGAAAGCACAATAAGTATTTTCATCCAAGAGTCCATTAGTACTACTTGAAGTACTAGCAGTACCAATATTTGGACTAGCAGTACCAACTGCTCCAGCAACTTGAACTTCTTCCTCTGGACTTGAGGTACTGGGAGTTGACACAAATGCCAAATTCCCTGAACTTGAACTTGTTCCAGCAACCTTCTTCACATCTTGTTCCACTATCTTGAAGTTGCTATACAGATCCATCAGACTCATAGAATCTATGTCTGGCTTGTTCTTCCAGACAACTACATGCATAGCCCATTCTGATGGTAGACTTCTTAAGAATTTAGAGTTGAGATCTTCCTGAGGCATCTCAATTCCAAGAATAGCAACTTGACTCACCAGCTTCTAAAGTCTGTTGAACATATGATTTGTGATTCATTGCTTGTAGCTGAGAAGTTCTCAAATTGCTGTTTGAGTAATGTCTTCTGAGTTTTCTTGGTGGCTTCATTCCCACCATATTTGGCAACAATAGCTTCAAACAAAGTCTTGGCACACTTGAACTTACTGAAGTTCAATAATTGATCATTAGGAATGGTCATAAGCAGCATGCTTCTTGCCTTAACATCCTTCTTGTATTGGGCCTTCTCTTCAGTAGTCATAGGCTTTGTCTGCACTTTTGTTTCAGTCCTACCTTCAACTACAGTTGTAGTGGTTGTAGGCTTGAATGTGTTCCCATCTTCTATGATCTCCCAGAGTGCATAGTCTTGCACCTGGAAGAATTGCTGTATTCTCAACCTCCACATATCGAATTCATTAGGCTTGAGAATTGGCAATTTTGCAGCAACATTGGTTTGGGTTGTTGTCTCCATGTCCATCTTCCTCATAGATAAAGTTCGACTTGGATCTTCTAATTCAAAGTACCAGAACATGGCTCTGATACCACTTGACCGGATCTTAACACACTCCTTGTGTTAGATAGATACTTTGATTTGATATTAACTAGCACGCGGAATTTACTAGCTAATAATTAGAAGATATTGTGTTGTGTATATGAATGAATGGAACAATGTTTATGTATATGAACAAGAGACGATTGTTTTTCTTCCAAAATGATTCAATATTATTATATCAATAATACGAGTACTCTTGTTAGTACTAGGGTTTACAACCTTGAATCTTCATGACTTGTGTATGTATATTTTAAACCTTAACCTATGATATCCTTTTATAGACCAAGGATTCCTGTACAAGATAACTATAATTCTATATAAGTAAGATATACACAAAATCCTTTCTATAATTATCTATTACACGTTTACAAAAATATAAGCAGAACCAATGTCTATACCAGCAGTACTAACTTATAACCGACAGTAGTAACTATTAGGTTTAATTCCTAACAATTTGTATTAATGTTTATAAAAAGTTTAGTATCTCATTCGTGTGGTGGTATAGAGTCATAGACTCAGACAAACGCACGCCAAAGTATAAAACATATAGCACAAGCATACAAGGCAAATAAAAATTTAAGAATCAATTAAGCAACTAGGCAAAAGATATGAAGATGGTTAAGTTTATTAAAGTCCAACGATGTCAAATAAGTGGTCAATTCTCTATAATAAGTTTCGGGTTATCGAACCCAAACTAGCCGTGCGGCTAGACTCACACTTTGAGACAACAACCAAGGCCATAGCCATGGTTATGTCTCGACTAAAAGGCCTTGAGTCAATAGCCTTGGCTGTGTCTCGGCCTCAAGAGGTCAAAATGCTATAAGGATTCTTAAGTCATGGCTACCTTTGGGTCAAAACGAGTCCAGTTGGTTTTTATAGTCTACAACCTTTGTTTTTCATTTTCAGCTTACGTGCTCCTAAGTTTTTAAAGAAAACATCATTCTGAGAAACTTTTGTGCTTTACACTTTCAGTGGTTCGGACCAGAAAATGGTGAAAATCGCGTTTTAATTCCAGATCAGAATAGTATTTGCAGAAAGTTCAGCATGTAATGACCCATTTAAGTGTAGATTTTTAGCATGTATTGACCCACTTTAAGTGCAGATTTTTAGCATGTATCAACCCACATTAAGTGCAAAATATTAAGCCAACAAACACTCCTTTTTGGGCTGTTATCACAGCAGCCAAACACCCCATTTGGGGCTGTTTTAAGCAGGAACTAAACACCCCACTGGGTGGCTTATAACCAAAAATTAAAACCAATTTCCATAATCAAATAAGCTAAAACAAACTCCACATCATCAAGAACATAAGTACTTATTCATCTAGCAATTAAGTCATCAATAACAATTCAAATATTCATAAGTCAAGACACATAAACTCGCTTAAGCTAAACATACAAGTGCGCATATTAAACTCTAACGATCTATAATCTAATTAACAAATTAAACATTGAGCATTAAGAGTTGAACGAATAAGCTAAACATAAGCTATGAGTTACAAAATGAATCACACAAATAAGCAATAACCACAACCCCTATGGGTTGATTTCCATACCGAGAACAATAAATCAACTCCGAGTCGTGGCCCTCTCGGGTCTCGACCCGTAACCCAAACAGGTTCCATACTTGACTCGCATCCAAAAATAACAATCCCATATCATTGAAACAATTAACACTACACTTATTAGTTCTTATACCACACGAATAAAATACCAAAATCGATTTTAATCCCGTTTCATATCCACGAAAATTAAAGAAATAGATTTCAGAATAACAAGAAATTAACAAAGTCGATTGTATCAGTCGTCTTACAATTTATCGAGAGGTGGAGGGAGGTGATGAACGAGATGCTGTGATGGTATCATGATTCAGAATCAACTCCGAAGAACCCAAAAGAAACTAGAAAGGACCTATAACAAGAAACGTGTTTAAGTAAATGCTAATTGAATAAGAGAATGAATGCACATTATTATACTTGATTCATACAGCGAAGGCATTATACTAAGGGTTTTCACAAGTCATATCGTCATGGTTTCCAAAAATAGTAGTTCCCGAGTTGTTTACCCCTCACATTTCCCTAGTTATTATTAGCGGCTGAAAACTTTCCCCGACTTACAAAAATCACTACATGCAAACCGTAAATCTAAATTTTAAGTTCCTTACATCCCTAGTTTCCTTTAAGTCCCTAGTTTACTACAAAAATAAGTTTACTCAAAAAGTTGCAGGTATAACCACTTTTTATAAATTTTCTTTACAGATCTGTCCTAAAGACAAATGTGACTGAGTTTTACATCTTACCAAATCGGCCGTCATTTGAAATCTACAGGTCCTATGATGGTGAGGTCAATTGGAGATGATAGCTCTATTTGTCTAGTACATGCTACATATTTAGTTTTCAAAAAGTTATGGAATAAAACTTTATTTTTTCCCCGAATGCCAACAGCATACAGAATCTGACCCTTTTTACTATAAAATTCATAGTTTAATCATCGGGTGTTGTCATGGGATTCACCACCCGGAGAAATGACCACAAGACATTGGTCTACAACTAAATATTTTTAGTTTAAGTCTAAGGTCTACTTATTGGTACAGTTAATTCCATTTATACTAATGGTCTGCAGCAGTCCCAAGTTTTTCTACCAAACACTAATTTTGATGTATTTCCCAAACCGTGATAGCTATTAAAGTGAATCTACTTTGAGAAGTTAGATTAAGATGTATACTACTGATATTAGCTTTTTTATCCTTCATTCTATAGTATTTACTTAGAGTTTATCTCGTTTTCCAAACAATATTTCAGATTTGACTAGTAATCGTAAAACGGCCATAACTCCCTCATCCGGAGGAGTTGATAACCCATCCAATTCGCCACATCAAGCCTAAGACTTTATCTAACCACCCATGTAATTTATTCACAGGATCCAGGCCAAAAATTTGGAGAACTAGCCCCGTTTACCTACTGGTCTCAAAACAGTCCACTATTCCTACCCTTAATTCATCATAAACACTTCCAAATCACATTCACCCTTAACCAATGCTTCTAATGAATCAAGTATAATATGTATATGATTTAGAAAGACCATTTACAGAAGTAAAATAAATATTCCATCAAAAGATGAAAACCCATATGCATGTAACAAGAATCAAAGAAAATGCTGAGATTAACTTACTAGAAGTGAAAATCACTAATAATCTTTAAAGGTTTGATCACAATCGACCCAATAGACACCCAAATTAACAAAAGCCTTCACTTCTAATCTTCAAAACATGATTACCCACTTGATTAAACCAAGCCCTAATCAAATCTTGAAGAAAAACACTAAGAAAGCCTTTTAAACTTCGAATCAAAGCTCCATCTTTGAAAGGGTCTTCAAGAGGATGTTTTTGTGATTAAAAGATTGATGAGATGATGGTGTTCTGGGGCTAAAAAGGGTATATCAAAACAAGGGGAGAGCAGATTTTTGGTGATATTTGCATGAGAAATGAGAGTTAGAGTGAGATGTGGATGATTATCTACTTTTGGAAAAGTTAAGTGGACACTTGTCCACACCTTAGACAAGTGTGGGTGACTTGGGGCGTTACAACCAAAGAGGGGAGGGCAAGATATTTTTAGTTAGTGCAGATTTTTATTAATAATAAGAGTATTGAGTGTAATATGTAGTGTATTTTGCTCCCGGTAATTAAACGTAGGGTTTTTAAGAAGCGTAACATAATACCGAGTAGTGTAAAAATATAAAAACTTCCAAAAATATTAAAACTTGTTTTTGTAATATATTTTAGTAATATAAATGAGTGGTGAATTTATTGGAGGGTTTAAACGAGGTTAAAACCTTAAAACGTGAATTTAAATCGCATAAAACGTAAAAGGTGCTAGGTTTATGAAAAATTGGAAAAAGTAAATTATGAATTTTAAAATAGGATGGTAAGGAACCAAAAATGAATAAAATGATGTAGACTGGATATAGTCTAGTGTCGGTTGAATTAATTTTACGTGTCATGACGTACGCGGATAACTTTCGACGAAGTTAATTATTTAAAAAAAATGGAATAATTATGTAATAAAATAGAAAAATTAATGACATGAAATTACGAAATGTCACAGGTTATATTGTTCTTAATACAGTTTACTGTTCTATAAGTTTACTGTTACATTAATATTCTTCTAAGTGTTAAAGAGTAGATTCCGCATACTCTTTGACATTTACAAAGTTTCAAACAAAGTTGTTTTGGATTTATCCAAGGTAACTTAACCTTACAAGCTCAAGGAATCGATATGTGTTAGGGATCAACAAAGTGGAAAAAATTTGTGGTTTTTACAAGAGCTCCACCTAAGGAGTTTGACTCACCATTCATGAGGTTCGCTACACCGTGTAGTGTAGAAGGGGTTAAGGCTTGGGATGCGTAGTTGAACATGGAATATGGTGATAACTATATCACCGAGGATGTGCTTGATAAGCTTGGGTATGTTAGGCTTGATTACGAATATTATGGAAGGAAGAAAGTGAAGGACGTGCATGTTAACATTCATGGTTACATTTTCAAGTTTGATTTTGTTGTTATTGACTATGGAAACACGGATGAGCCGGAAGTTGTATTCGGGAGAGATTTTCTAGTTACTACTAAGCGTAAGCTTGATTTTGCACTTGGAGAAATGAGAATCGATATTACCGAGTTGGAAGAACAAAAGGAAGTGGAGGTTATGCTCGCGGAGCTATGTAAACATATGGAAGAAGTTAAGGATGAATAGATAGAAATTGTCAAGATGGGGAAGGCTAATTGGAAGAAAACGAACCTTAGTAAGTTAACCCGAGCCTCAACCTCTAAGAGTGAGGATTCCACATCATCACCACACACTCCACCACCAACCTTTAAACCTTTGACCCAAGAGCAAAAAAAAGCCATCTTAGAGAATCTGGAGAAGAAATTCAATGAGCTTAGGGAGAAGAAGCCCATGATCGAAGTGTTGAATAATTATATGACTTATCGCAAGAAGTTAGATGTGGTTATGATGGCAAGGTCTAGGCTTGAAGACAAATATTTTGATGAAGAGGAAAGAGAGCGAATTATTGAGAATGGATTGCCAAAGAAAAAGGATGATCCGGGAAACTTTGTTTTGCCAATTAAAGTGAATGGTACAACTCCTTTGTACGCATTGGCTGACACTGGTTCGAGTGTAAGTGTGATGCCATATCCCTTATACAAAAAGTTAGGACTTAGTAACCCTCAACCGAATCAATCCAACCTTACTATGGCCGATAACTCTCATGCCAAGGCTATGGGTGAGGTGAAGAATGTTAGAGTATAAATTGGGTACCAAGCTTTTCTAGCTGACTTTTTGGTACTAGATATACCGGTTGACAAAAGACCTACCACTCTTGTTAGGAAGTCAATTTCTAAGGACTTGTGGAGCTATTATTGATGTGGGCCGTGGTACGTTGACCATAGATGATGGAATTTTGAAGCATACTTGTTACCCGAAACCGAGAGGAAAGATGGTGAAAGAAATGCATGAGAGGGATGAAGAAGAAGAATACTTGAGTTGTTTTGAAGTAGGTAGAGATGAGGAAGGAAGGCCTAAATATGGGTCGGTCACTCCTACATTCTTTGATATCGAAGACGGAATGGAAAGATCTCTAGCGATGGAGGCTTTCATTAACCCGTTTAAAAATGTTTTTGTGTTTAAAAAGCTTACAGATTTTCTTGGATCATTGCCCGTCTAACTCAAGAATTTGGAATGGGGGCCCGACGGTCCAAATGTTTACAACAAGGAAGACGGAGACAAAGAATGGCTTGTTAAGTTTGATATTGTTTACCCAAGTGGAAGAAATTTTGCTAGGAGATTCAAGACACAAAAGACAAACCGAAAGTTATCCGGTAAATTTCAATGTGAGGATATCCTTGAGCATGAATACTTTAAAGGATGAAGAATATCAGCAAGTTTGAAGAATAAAGCACAAGCTTGTGCTAATTGTTTGTTTCTTTTATTTTATGCATTTTAGTATTTCAATATTTGCATTTCGGTTATTTCTTTTAAGGTTTATGTTTAAGACTTATTATTGAGGTTTTTATGATTATTAAGTTTATGTTTTTAGTTGAGATTTTTAGTTTTAGTTTTGGTTTTAGTTAATAGAAATAGACTTGGAAAATTTGGTAGACTAAGTGTGGTGGAAAATTTACATACAAAACAAGTATTTTTGAAATAAAATCCATTTTTACTTGCTTCCACAAACATCACAAAAGTGTGTAGGCAAGAAAAAGTGAATTTTTGCAAAAACCCAAACCGAATCAGTTGGATCATGAAGCGGATTGGATGGAGTTGAATATATAAACCCACAATTTCAAAAATCACAAGAAACCCACACACACACCAAATCCACTAAATTGGGTCCTAGAAATTCGACAATAAGTGTTAATTGGAAGTCACAGGAGTGTTTAGAGATCATCCATGGCTCCAAAACAAGTAAGTAACATCATCAATTTGGTTTAATTAGGTCTTAATTCGGATTTATTAAATTAGGTCATAATTTGGGGATTTTTGATAGACTTCGAATTGAGATGTAATCTTTTAGGAATAGACGGGTTATTAATAGAGGAATACATTGCAAAAAGAATTACATTGATTGTTAAAGTTTTGGGAGAGAATTAATTGATTGAATTTTCGGATTTAATTAGGTCAAAACTTTGAATCGAATTAGTTTTAAATTGATGATTCCAAGATTTTATAGGCTTGTTTCTCAGTGATTTTAGGTTACTACATTGTTGATTAGAGCACCAATTAAGGAATTGAATTCAAAAAATATTTCTAGTGTTCTAGGATTAATTAAGAAAGCATGTGGAAATGTTTTTGGAATGATATAGGGACGAATTGAGGATGTTGAAATCGACATAAGAGTTCAAATGAAAGATAGGAGTGGAGTAGAATTGATAAGATTCGATCGAGAAATCGTTGAAAGGCTTTTGCCTTCTGCAGAACACCCAACCGAATCGGATACGCATGCATGCCGATCCATTTGGCTGGGTTCATGTAACACCCCGAGTCTCGTATAGCAGCGGAACCTAAACAAGGGTTTTACTTCATAACACAAAGTACAAGTAAAGAAAACGACTCTAAAATGAGACATTTTAAAATACATTATCATTCGAATTTATTCATAATATCAGAGTAGAGGTCCCATAATGTACATAATAAGTTTAAAACGTTATCGAATGATAATATGCATAGTCTTCAAAATGTCCATTCCGTGTGCCTTCATTTGTGTGCCAGACATACCTTAAGGACCTGAGATAAAATATGCCGAAAAGTCAACACAATGGTTGAGTGAATTCATAGGTTTATATAAATGGACAATAGATTTACGAGTGACAATTGTGCATCTCACAATAGTTACAAAACAAAACAGATATTATTGCTCTAAGCTCATGCAACCAATGCGTTAACATATATCAATAGCATTGATATAATAATTTTCCCTAATAGGTATTTTGCCATATACCTCTGTACTCGAATATAGCACGTCTGGTTGCCAATCAGGTCAACCAGGCGGGATTCATCAATCTCTAAAGGCCTATTCACTATATTCGCGCTTACATTTAAGTAACTAATGATTCATGATTAACAGGGACTTTCAGGCAAGGAAACTTGGGCATGCAATAATATATTCAGGAACAACATACAATTTGCAAATAATTGTCCACAATAAAAGTTTTAGAATGTATCTTTCCCAAGGAGTTTATAAAATAGTTAAGTAAATATTGGGGCTATGAGCTCACCGTAGTGTTCAGTAGTAGTTTATAACAACAAGTAGTGTATGGCGAGACCACGATCTTTAACGATGACCTACGAGAGTATAGTGATCATATCTTAATATAATGTACGATAAGAGTGTAAAAAATATATGTAAAGTCATTGACTTGATTAAGATGTTGTACATATATCTTATATTATGTAAATGAGTGAAGCATCCTTAAAATGTGGTTTGGCTATTAGCCTTTTATAAATGACATCGTACTACCGTTCGGGCTATCAAAATCTAGAGGCCATGAAGTGAACGTATGAGGAGCCAGGATACTTTAAATCGTAAATCCACAACTCGTCGATACGACACCCCGAAGACGCCTCTTATGATAATGAAACTCCCTACTATTGTAGTACTTATCATTTATAAGTAAAAGTATTTGACGAGACAAAGGTTATATAAAAAAATTTGTCGTGTTTCGTCAAAGACTATTAGTTGAACTAGTGTGGTGACGTGATGATATAAGTTGTGTGTCGTGAAGTGGTTTAGCATAACATTCATCAAGTGTAAATGTTACTAACTCAATGTGTGTTGTGATAAAAATGATAACGGCGTCTCATAATATTGCTGATTAAAAAGTTCAAAACGGTTTTTAAATACCATACTAGTTAATACAATTTTCATGAATCAATTGAAAGTTGTGACTTGTGGAAGTGATATTCATATAGCTAATATGTGATATGGTCATTTTCTATAAGTTTTCGAGGTCGAGAAAATGAGTCAATTAATTGAACAAGTCTGAATGACAAATTTCGGGTCATCAAATCCCAAACTAGCCGTGCGGCTAGACACATAACCTTGAGACAACAACCAAGACCATAGACGTTGCTATGTCTCGGCTTAGAAGGCCTTGAGACAACATCCTTGGTTGTGTCTCAGCCTCAAGAGGTCAAAACGCCATAAAACTTCTTGAGTCATAGCTACTTTTTGGTCTAACCAGGTCCAGTTGGTTTTCGTAGTTTTTAGCCTTTCTTTTTCACTTTCATGACCCGTGCACATGTATTTTTGTATAAAAAATCATTTCGAGAAACTTTCGTGTTTTACACTTTTGATGATTCAGAACAGAAAGGGGTCTAAATCGTGAGTTAAAATTACATCAAAAGACTTTTTGTTCCAGCACCTAATTTTCATCTAGTAACCTTCATTTAGCCATAACTTTTTAACTACAAGCCCTTTTTAAGTTATTCAAAAGATCAAGTTCTAGTTTTTACTTCCTCTAACAGCTTATTAAGGTCATTCAAGTCTATGGCTCGTAAATTTGTTTCAGAACTCATCACAAATCACTAGTTACACACTAGTTGTCTTAAAGGGTTTTCTAATGAGTTTTAACTCATATTTTAAGTTATGTACAACATCATATCATTTCCTATTACATATGAAACTTGTACAAAGCATAAGTTACATCAAAAATAAATGAAATACTTGAAAACTAATTATAGTCTTACAACTTCTTGGATGGAAATCACCAAAAACCCAAGAACACTACCCTAAGTCTTTCAATCACCAACTAGCCTTTCAATCTTCAACCCAACTTGTGGTAGCCTATTGAAAACCTTGTGCTTGGACTTCCACTTCAGGCTTTTGGTCTTGTGTAGGTCTTGTTGTAAGCTTGGAATCAATAAATCTTTACTTGGACTAGGTAGAACACACCATGGTCTTCATCTTTGTAATATAACTTATCTGTTGATTCAAATTTAATGATGGTGATGGTAAATTATTTTGTGTACATATGGAAGAGTGGACAAGAGATATTGGAAGAGTTTGTATATGTATCTTAGAGGTGAAGTGTTTAGTTAAGAGTTATATATGATTATCCTATACAAGTGTCTTATTTTAGACATAAGAAGTGCCACCAAAACCCACATAGCTTTGGTGATTATTAAAGGCATGCCACCTCAAGCATGAGGTGGTGTAGTGCTAGGTTGTTGGATTAAGAGGTTACTTCACAGTGAAGTAAGGCCCCTACGGAGTATAATTTGGTCCCGATAATTACTAATGTGAAGCCCTTAAACCTCAAAACTTAAAACCGGGTAACATAATAATATATTACTTATGAAAATGTCTAAACTTATCAATATACTCCATCTAGGTACATTAAAAGTGTGATAAGCCTAACGGAGTGCGTTTATGATGTTAAAACCTAATAACGTGTATTTGAGCACGCGTATTACGTAAGAAATAAAATACTCACGTAAAAATGACAAAATGACAATAGTCCATATAAAATATGACTATTGGTGAAATATGAGTATTTTGAACACATAGACTTATCCTAGTCTTGTGTTGGTCTTGAGGAAAATTCACACGATTAAACTTTCGAGATTTCTTATAAAAGTAATTAAAAGTAATATTATATAACATAAAATAGTAAAGTATAGACCTTAAATGTGCGAGGGGCTACAGTTCAAAGTACCATCCGATCGGCTGGAGGGCATGCCGATCGGATGGAACTTTCTGTTAAGGAAAAATGCAAATTTCAAAGTTGAACCTAGGGACTTCTATAATGTGTAGTGTTGGTTCTAATACACTTATACTAACATATATTTTTGATTTCTACGATGAGAAGTTCATTTGGTTATGATTAGGTCGCCTATGTGTTCTAATGTCTAACGTAACATGTCTTTCAAATGTTTTTCTTTAAGGATGTTGCAGGAGGATCAAGCATAGCAAAAAGGATTAGAGAAGCCACCAGGAAGAGGGAACAAATGCCAATTCCGGAATGTCACCCTAACCTCCTATGGCGAAGGGAAGATCCGATGGTTCAGAAATTTATAATGTCATTCTTTATAAAATTGGTGGATAGGTGACCTAATCCCCAAGAATTATTAACTAGAAGGCAATGGAGGATCTTGGTTGGGATGAGTTTCGAGAAGATATGTTCCTCATTAGGATTTTGTGGAACAGACAGATATTAACTTTGAGAATATGGGAAAGGGCATTTAATATCAGAGAACCGATATACAAGGAATGGTGCCTAGAGTTTTTGTGTTCCATGCGGATGAAACTGGAAGTTACTGATATTGGGGTTACCACCGAAAAATTTCTTGATTTCAGACTAGGGGGTAAGAAACATGAAGTTACACTATTTGAGTTTGGATATTTATACTCTGATGAGGATTTGAGTAATAAGGATTTCAAGTTTTTAATAATGAGTAGAGAAAGTAGTAAAAATAACTTTGATGCACATGGATATTGGAAAAGAATTAGCGCGGAAGATAAGCTATTATATGGGGAAAGTAAGATTTCGTCAATCAAGAAACCAATTTTGCAAGTACTACACATGGTTGTAGTACAATCGTTGTTACATAGGACTTCTAGTGTTGATTTGATTAATGAAGATGATTTATAGGTTTTACAATCATTAGAAGAGAAGCATCCCTTGAGGCATTTGAACGTAGCTTGGGCGATAGTGCAACATTTGCAACAACGTGCGGCCGTAGGGACAAAGAATTACATATGTGCGGGTCATTTTATTTCACGGATAGCCAAGAATCTTGGGCTATTTACTGAGAAGGAAATGAATCTTTTTTGTGAGCCATTTATTCCATTGAGCATTGATATCAAGGGGTTCACGCACCTTAGAGAAAGAAGGAATGGGAAACTCAAATGACTTCCAGAAGTTTTAGATGTACAACCAAAAACAACCTGGGACGGTTGATCACGATTTGTTTTAAAAAACAATTACGTTTGTTGAATTATTTCTATCTCTACTTTCTTAACTCTTTTCTTTAGGATTAATAACGTACTTTAACTATGGTTTGTTTTTAATTCACTTTGGATTGCTTTAGATTTGTTTGTTTGTTTTGTTTTGTTTGTTTCATATATTTTTGCAGTTTTTGTTGGGTTGATATGTAGGAAGCTTATTGTTGGTCAATACTTAGAGTTGGAGAACTCATTTGCTTATTTGTGATCAAATATGCATATTGCGTATTTACCCCGGTAGTATCTTTTTAACTAAATTTTTTCATTTCCTTTACTTTGAAGTTCATTTTTATTACATTGAGGACAATGCAAACCTTAAGTGTGGGGGAGGGAAGAAAATAGGAAAAATAGTATAATTTTTAAATTTTTTAAATTTTAATTTTTAAGTAAAATTTTAGAGTCGAGTAACTAGAATTCGTTCTCCCTTGATTATCTAGTCGGTTTCATATGTATGTTATAACTATATTAAAAACAACTAGATTATTTCAATGGTAAAATGAGGCTATTTGAAAATTTTTGGAACTTAATCAAATTATGAGAGAAAATTTATTCTGGATTCGATAACATTTATTAGTGCATGTTATGGCCTTTTTAACCTTAAATTGTGAGGATTTAAACCTTTTTGTATAAAGCATACATCTTTTATGCTATATATTTTGCTATGAGTGTGCCGGTGATTATGTTGATTCTAGAAGTTGTACTTGTTATGCACTACGGTTAAAATCACTTTTGAGTGATAAAAATATATTCAAGTGATAAGAGGCAACTTAGGATTTACACCAAATGGCCATCCGTTTACAAAAATATTTTTGCTAATTGCATTGGTTAGTTAACCTCGTATTTGGAACCCATTTGTTAGCGTTTATCTTTAATGCTAGATACCCTTAGTTAAACCTTCTGATCCATTCTTTTCTTTTCTTTTGATTAAATCCAGAAAAATACAAAAATATTTTACACTTTACACTTTAGCCTTACCCGAATCAAGTTCATTCGAAGTTCGAAAGCTTTTTTTTTTTTTTTTTTTTTTTTTTTTTTTTTGATGATTACACGTTGGCCACACTTTGAAATGTGTATGTGTTGTTTCAAAGAAGAAGAAGGTCGCTACTTTTATTTGTATTTTTGTAGTGTGTGCTCATCCAGAGTGTGGTGGTGAAGAGGAAATGAGAAAGTGATGTGAAAAAAAATAAAAAAAAGATGTGAATAAAGTCAATTAGCCAATGTGCTAAGAGGTAATAAGTAAGTATGAAGATTCGCAATGATGATCGAAGAAGTTGGGAAAGTAATCATTTATGGTATAAAGAGTTTGGAGACGTAGTTTGGAATTGATTTTTATTTTTCATTTTGTAGAAAGTAGTCACAAATAATTCCCATGCCTTATCCTTTCTTTAACCAAATTACTTTATTCTTTCGGATATAGTAATAGATTTGTGAGAATATGTAGTACGTGGATATTTTAGTGAACATCCGGTTTTTTAGTAATCGAATGACGCGCCAGCGATCTAGTGCGTATTTCGGTGACCATCCGTTATGCAAATAACGCGCCAGCGAGCCAAGGTACATTCTAGTGATCATCCGTTGTTTGGTTAATCAAAATTCGCGCCAGCGATCTATTATATTCTTGTATGAAATGTTTGAACATTAGTCGGTAACCCTTTTAACCGAAACCCGAATAAAAGATCTCTTTGATGTTTTATTTCTTTGAGTGATTTACATATACCAACCAATCTGCATATGAGTGTTGAGTGAATTTAAAAATCATTCGTGAGGTGCTTAGTTATATTATCAAGCTCAAGATTAATTCATTTATGTTTCAAGAATATTTACATAAAAATTCAAATTAACAATTATTCTTTCGGAATCGTTATTAGATTTTTTGGAATCACGATGTCGGTAACCATTACAATCATTTTTCTAAATGCTAGACTTGCTCGAGGGCGAGCAGAACTTAAGTGTGGGGGAATTTGATAACGCTCAGAATTAGCATGTTTTTAGTTGTGTTATCGTTAGTTTTGTGCATCATGTTTGGTTATATTTATATGTTTTTGTTACTTAATCGTGAAAAAGTGTATATGCAAGTGAATGTAGCGAAATACTGGAAAAAATGATAAAAAGACGAAGAATTGGAGTAATTAGGCACATTTGGAAGATTCCCGTTACTAAAACGAAGTTAGAGACCACGCAAGGACTCAGTGATTTGAGAGTCAAGATTTCCATGATTCTACGTCAAGAAAATATCAAGTTCTATGGCAGAAATCAGTGCCACAATCAAGGATAAAGCAATTTGAGAGTCTTGATTTCCATGATTCTACGTCAAGAAAATATCAAGTTCTATGGCAGAAATCAGTGCCACAATCAAGGATAAAGCATGCAACGAGAAAAGTCAAAGAAAAATAAAAAATGTGAGTGCAAAAGGACTCCAGCCGATTGGCTGGAGCTCGCATCTGAATCGGATGGGGTGTCTTGGAGAGTAGCAGCCGATCTTCTGGTGAGTCTGCCGATTGGATGGATGGCCCTGCAGTTACAAGTTTTACATTAAATGACGGCTTTACTTCCATTTAATCATTAGAGTCTGGTCATTACCAGTTAATAACTCTTTGAGGACGTTTTTACTTGGCCATTAAGTGAATCCTATCTATATATTTGATCCTAGGCTAGTTTACTAAGTGTGACATTCCAAATTAGTAATAAGCTTTACACCAAGGCTATTACTTTCTCAATTATATTTCCCAAAAGACTAAGAAAGCCTGTGAAGAAGTCCAGAAGAGTATTGAGTCAAGTCTCAATCATTTGTTTAAGTTTGGAGATGTTTTCGGGTTGTATTACTCAATTGGAGGAGTGTGGTTGCTATATTTGCACGATTCTAGTTCTTGTAACTCTAAGATAGGTATATCTTGTTTTATTTACAATGAACTACTTTTACTTTAAGTTTTATGAAAGTTATGTTTGTTACTTTTGTTCTATTATGATAAATGATATGGAGTAATTTGTTGGTATACTTGTGTGTATGATGTAACTTTTGTATCAGTATTCTTATCTAGAGTGATGAATGAAAATCTTTCTTGTTTTATTAGTTTGCTGAGATAATATCTAGTCTTGCTTAATTTGTTGGTAAAAACACTTAAAGAATAAAAAGGCCGAAAGGATTTTCTTAATGTTTTTTTTTCCAAAATGTTAGTGCACGAATTAGTATGGAGCATGATGTGTGACAATCATCATGTTTGCTCATTAAAATAGATTTGAAAGATTTCATCACGAGATAAAGCCGAAAGGATTCGTAAGAACAAATAAGATAAGAAATGCTTTTCAAAACAAATGGAGTTTCAAGAGAATTACCGTATTAGTTAAATAGGCCGAAAGGGTTAACTAATTGGGAGAATTCTTAACAATGATTTTTCATGATATAAACCATTGATTGTTAATCATTTACATTTTATTGTGCATCATTACAAGTTACACCAAACTTCTATGAATACTCTATGAAATTGGGTCATGAATTACACACAAGTATATGTTTTTATTTATTGATCTTTGATACTATTGAATTTTCGCTAAATTGGATTGACAACCCTTTTTACAAACACTTGTTATATTTAACTACAATAACCACGTACAAATCCCTTGCGACGATCTCGACTTACCCACCTTTAATATTGTGGATGAGTATAGTTGCTCGTATGGGTTAAATAGATAATCGGTAAAATTGTGTTTTATAAGTTTTAAAACTTGCACATGTTGTAGCACATCAGTAATCAAACTATATTTATGTTTTTTTTATTTATGATTATAGAAAACTAGAAGGGGGGTTGAATAGTTTTACCGATTAAAACTATGTTTTAAAACATTTAGATTGACTTATGTCAATCCTTTTGATATTTAGGTATTGATAGTGAGATATTATACATATTAAAGATGAGTTAATGTAAAGAAAGATAAAACCGTGACACAAGTATTTATAGTGGATCGGCTACAAGGTCACCTTCCTTGCCCTACTCCTCTCCCCGAGTACCCAACTCGAGAGTTCGTAATCACTAGGTCTACAAGCTCCTTATCTGGCGGAGAAGCCTCACAACATCTCTTACACTTTATCCGGTTCAAAGCTAAATACCAAGTTCTTCTTCAAGTAAGAACCTTCCCTAATGTTGCTTATGATTTTCCGGTACTAAGCAAAATACTGAGTTTTTTACAACGGGAGAACCAACCCAACAACACAAACTTATACTACAAGTTTATGATACAATGTGATGAATTAAAAAAAAGTATCAATTCATTGATCATGTAATGATGAAGGAAGCTAACAACACTTCTCTTGAAGTTTGCAAGTCTTGTATGCTAAAGTCGTGATCTCGTCTTTTACGAAGAACCTTGAGAATCACTAAAAGAAAAACTACAAGAATGATCTGAGATAAGAGATTAGAGATATATAAGAGTATATGAAGAGTTATGATGGAAAGGGGTGAGGAACAACGAGGAAATGACATTCTATTTAAAGGTAAAATTACCTCTGACCCGCCGAATCCGGTGGATCCCTTACATAAGGGATCCAGCCAGTTATACCCAAGGGATCCAGTTGTTTAGATCATCCAGTCTGGATTTTGGGTTACAAGTCAGGGTTTTGGGCCATGGTTTCCGGGTTTTGGCCCATGGGTACTGGGTTTTGGGTTACAAATACCGAAGTGGTAGAACCCACTATCGGAAAATAGACCCGTTTACCATACTATAAAACTAATAGATTTAGACTATAACTATTTACGAAATAGATGGGATATTAAAAATGACATAAGACCCGAACCATAAACAACTTATAAATAGGGCTTGTTATATTTTTTTTTAACTTGATAAAACTAAATGATCTGGCGGTTGTAAGACCTCACAAGAAGTTTTACAATCCTCCTAGGCAGTGTACCTAACCGTTGTAGTGTAGTATAGGCAAGACACAGGATTGATCATTCTCTAGGGGAATAGTGTATGTGAAGGCCGAAGTGTTTGTCGAGATAGGTCTAAAGGTGAGGGATGATTCTTTTTGTATTTTTATATTTTATGAACAACAATTTAAAATCACGGGGTTTCAAGAGTGGGCAGTTTAGCTACTAATTAACTACACCAAAACTAATTATAAAACTAAATTAAACTAATAAACAAGAAAAGTAAAGTGGTAACTCTTATAATGAGGAAAGCGTGTTTACTTAAATTTCCTTACTCCCTAGTTATCTCCTATTGGTTTGTCGAATTCTCACGTTCTTGTTTTAATTGAAGCGTTGTATTCCTTAATATTGGTCGTGGGGAGGTGCCAAAGTCCCCAACTAAGTCTCCCGTAAAACCTTAAAGTCTATTAAGTTTTCCAAGGTTTACAAGCCGCAATTCATGCAATAAATACAACGAGAAAAACCAATAGTTCACTTTATGGTTGCGTTTAGTAAGACGTTCAATCTAGCTCATATAAGAGAGAAGCCAGTTTTCTTACTCCTAATGCTAAGAAATCAATTAAACAAGAGACGACAAATCAATGATCAATAACTAGGTTTCATTAGATCTAAGCAAACACAAGTAAATCTAGCCTAGCATGTTATAACGAAGAAAAGAAAAATGAATAATCAAACAACACATAGACATATTGAATGATTAAATGAATAACTTATCTTCAATTACACATGGGTGAAAAAGTCTGGAAAAGCCATACGAAATCTCTGAAAATCGTCTAGGGTTTTTTCCTTCAAAGTGTTCCCTCAAGATGTTACAATGAATAAGAAAAATAGGAAAAATATATATAAGAATACACTTGTGACGGCGTCACTTGCAAATTGTGACGCCGCCAGCTCGCCTCCAATTAGGGTTTCGTCTGTGTAATCGCCGTCAGGAAGGTTTTGAGGCCGTCACGTGTAAAATCTTCTGAGCCGTCACGTTATAAAATTGCACTGAGTTTGGGTCTTCAAATACAAGTGACGTCGTCAGATTGTAGATCGTGACACCGTCAAGTCTCCATCTTGAAAGATTCTTGACTTGGTCACTTTTCTTCGTTTTCTTGTCGAGTTTTGGTCTAAAACATGCCGGTTTCCACAATTCTCGTCCCAAGTACCTAAAATGCAAAAAGAAACGATTTAGGGCAATATTTGATCATATTCATATGACTTTTGGGACTAAATGACCCCTTAAAAAGGTATCAAATAAATCCTTATCAAATATCCCTACACTTGGGCTTTTCTTGTCCTCACGCAAATGTGCTTTTATCTAATCAATCTACAAGTTAGGGGTCATTTAGCATTGGTACAAAAGTAAGTACAACACATATTTGGTCCACCATAGTCACAATAAGCAATGAAATTATATACTAGCACCTCACATAAAGTGTTTGGATTCTCACATCTCTCGGGTGTATAAGTTATATAACATGAATGGAAACGGGAAAAATAAATACTCTCTACCTGTCATAGCACATAGACTACCATAGGCTTTAGAACGGATCAAACCTCCACCACTTTGGCGTGAGCACCTTGGATAAACTATCAAAGAGGGCTTTTAAAGGGTTGTAACATTAGGTGTAAGGGTATGCAAAACACGGTTTTGTTGGATATAGGGAATTTTTACAGGTGGCAAGTCAATTATCTAAGTCAATCACACGTACAAGGTGGCGTTGCTAAGCCAAGACTCGAATCGACTCGCTAACTACTAACTCTTTTTGTATTTTTCTTGACACTATCTTGACTTAAACAAAAATAAAAGACGGGATGGTCTCTTTTTTTTCTTTTTCTTTTTTGTTCTTTTTTCTTCAATTTTTTCAATTTTTTTTCACACACTCTTGCCCTATCATCCAAAATATACATCCATACAAAAGGGATTTATAGTTGCAGCCCTACACATGAACTTTTAAATAATTAAAACTAACTAATGACCCTTATTAAGAGGATCCAAACATGTGGAGTACTTAAAAACATTTAACGTACATATGGGGGTAATAACAATTGACTTTCTTCCTTGTTACTCCATAATAACTAGTACTTTACCCATAAGTCCCAATCATCCCAAAATTGTATTTACAAGAAATGACTCGACTTAGCAACCATGTAATCCACTAGACAATTAACAAAGGGTTTAACATAAATGTTGTAACAATAATGCACTAAAGATGAGTGCATACAAGGTAGGATAAGGCGATTTTTGTGTACATTTTGGGGTTGGTTGTAAACAATGTTCTTCATTAATATTTCAGAATCCACCGAAATATCACGAGAACCAAGAAAAGGATAGGCTCTGAGTGGTGTACTAGTGGTATCTTGTACTAAAAATGAGTACATAGCAAGGGTGTGGGAGAATTACTTAACCAATGAAGCCAATGTAATTATAAAACAGGTTTAAAACAAGGGTTATCCAAATTCCTCTTATCATTTAGTAAATCCTAACTACACGAATGTAGTCTCACTAGCGATCTCAGGATGCATCACAAACGCATGTTCTAAAATCTATATACTACCGGTGCACTCATAAGCATTAAAGGTGAATGCTTTTTCCTAACAATCTAAAGGCGAACCTCACATTTTTGGGGTGGAAATTTTTGAATGGTAGGGTTTTTGTGCTAGCTACATAATTCCTATCCATGAGACGCTTATTAAAACTAAAGTTTCACTCATATATGTCATAAAAAAATTTAAATTTGGTGCTAAAATCACCATCACAAGTATCTCTTTTAGTTTATTACACAATTACTCTAAGACAAAACAAATATCAAGCGAGTTATAGTTTCTAAGGTATCCCATTTTTCCCTCCTTACACTTAAATTGAACATTGTTCCCAATGTTCTTAAAAAGTATCAAAGTTATGATAACGGAAAGTATAAAAGAGATGAAAGAAACTAATACTCCCCTGATTTGCTCTACATGGACGATGTGAAATATGGTTAAATCCTCCTCCAAGAAGATAAACAAGATAAGCTTCACTTCCAATGTATACTTTCATCTTCTTGTATGATATAACCTGTAAATCACTAAGAAAACGAACACGAAACCTCGCATAAAATCGGCGGTAAAAATTATCTATAATAAAATAAAAATCCTATAAAGCAAATAAGATATAATGCTTGCAGAATAAATGTTTACTGAATCCTGGAAATTTACAAAAATTTAGTTTCGACAAAAAAAAATCTGGAGAACTATTGCTACAGTGCCTCACGCCATAGGGTGTAAACCCTGACGCCGTCAGGATAGACCTGACAGAATTTTTACGTTTTGTTTCCTGGAAAATTTCTGGAAAAATATAATTATTAAAACCTGGAAATTCTGTAAAAGATTCATTGTGACTCGATACAAGCATTTGACTCAAACAAACACACAAATACAATAGAATATATGTTAATCATCAATTGCTAACTTTTATGTTTGAATTCGTTCTTTTAAACAAATATGATCTTCCCTACACTTATCTTTTTGTAAGATACCTTTATATACAATTAAGACGAGGTTAAAAAACAAAATAAAGCATTTTCACAAATTATATTCAAAACATGAAAGATTAAACAATGATGACAAGACATATAGATGACAAGACATATAGATAACTCAAATAAAAATAAGAATCAAACAGACAAACAAAAAGCTTGGGTTGCCTCCCAAGAAGCGCTTTTCTTTATTTACGTGTCTTGTAGCTAGACTCAAAGTCATGGCCTATTACGTGTAGGAAAACTCCTCATTGAGGATATCCTTTGGATCAAATTTCTCTTTTAATATTCTCTTAGTAGGCTTTATTTGGTATGACTTTTCAAACTTCTCGCCATCGAGATCCACTATTTTCATCTTAATGTGCCACAAACCATCTCCTTCCTTAGGTGGCTTTTTCTAATCCCATTTACTATCATCATCCTCCTTACTCCATTTATTCATTTTGAGTTTAATTGGTAGAACTCCTAGGAACTTAATCATCTTCCTAAATACTAGAGGGTCCTCAAATGGGTCAATTTTGGTTTCCCTAGCAAATTGTTGTTCCATATAAGATGCATTCTTCACAAATTCATCCTCTAATAAAAACGGGCGTTGAGGTCCTATAAAATATTCATTGATTTGGGGGCGATATCTTGATGGTTTCCTATCCCTAACTAACCAATCGGGCCTTGTTTCCCCTTCTTCATCATACTTATGCTTTTGGACGTCGAAAATGGACCTAGTGTATCCTTCTCCTACCGCTACTTTAGACATCTTACAATCTATTATCGCACTAGCGGTCGCTAAAACCCTCTTCCAACAAGTAATGGGCACTTAAGGTCACTCAAAATATCTAAGACATGGAAATCTCCCAAAATAGCCAATCCATCTATGTGCACTATCATGTCTTTTAGTATCCCAACCGGATGAGTTGCACTTCCATCCACCAATCCTACAGCCGATTCCGTTGCTTCTAGTTTTCCTAAGTTAAGACTCCTATAAAGGGACAACGGAAGGATGTTGATGCATGATCCTAATTCGGCTAAAGTATCATAGGCCTTAGAATTCTCAATCCTACATGGTAAAACAAATATGCCAGGATCTTCTAACTTCTTGGGTAACTTATTTTGAACAAAAGCAGCCCCATTCTTACCCAACTTAATTTTCTCTTTATATTTCTCTAAAAGGGCATTGTAGTAGGGAGCATGAGTTAAGACATCAAGAACCGGACGTTCAATATAAAGATCTTTGAATTCATCATTAAGATCAAGGTTAGGTTCTTGTTTGGGTGGTGTTTCAATAACTTGGTTAGCCAACACGTTAGTTGGTGTGTTATCTTTAGGGTTTTGGTCTTTTTGAAAAATTTGAGTTTGTTTGAAACATGTGTTTACTGCACACTAGTACAAAAATGGGATTTGGTCACACATGGGCAAAATGGAACGGCCACACATTCACATGTTTATGAGGCTAAAGGTACAAAAATAGACAACATTTACTAATTAGCCACACATGAAAATTTTGATCGTGTGACCATTAGAACTGTGTTGCCACACAATTTAACATTATGTAGCTAAAGGTAACTGGTAATTTTGTTTCTGATTATTTAGCCACATATAAATTTGGAATGCGTGACAAATACAAGTAAGCTTGAAGCATTAGTCACATGAAGTAATTGTTTGTGTGTCTAAATCATACAGTCAAGTTTTGTCACAAAATATTTAAGGGTGACTGCTATCTTTTGGCAATTATTTAGCCACATGTGAATTTGGAACGCGTAACAAATGAAAAGTAAGGTTGAAGCATTAGTCACGATATGATATACATATAAACAGTGACAAATATATGTCACACACTTGAACACTGTGACCAAATGCCATATATGGTCACAATAAACGTTTTGTCACACATTATTTAAGTGTAGCCAAAATCCAGTATATATGGTCACATAACTTAATATGTGTGTTTAAAGTTTAGTTTGCGTTAGCTTTCCAAAAGCTAATGTGTATAGTCACATTTACTTCTAACACTATGACCAAATGTCATATATGGTCACACTAAACGTTTTGTCACATATGATTTAAGTGTAGTAAAATCCAGTACATATGGCCACGTAACTTAATATGTGTGTTTAAAGTTTAGTTTGTCTTAGCTTGCCAAAAGATAATTTGTATAGTCACATTTATTTCTAGCATGATCATGTGAGTATATGCCTTTACAATAGCCACAACATATCACAAATGTGTGACTAAATTATGTTTATTGCCACATTTAAGTTGATTATATGTGACCAATATGTTCATAACAGTCACATTGTCAAGTATTCATGTGGCTGTTATTTAGAGCAAAATATGAAATCGGTCATCATTAAATTTCATGCTTTGTGTGACTAAATATTACAAAAGGCCATATAAACATAAAATTCATGTGACCATTGGATGAACAATAGTCACACAAAATACACATTTCTTCATTTTAAACAGCATATGGTCACACACATATTAACACTTTTGGTCACTTTATGCTTAATTGTATGTGACTAAATACCCAAAACCAACATGCTTTATGTTACTAAATATCACAAAAGGCCACACAAACATAAAATTCATGTGGCCATTGGATGAACAATAGTCACACAAAATACACATTTCTTCACTTTAAATAGCATATGGCCACACTTATTAACACTTTTGGTCACTTTATGCTTAATTGTATGTGACTAAATACCCAAAACAAACATGCTTTGTATGACTAAATATTACAAAAGGCCACAAAAAAAATCATGTGGCCATTAGATGAACAATAGTCACACAAAATATACATTTGTTCACTTTAAACAGCATATGGTCACACTTATTAACACTTTTTATCACTTTATGCTTAATTGTATGTGACTGAATACCCAAAACAAACATGCTTTGTGTGACTAAATATTACAAAAGGCCACACAAACATAAAATCCATGTGACCATTGGATGAACAATAGTCACACAAAATACACATTTCTTCACTTTAAACAGCATATGGTCACACTTATTAACACTTTTGGTCACTTTATGCTTAATTGTATGTGACTAAATACCCAAAACAAACATGCTTTGTGTGACTAAATATTACAAAAGGCCACACAAACATAAAATTCATGTGACCATTGGATGATCAATAGTCACACAAAATACACATTTCTTAACTTTAAACACCATATGGTCACACTTATTAACACTTTTGGTCACTTTATCCAGTAAATATGGTCACGTAATTTAATATGTGTGTTTAAAGTTTAGTTTATGTTAGCTTGCCAAAAGAAAATAACCACAGCATATCACAAATGTGTGACTAAATTATGTAAATAAAAAATAACAAGAAAATAAAAAAGGATGTTACACCCTAGCGAGAATCGAACCTGTGACCTCCCTTACGGAAGTCAAGCGGGTTACCATCTTGCCAGAGTAACCTATTCGTTAATGTAATGCATTTCTTTTTTAATATAGAAGTTTAAGATTCATTGTTTTTTCAACTTGTTTCTCCTTCTGCTTATTTTCAACTTAGTTTCACTTTTAAAATTTCGAATTTAGCAAAACTAAATAAGTTGTAGCTTATTTGGTTTAAATAGCAAAACGTGCAAACCCAAAGCCAAACACGCAGAGACAGAATACTGCCATAAAAATGCAGATCAAAACCATTTGACATTTAATCGCGCTCAAACATTTTTCATTTTCTTAAAGGTAAATTTATTAAGAAAGTGAGCCATATAGGCAATGTTACATGAAACAACAACCAAACAAAACTGAAACAAGCTAGGTTAGGATACATCCGTAACATAACACAAAAACCTAAAGGCATTGGACAATTCCCAATCTCTTATTACATAACAGAAATACATAAGAAGTACAAGATTAGACAACCCAACTGCATAGTGCAATATACTCTGAATACATCACATAAATACTGGGACCAACCAGCACTTAATGAAACATCACCATATATTACACCACACATCAGGCAATGATCTTGTACAATACATAGGAAATATGAAACTAGAGCAATATCTTCAAGAGTCCAACGCATACAATATATCAGCAGCCAATTCAACAACATCCAAAGATCCAAATCACCACACCATCAGGAAATCTCAGCCAGAATATAACCAAAAGGGGATTGTCTCCTTAAAAAACCTATTCTAAGTAAAACCACAAGGGCAAAACCAAGGAACATATAAACCAAACAGGAATGTCTTTATGCTTTAAAAGAATGGGTGAAATATGATAAAGGTAAAGTGTGACAACTTGAGCTTAACTTGGTTCACTTGGATTTTTGTATAACAACACCTCCACAGTCGGTTCGATAGTAGTCATTTCGTGATTCATTACCCAAGTCACGTCGATCCACACGTGGCAATATGTTATCATTGTACTGGTGAATGACGGTACTAAATTCCTCGTCGACTTTGTTATACTTATCTTTGTAATTATTGGGAGGTGTCTTAAAGACAATAGACAATTTTTTATCTATCCTGTCTTTCACATAAAACACTTGTTGTGCTTGTGAGGCTAATATGAACGGATCAACCTTGTGGCCTAAATTATTCAGGTCAACCAATGTATACCCAAGAGTGGTATCGCGTTTCACACCACTAGCTCTTTGATTAACCCAATCACATTTGAAAAGAGGAATTTGCCTGTAATGGTAATCTAGTACCCATATCTATTGTAAAACCCCATAATAAAATGCTTGTCTTGTGGTTGCAACTTCTTTAGATATGTACAGATCTAATGCCTCAACACTAACCCCACTGTTCTGGTAAACTTTTCCTTCATGACATTTTGTACGAAAGGTATACCCATTGATGTTATATGCATCGTACTTCACTACGGTGGCGCGTTGTCCATATGATATCCATCTTACAGTTTCTGATACACTATCTTTGTCGATCGCTAACTCTCTCTCAACCTGAATTTCATTACAAGTATATATTATCTTCAAATTGACGGAACAACAAACAAACAATTATAAATAACATAAGATTAATTACCTCTTTGCGTAACCACTTAGCAAAAGATTTACTGTGCTCATTCTCCAGAAATGATATTCGTTTACCCGGATTTTCTGTTTTCAATACTTGCTTGTGTTGCCTGAAACAATGTCTTTGATTAATATATTTGATAGAACATTTTAAGTAACGAAATAGACATGTGTTAGCAATACTTACTCGATATACGGTACAATTTCATCTGTATTCTGTATTACATACAAATGTGCTTTCTGAAATAGTTCCGCAAAAACTTCACTTGATTTGCCAGCCGACAATGCCTTTCCTTCCTCATTTTCATCAGTTTCATGTTTATCAGGTGGGATATGATGAAGCGAAAAGTGTACCGCTTTTAAGGGGTCATTTAAGCCCTAAATCATATTTATTTGATCAAATATCGCCCTAAATCGTTCCTTTTGTCATTTTAGGTACTTTTGAGGAGAAATCTGGAAAAGGAGGCATTTTGGACGTTTTTGGAGCATAAAAGTGAAGAAAACGGCAAAGTCTCAAAAATCGGCTAAAAGTTACCTTTGACGGCGTCACAATTTACTCTGGACGGCGTCATGCCTTGGCAAGAAAAGTTGGACGTGAAATTTACTCATGATAAGCCAGTGAAAATAGCATGTGAATTCTGACGGCGTCACGCTTTAACTTGATCAAGGGCATCACGGCTTAAATCAAAAGAGGACGGCGTCACGTTCAAGGTTCGACGGCATCAAGCCTTGATAAGCCAGAATGGATTTTTGAAGAGCTAAAGAGGGACGGCGTCAGGAAGGTCATCGGGAACCTAGAAGCGGCGAGGTGACGGCGTCACACTTCATAACGTGACGCCGTCAGATCCAAAAATCTATATATAGTTTTCTAATTTTTTGTCATTAGTGGAGAACTTAGTGTGTGGAATTTTGGGAGAAAAACCTAAGACGATTTTAGCTTCTTTTTCAAGGCTTTTTGCCTTGAGATCTTCCATGTTACATTGAAGATAAGTTATCAATTAATCATTCAATATGTCTATGTGTTATTTGATTTTATCTTATTCTTGTCTTTTGATTAACATTGTTAGGCTAAAATTATCTTGTGTTTGCTTAGATCTAATGAAACCTAGCTATTGATTATTGGTTATTAGTGTGTTATTAGTTGTATTGGATGATTGTTTATCTATGTTAGGCTTAAGAAAACTGGCTAACTTCCTATTCGGTAACTTGCTTGAACGTCTTAAGAAACATGAACCAAATGCGTACTAAAGGTTTTTATGGTTGTATTTAATGCACAAGCGAATTCTAGTGATCCCATGTTAGGAGCTTCTTAGCCGGCTCGACATAGGAGTGAAGTAGGAGCTTGTAGAGTTGGGGAAGTAAGTACGCCACCCCACGAATGGTATTAAGGAATACACCCGTCATCCACGCGACTAATACACACTAATTAACCGGTAAAAGATAGTTAGGGAGTAAGGAAATCTAAGTAAACACATTTCTCTACACATAAGTTTCTCACCACATTTTCATTTTTGTTATTTTATTTTATTTGCATCCGTAGTAAATTTGGGTTAGTTGACTAGCAACTAATTCCGCCCACTCTTTCAAACCCGAGATTTTACTTGCTTTCATAAAAAATTATAAAAACATAAAAAGAATCTTCCTCAACCCTTAGACCTAATTAGAGTAGTCTTTCACACCTAACGAACACTATTCCCTGTGGAGAACGATCAATCCCCCGTACTTACCACTACACTATACTACATCGGTCAGGTACACTGCCTGGTGGGGTTGTAAGCCTCTTGAGATCCCTCGAGAGGTAAAACCTGTTGTAAGGTTACAAAACCACGCATCAAGTTTTTGGCGCCGCTGCCGGGGAGTAGTTATTGCTTAGGTTGAAATTTATTTCTATTAGGTCTACTCATTAGATTCCTATCTAGTGAGATTTTTATTTTCTTTTTATTAGCTTTCTAGTAGTCTATCTTTTTCTTTGTGCCCTTTGTTTGTAAAACCATTTTCATTTGTCACTATGGCGAATGAAATTCTATTTAGATCATTGACAATAGATGAACAATTATACTTCACCAAGAAATTTGTTTCCTATCATTCCTATGAATTGTTTCGTGATCTTTGTGATATCCAAATGAAGTTGGGGGTAAGGTTAGATGGGTTTAATGAATTCTATGCATGTGATACTTCTCTTAGACAAGCATTATCTGGATCAATTCCTTTTAGTCAGGCCCTTTGGATGAATTTCGAGGAAAGCTTCCTAACCATGACCCATAAGTGGAACGAATTGGTGGATTCGTATGAGCAAAGAGACCTAGTTTCTAAGAACATGGACTTAGAATCAAAACAAGACTGTGAGATGGTTAGTGTTGAACTACCTAGTTGCATGAGTGGGATTGATTTCACCAAACCAAGTACTCCACAAAACCCACCATCATTTGAGGCACACACACCGCCCTTTACTTACCCGGAAGATGTAGAAGAGACTATAGGAACCCCGATGGAGGTAGAACCTTTGAACCAAACACAACTAGAGGATATAGGTTTGAATGCTTATAGTGATCACAACCTTACTCTTAGTTTTATGGAAGTTCCTAGTTTTGATGAACCAGAGCCTCAACCAAAACCGTTACCTAATCTTCCATCTTTAGATGTGAATTTAGGAAATGAAAAAAGTCCCGATCCACCCATCAAACCATATAGTCCGGGTAGTTTTACGTTGGAGGTAGTAGACTCTAAGCCTTGTAGAGAGGAAGCCAATATAGGAGTGAAACATGACCTTACATACTTACATCACCCATTCATGATTGATCACAAGAAACATTATGGGTTTAAACCGGGTCTATTGGGTCAAGATGGATTCCCAATTAGGAGTCTCTCGAAGTTGTTAGAAAATGATCCCTTTTTAGGAGAAAACTTTAATTCACCCATTGACCAAAGTGAACTAGGTAAGGTTATGATGAAAGGAGCACACCCCTTTGAGCATATAATTCATCCATCACTCTTTCCTCACGTGGCATACTCCTACCGAGCTGGTGTGTATCGCTACTATCACCCGCACTTAATCCTAAGTGTAGGAAAAACCTCTCCTTTATCCATTAAATAAGGGTAGAGTCAGGCTCATGACTCGAACAAAAACAAGCGCTTCTTGGGAGGCAACCCAAGCGTTACTTGCTTTATTTGCTTTGTGTGTTTATTTATTTGCTTGTTTGATTTTATTTGTTTCCGTATGTGTGTTTAATTTTTATTATTATTGATTCATGTTCAAAACTAATTTGTGAAAATGCTTTATTTTGTTTTTAACTTCGTCTTAACTACATATAAAGGTATTTTGCAAAAGATAAGTGTAAGGGAAATCCAAATTTGTTTTTAAGAACAAGATTGAACATGAACGATAACAATGAGATATAAGCATGCATATTAGTATTTGTTTGAGTCAAATGCTTGTATCGAGTCATAATGATGTTTTGCAGGATTTCCAGGAAGTAAGGTATAGGTTTTTCCAAAAATTTTCCGGAAACATAACATGAGAATTATGTCAGATTATTTCTGACGGCGTCAGGTTTAATTTTCTGGAAATTTTTGAAAGTTTTGTTTTCATAAAAAGTTTTTATTAAATCTATAACTTATAATCTCCAGGAATCTGCAAAATAATCATTCCACAAGCATTATATCCTTATATATAGATTTATCCCGCCGATGTTATGCAGGTTTTCGTGTTTGTTTTCTCAGGTTTAACAGGTTATTTTGGACAAGGAAATGTTTTGAATCAAGCTTTTGGCGATTCATTAGTCATGGAGCTTCAACATTACCTTGGAGGAAGATTTAACCGTGTAATTTCATTATCCACCGAGCGAATCAGGGGAGTATTTGATTTCATTCTTTTACTTTATGCTTTTACATCTTGTTATTTGAACATTGGGGACAATGTTCATCTTAAGTGTAAGGGGGGGTAAAAGTACGATTAGAGAATGCTATTACGCTTGATTTTTGTTTGTTTAATGGTAGATGTGTAATAAAACTGAGATAAATACTTGTTAGGGCAATTTTAGTGCCAAATTTAAAATTTTTTACAACATTTAGGAGTGAAACTTTAGTTCTAATAAGCGTCTCATGGATAGGAATTATATGACTAGCACAAAAGCCGTACCACTAAAAATTTTTCCACCCCCAAATATGTGAGGTTCGCCCCTAGAATTGGTAGGAAAAGCATTTATGCTATGATGTGTGTACCGGTAGCACTTAGATTCTAAAACTTGCGTTAGGACCATTCCAAGGCCACAAGTGAGACTACATTCGTGTAGTTAGATTTACTACATGATAAGAGGCATTAGGATTAACCCATTGTTTTACACCTGTGTTTTTGTTATAATTACTTCGGCTACATTGGTCAAGTAATTCTCCCACACCCTTTGCGTTGTACTCATTTTTAGTACACGATACCCCTAGTACACCCCTCAGAGCCTATCTTTTCGTTTCGACCTTTAAGCATTTTACTTAAAGGAAGAATTTGTTACACCCCACTAAAATGTACACCCAAATCGCCTTAGCCTACCTTGTATGCACTCATTTTTTAGTGCATTATTGTGACAACATTTGTTTAAACCCAAGTTAATTATCTAGTTGATTACATGGTTGCTAAGTCGAGTCATATCCTTGTACATATTGTTTTGGGACGATTGGGACTCATGGGTAAAGTACTAGTGTAATGGAGTAATGGGGAAGATCATCATTTATTACCCCCATATGTGCTAAATGTTTTAAAAGTACTCCAAGTTTTTCAATTATCTTAATTCGAGTCATTAGAATTAGTTATTTGTAAAGTTATGTAAAAGTTCAAGTGTAAGGGGAATGCAATGCCCCTATGATGTATTATTTTGGATGGTAGGGCAAAAGTGTATGCAAAAAAAAAAAAAAAAAAAAAAAAAAAAAAAAAAAAAAAATCGAAAAAATCAAGAAAAACACAAAAAAAAATGAGAAAAAGAAAAATAGAAAAAAATATACGGACTACCATCCCGTTTCATTTTATGTTTGTTTTATGTTTTTGTTATTTTGTTATTTCGTTTCTAGCTTAAGATCGAGTCTAGTCTTGGCTTAGCAACATTGATATAGTACATGTAATTGATCAAGATCTTTAACTCGCCACCAGTAAAATATCCCTTATCCAACAAAACCGTGTTTTCCTTTTCCCTACACCTAACGTTATAACCCATTTAAAAGCCCTCTTTGATAGTTTATCTTTGGTGCTTACGCCTAGTGGAGGAGGTTTTCGATCCTTTCCCAAGCCTATGGTAATCTATTTGCTATGACAGGTAGTGAGAGATATTATCCGTTTTCATTTATGAGATTTATTTTGATGACACTTGAGAGATGTGAGTATCTAAACACTACTTGTGAGGTGCTAGTTTGTAATCTCGTGCTTATTATGATTGAAGTGGAACGATTATTTGTTGTAATTACTTTTATGTTAGCATTAAATGACCCCTAACTTGTATTTTGATTAGAATAAAAGCGCATTTGCTTGAGGACAAGCAAATCTCAAGTGTAAGGGTATTTGATGAAGCGAAAAGTGTACCGCTTTTAAGGGGTCATTTAAGCCCTAAATCGTATTTATTTGATCAAATATCGCCCTAAATCGTTCCTTTTGTCATTTTAGGTACTTTTGAGGAGAAATCTGGAAAAGGAGACATTTTGGACGTTTTTGGAGCATAAAAGTGAAGAAAACGGCAAAGTCTCAAAAATCGGCTAAAAGTTACCTTTGACGGCGTCACAATTTACTCTGGACGCGTCATGCCTTGGCAAGAAAAGTTCGACGTGAAATTTGCTCATGATAAGCCAGTGAAAATAGCATGTGAATTCTGACGGCGTCACGCTTTAACTTGATCAAGGGCGTCACGGCTTAAATCAAAAGGGGACGGCGTCACGTTCAAGGTTCGACGGCGTCAAGCCTTGATAAGCCAGAATGGATTTTTGAAGAGCTAAAGAGGGACGGCGTCAGGAAGGTCATCCGGGAACCCTAGAAGCGGCGAGGTGACGGCGTCACACTTCATAACGTGACGCCGTCAGATCCAAAAATCTATATATAGTTTTCTAATTTTTTGTCATTAGTGGAGAACTTAGTGTGTGGAATTTTGGGAGAAAACCCTAAGACGATTTTAGCTTCTTTTTCAAGGCTTTTTGCCTTGAGATCTTCCATGTTACATTGAAGATAAGTTATCAATTAATCATTCAATATGTCTATGTGTTGTTTGATTTTATCTTATTCTTGTCTTTTGATTAACATGTTAGGCTAAAATTATCTTGTGTTTGCTTAGATCTAATGAAACCTAGCTATTGATTATTGGTTATTAGTGTGTTATTAGTTGTATTGGATGATTGTTTATCTATGTTAGGCTTAAGAAAACTGGCTAACTTCCTATTCGGTAACTTTCTTGAACGTCTTAAGAAACATGAACCAAATGCGTACTAAAGGTTTTTATGGTTGTATTTAATGCACAAGCGAATTCTAGTGATCCCATGTTAGGAGCTTCTTAGCCGGCTCGACATAGGAGTGAAGTAGGAGCTTGTAGAGTTGGGGAAGTAAGTACGCCACCCCACGAATGGTATTAAGGAATACACCCGTCATCCACGCGACTAATACACACTAATTAACCGGTAAAAGATAGTTAGGGAGTAAGGAAATCTAAGTAAACACATTTCTCTACACATAAGTTTCTCACCACATTTTCATTTTTGTTATTTTATTTTATTTGCATCCGTAGTAAATTTGGGTTAGTTGACTAGCAACTAATTCCGCCCACTCTTTCAAACCCAAGATTTTACTTGCTTTCATAAAAAATTATAAAAACATAAAAAGAATCTTCCTCAACCCTTAGACCTAATTAGAGTAGTCTTTCACACCTAACAAACACTATTCCCTGTGGAGAACGATCAATCCCCCGTACTTACCACTACACTATACTACATCGGTCAGGTACACTGCCTGGTGGGGTTGTAAGCCTCTTGAGATCCCTCGAGAGGTAAAACCTGTTGTAAGGTTACAAAACCACGCATCAGGATACCAATAGTTTTCATGGGTTTATGATATTCGCTAAAAAAACTCGATTTTTTCTTCCACAATAGTCTCCTCAGCAATGCATCTCTCTGGTCTATTTCTGTTTCGCACATGTCCTTTAATAACCTTCATACATCTTTCGAAGGGATATATCCACCGAAAGCATATATATGGGACCACGTAATTTTACCTCCCTAGTTAGGAACACAGTCAAATGTATCATAATATCAAAAAATGATGGAGGAAAGAACTTCTTGAGTAGGCATAGTGTCACTACCAGTTCTGCTTGCATATTATCTAGTTCCTGCAATATTATTTCTTTGCTACATGTCGATTTAAAGAAAAAGCAAAAACTGATAATAGCATATCATGTGGGTGGGTGCATGATTGAACGTATTACAATGGGAGAAAACTCTTGCATTAGCATGTGATAGTCATGCGATTTAAGGCCAATGAGCTTCCTATCCTTTAGGCTGACCAAACTAGAGAAATTTGAACAATAGCCTTATGGTACCCTGATGTTGTGTAACATTTCACAAAAGATGTCTTTTTCAGCATTCGTTAATGTGTAACCTGCTGGAGGTAGTGTTGTTTTGTCTTGTTCTTGTATAGCAAACAACTCTTGTTTTACCCCCAACTCAGCCAGATCCAATCGAGCATTCACTCCATCTTTCGTCTTTCCCGGAACATGTAGCAAAGTTCCAACGAGACTCTCAGCAACATTCTTTTCTACATGCATAAAATCAATACAATGTGGAACAGAATTATGCCTCCAACAATTAAGTTTTCGATACCAAATGTTGAATTTCTTCCAATACACACCATTTTATTCGTTTACTTGGCTTGAACTACCCTCTTCTTCTGTTGTGTTTATTTTATGCTTTTAAATCTTCCCACCTCTCCCTCTCGTATCTTCTTGGTTTTCTGATGCCTTATTGTTTGTTCTTTTTCCTTTTCTCCACTTATTTTCAATATGTTGTACCTCGTTGTATATTTGTTCCCCAGTCATTGGATTTGGAGCCTGGAGAAATTCTTGTTGTCCATTAAATGCCTTCCTTTGCTTTTTGAACAGATGGTCATTTGGTAGATATCGTCTATGACCAACATAACTTTTCTTGGATGAGGCAGAAAGTCTAACACTGTTTGTATCTTTCCCACATACTACACAACCTTTGAATCCACTGTACGGTCAGCCACATAATGTACCAAGTGCAGGGTAATCATTTATTGTCCATAACACAACGACACATAGATTAAAGTTATCTTTTGTGGATGCATCATATGTATCAACCCCTGTCTCGAATAAGGTTTGCAGATCATCAACCAATAATTCTAAAAAAACATCTATATCATTTCTCGGGTATCCCGATATTAATATCGAAAGCATGATAAACTTTCTTTTCATACGCAACCATGGAGGAAGGTTGCATATGACAGTTAAAACTGGCCATACAATGTGATGCCTATTTCCTGTGTTGATGTCAACCCCATTAGCCGATATTCCTAGTCATAGATTTCTTGGATCTTCAGCAATTTCGAGGAATTTTTCATCTATGGTACGCCATGCCTGTGAATCTGCGAGGTGACGTGACACACCATCTGTTATCCTCCGTGTCGCATGCCATCTTAAACCTTCTGAAATACTTTGTATCTTAAATAGTCGTTGCAGTCTTGGTATAATTGGAAAGTACCACATTACCTTTGCTGGAATGTTTTCGTACACTTTATGTGTCTTATTATCCACCTTCTATCTTGATATCCCACAAGTTTGACACGCAGTCAAATCGTTTTCATTCTTCCAGTAAAGAAGGCAGTTGTTGATTCATACATGTATCTTTTTGTATCATGATCCCATGAATTTCGTAACTTTTTTGGCTTGATAAGTTTTTTCCACCATTTCGTTACCAGCAGGTAGAATCTTTTTTAACAATCCTAGTAATTCAGTAAAGAACTTATCAGAACATCCATACTTGCCCTTCAAGTTAAGTAGTTTAACTATTACGGACAACTTTGTGAAGTCAGGATATCCTTCGTAAAGAGGCTTCTCTGCGTCTAATAATAGTTCTTGAAACTTGACAAGGTCATCCTCATTAAAATTATCTTTTGTAGCATTAACCATTTCTACTGTTGCTGGGCCATCTGTTGGAATATCTGAAGCAAAATCCATGTCGTCAACAAACTCTGTTGTAGCGTTAACAGGTTTTGGGGCACTTATTGACGGCTCATCCTTGTCTCCATGTTTAGTCCACTTTATGTAGCTTAGATCATTCCCATTTCTGAATAAATGGAGCTACACTTCCTCCACTTTATGCTCTATGTGGTTTTAACAATTTGTACACAGACATAGAATTAAAAGATGTTGTTTATTAACTCGTTGGTCGATGTTCCCCATCTTCTACAAGTTATTTACTGCATAATCAATAAACACTGCTACTCAATTAACATTAGATTTGTTGGTCCTATTAGTTCCCATCCAAGACTTGTCCATGTTTATAAATGTGTCTTACTTATCCGAGCAGCAATCTTCCAGGAGCAGGAGCAGCAGCGGGTTCAATCCTAGTTACCAAAATGTGAGCTTTGAGGTTGTAGTCCCTGCAGGTAATTTGTCAATTTGGCAACAAAAAAAAAAAACCAATATAAACTCAAAATATAAGAACAAAGTCTGGTAACTTGTCATTTACTTAAGAACAGTTTAGTCCCAGAAGTCCTTAAACTTGTCATTTACTTAAGAACAGTTTTTAGTTCCAATTAATATAGTTGCCGATATAATTGTCCTAAGTAGTAGTGACAGTGAGGATTTGAATGAGGCCCCAAAGGAGGATATCAAAGGAAAGGGTAAATCAAAGGGAAAGCTGTCTAATGTTGGTGTACCAAAAGGATGTTGGGATTTAAAGTTTTCTTAAAGTTGTTAGAATTACTGTTGCTCTTGATTGTGTTAATGCTAAGTACAAAAGTTACTACTGCTAGTACAAAAGTTACTACTGCTAGTGAAAGTTAGTACTACTAAGTAGTTACTACTGCTAGTTCGAAAGTTGCTACTGCTAGTGAAAGTTAGTATTGCTAGCGTAGTACAAAGTTAAGACTGCTCAGAGATTAAGACTGCTTGAAGATAATGCTGTTGAGGACAAAACATCAGGGTTGGGACCACAGGCAAGGATCTACTTTTATATGAAGTTACCATTGAAAAGTATGTCCTAGTTGGAAAGTATTCAAGTCAAAAGGCCATCTGCAAATGCCCTATTCCAGTCACAGGAGTTGTGTTTGGCCTAGCCAATGTGAAGACATGGGATCAAATTTCCCAAAAAATTAGAAAAATGAAACCTGGGAATGCTACAGACATTGGTAATTCAGCTGACAACGAAAAGGGGAAAGCCCAAGTTTGAAGTTGATGTTATGTTTCTTTATTTGCTAATGACTTGTTTCTTTTGGTATGTCCTAAGATTATGTCTTGTTTTATGTATTAGGTACTTGTTTCTGTGAGCTAATGACTGATCCTCTGAATTTGCTACTATATGTAACCTAAGGGCCTAATGACTTGTTTCTCAATTTGCTACTTTTTTTTTTTTTTTTTTTTTTTTTGCAAAGGTGATTTCTTATATTAATATCACAAAAGATTACAACATAAACAACCTGAGAGAACATGCTCAACTTAGAACAAAACAAAACAAGTAAACATCCAATAACAGACAATACAAGTCCATATCTCAGACAGCTCTAAACTCTCATTCCACATAACCAAACTGCACTATAATGTAAACCATGCCAGTTTGGCTCTTTTGCTGAATTCACCTTAAACGCACCTACCATCTAACTACATTTCCACATCACCTCCACATCAAGATCATTCAACCAACACCCACAATGATCAAGACAGAAAAGGTGTCTGGCTTCGTTAGGAACCCTTAGCCCATCCATGGATGGGGCTCTGCCAAAAAGTCTATATTTCCCTCTCAAAGAAAGGCTTCAACTGTTTAGGAACACTCTCCCCCCATGATGACCAACCAAACCTCCTATGCTAAACAATCTACATTTCCCCACAAATGAATTTTCTACTTTCTGTAAGCTAATGACTTATTTCTAAGCTTAGGGCTATTGTAAGCAGTCTACCATGATTGCTTAGATAATAATTCATTTAGCCCCAATTCTGGTTCCATGTTCATGTGGTAATAGGCTTAACAAGGTTACTTATATATTTTAACCAATTAACTAACTAAATTTACCAAAAAATTGACATAATTTACAAGAGGATATCTCAAAACGAATGTTCAATTAGCTAATAGGCTTAACAGGCTTACTTATATATTTTGTTAAAACGATGTGTAGAAAAGGAACATAACAATACTTACTAGTGGTGACGGGAGTGGTGGATCTATGACAGGAGAGTGACAGCGACGAGAGAGTCACGTGATGAGAGTTGTGGTGGTGACGGGATTTGTGGTGAGATGAGAGGGAGTTGTGGCGGTGACAGGAGAAGTTGTTAATTTTTGTGATTAATTTGGAATGGGATTGATGAAATTTTTGAGGGGGAATACATTTAATTAGTCATGTTACTAAAAGTTTTTTTACGAATTTTATGAAATATTTCACGAAAATATTGGAGGGAAAATACCTTTAGCCACGATAATAGTCGTGAATAAAAGTTTTGTTACTTGTTTACAAAAAATTTAACGAACTAGTAGCAAAGGTTGAATAAATCACGAATCGATAGCCGGGCGGTCGACCTACCTTTACCTCGCTTGTAATCGTTCTAGGCAGGATTAATCGGGAAAATACCTTTAGCCACAATAACAGTCGTGAAGAAAAGTTTTGTTACTTGTTTACATTAGCAGATAAGCTAAAAAATAAGCAAACAAGTAACGAATAAGGGGGAAAAAGCAAGGAATAAAGTTACCGTTATGATTCGCCATGTTTGATAAAGTGATGAAATTAGGGTTTATGAAAGAGTGTTACGGAATACTGTAGCTGAAGAAGTTTATGTGATGAAAAAGTGATGAAATTAGGGTAGTGAATTAAAGGGGATTTATGAAAAAGTGCTAGGGTTTATGAATTGTGTAGTGAATTAAAAGGTGTAAAGGGGTTGTTTTTGTAAATTGTATAAGTTATAGGCTTAAAGGGTAAACTATCCTAACGGTTTAAACCATTTTCGTTCTTTTTTTTTCTTGATTTCGACTGTTTTTGTACGTCTAGGACCGTTTTTGTCCATTGTCTAACATTTTCTTAAAAAAACATATGAAGGCGTACAAAATGTGCGAAAGCGAACACAACGTAGCAAAACAAAGAAAAAAGGAGAAGGACGTATGAAAACGAAAAAATCATACAAAAATGTACGAAAACGTAATAAATGTTTCATAACATTTTAATACAGAGGAAAACGTTCAAAAAATGTTGAAAACATATGAAAATGAGCGAAAATTGCCGAAAACGTTCAAAAATGGATGAAAACGGTCAAAAAGGTCGAAATCGGTCGAACACGGTCGCAATCGGCCGTAGTCGGTCTAAAACGGTCTAAATCCGTCAAAATCTGTTGAAAATTGTCAAAATCGGTGAAAAACTAGTGAAATGGGTCAAAATCGATTGAAAACGGTCAAAAAGGGACGAAAAACGTTACAAACGGATGAAAACGTAAAAAAAAGTACAAAACGTATAAAACCGTTGTATAGTATTTGTCTTGGTTTACAAAATAAGCCACTACAACCCAATGCACACGACCCGTAAAAAAAATACTAAACGTATAAACCCATGTGAATTAGCCATTATCACTAGTCATGCATGGGTTCCATTACACTATAAGCCACTACAACCCAATGCACATGACCCATAACCCATGTCAATTACCCATTGTCAGCAGTCATGGATGTGTCGTAACATGACACTCTAAGCAACTATAACCCATTGCATGTGACCCCATATGATGTCAAATACCCATTAATGAATGTGACCAGTGATAACCTAATGCACATGACCCATGACCCATGTGAATTAGCCATTATCACCGGTCATGCATGGGTTGCACCAGCTTGGTAGGTGTATAGTTATAGTGTAAGGTTATATGAATTGTATTGAAGTTATTAAACGTGGGCACGTTAATTTCGACATTTAAGGAGGCAATAAAATCAGTAACGCATATGTCTTAGTCTGAACACTTTGTGAAACTGTCTTTAGGGTAGCGTTAGATAAGTTGGGCACGGTAACCCGACCCTTGTGCATTATGTTTAATGGTCAACGGTAAGTTCAATTCATAGAATGGTTAGTACGAATGTTTTCTTTAAATTCTTTTCCGGGGAAAGTCAAACATTATGTTTGTAGGTTGCTAATTATGGAAGCCATGTTTTAGTTTAGGGGCTTCTTCTCTTAAAATGTAAATACTTTTGGGTTTATTTATAGTAGGGGTTAGCAAAAAAAACCGAAAAGACCGAATAAACCAAAAACCGAAACCGAACCGAACCGAAAACAACCGAACTGCACTAATAACCGAACCAAAATTGCTAAAACCAAACTACTAATTTGGTTCTCGGTTTGGATATGGGTTTGGTAGTCCGAACCGAAAACAGAATATATATAAATATATATTTTTTTTTATATATTTATATATACATACATAATGTTTTTATATATTTATATATATATGAATACTATTAAAATGTTATCTTAATATAAAAAAACACTTTTTATGCTTGAAATAATTTTTTTTCCAAATATCTATGTAAATATTAAGTTTTTAAAAATAAATAGTGAAATTTGGGTTATTCGGGTCAACCCAAGAACCGAACCGAATTGAAATTCGGTTTTTGGTTCGGTTTGGTTGAATTCTAGTTCAGTTCGGTTTGGTTTTCGGGTTGACCCAAAAAAATATATAACCGAATTAACCGAACCGAACTAACCGAACAACCCGATAACCGAACCGATCAACACCCCTAATTTATAGTGTTAGTTTAAAAGAAGAGGGATTTGGTTTGGCATTTTTTAAACATTAGGTCTTCTAGTTTCATATGGATTATTAGTTCTCTTCTCTTTGAGTTATTGTCCTTTGTTTCTACAGTTACACCACCTGAACCTCAAGCGTCATGATGCTTCACTTGACGTTTCTCCACCACATGGTTCACATGCCTATTCTACACCACACAAATCCCCTATATATATCAACGTTTTCAGTCATCATTTATCACTATCCCTACAACTCTTGTTTAACCTTTCTTATAAATATTTCAATAATATCCTATTTTACCTAATTTCATTATCAGTGGCAGCACCAGGAGGATCAAACCAAGTCGTTAGGTGTGTTATTGATGACCTAATTGAGTTTAGCGGGGAGACCTCTGTTGATGGTTACATGAGTTTCTTCAAGTCTCAGCAAATTTCCGAGATCCATGGGTTTATAAACCGGATGCGCGAAGAGGCCAATACAGCCAAGAATGAGATTAGGCAACTTAATGCTTTAATTGCTGAGATGGAAGCTCTTGAAGATAAGGAAGAGCTTTTTGACACTTTGATGGATCTTAGGGACGACAGGGAGGCTACGCGGACTAAGCTGCAGGGGTTGAATGAGCGCATTACTCAAGCCGAGCAGGAAATCGAGACGAAGGAAGAACGGGTTCAGGCGATGAATGGTTGAAGGATTGCTTGCTAAGGAATGGGATGGTTTCTTTTGCTCTAGCGTCATCCTATTATGTTTAATGTCTTGTTTGAATGTTTAGTTTCTGGCTTAGGTTTGTATCTATATTAAGAATGGAAGATGTATGTATATTTTGTTGTTTAATCCAAATGAATGAAAGTTATGGTTGTTATTAAAAGTAATGCATTCGCTCATTTGTTTCATCTTTTTTAATGTTGTTTTGCATTTAGGAATTTGTTGTGGTGTTTAAGTTCAAATTTGCGCTGGTAATGTATTATTTTAGGTTTGAGGTTGATCCAATGACAGTAGTGCATTCCATGTGTCGTGTTCAATGTTGAGCCATGGATATGAAGTTTAGAAGTGCTTTGCTTAGGTTGTTGTCAATTTTTATGAGTGATTATGAAGTTTAGAAGTGGAGCGTTTGTTCATGACAATTATTTTGGTTTCAGTGAGTGTCAAGTTTAGAAGTGTTGTGAGATTGCAGGTCAAAATTTGTGTATTCTCAAATGTTTATTTGAAAAGTTTAAAAGGTCTAAACTTTTAATTGGTTTCTATAAGCAATCCCGAACACCTACCTTAAGTTGATAATTACTTATTCTTATGTTTTTGTTATATGTGTTTGCAGGTATGGTTCCATTTTGAACATATTATAGGGTAGAAACGAGCTGCTTGAGAAGATCATAGGGTGTGTTGTTGTTTGCAGGTATGGTTCCCTTTAAGTTTGGATATATTTGGTCAATATTTCAAATAATTTTTTGTTTGACCATTGTAGTTTAAAAATTTATTTAACAAAACATTAGGTCATTGAGATGGTGAGTTGACCGGTGTTCGGCTCATAAGATGGTTAGGGATATGGAGATAGTGAGGTTGTGTGGTATTTTAGGTCGTAAGATGTTGAGGTTGTGAGGTATTTTGCGTCGTGAGATGTTGTGGTTGTGAGGTGGTTCGGCTCATTGGTGAGATGGTTAAGAGGGGGGATTCTGAGATGGCGAGGTCGTTAGATGTTGAGGATAAAAGTTTATTCAGATCAAGGATATTATGAGGTAGTGAGATGGTTCAGGTCATGGATATAATGAGGTTGTAAGATGGTTTAGGGGTGGAGATGGTGAGTTTTGTGAGGTGTTCAGGTTGTAAGACAATGAAGATAGTAAAGCCGTGAGATGGCGAGGTCGCTAGTAAGGATGAGAGATGGATTGTGAGATGGTGAGAGTCAGCTGAGATGGTGAGGTCGCTATTGAGGTTGTGAGATGGTTTGTGAGATGGTGAGAGTCAGTAAGCCTAGGGTCGTTAATAGAAGAGTCGAGGGATGATCGTTTGAGTTTGGGGATTTTCATTAGGTGGTGTTCATGCTTTCTGTGTTATTCTCTTCAATCTACCATCCTTACTATTCGCAATGCCACCACTTGTCAGATCGCGTGTTTCAGTACTGTGTGTTTCGAGGCTATAGTGTAGTGTCCGATCGTGTGTTTGGTAACTTTCAGTTTTTTAGCGTTTGCAAAATTTGTCTTCAAGTCCAGTTTAGTGTCTATCCTCGTTAAAGTTACAGCTGCAAGTTTGTTTGTATGGTCATTTGTATGCGCCATGTGGTGATTTTAGTTTGTTTGTTTAGTGGGACAGCGGGTCTGCAGTTCTGTGGGTGTTTGGGACAACGGGTTTGCAGTTATATGGGTGTTTGTGACGGTGGGTCAGCACCATTTTTGTCATGGGTGTTTGGTTCAGTGGCTCAAAATAGGCTGCAGCTGTATATTTGGTTTTAATCTCTGCTGTATTTCCATTAATGGGTTGTTTTGGTTTCAAAAATGTTTGATTTTAAAAAAAATTATTTTTTAATAAATATTTAAATTGCAGCCAAAATGAAATATTTAAATCCTTAATTATCACTTTGGAGCAAAAATTTTAATTATTAAATGTCACTTTGGAGCCAAATTGCAGCCAAATTTTTTAAAATAACCTAGGAAATTAATTGGTTTCCTCATTTGAAATCCTGCACCATCATAAACCTTATTTTATCTCCAAAAAATCAGGCTTCAACCAAAACAGAAAAAGCAAATCTTTTTACACCATTATTTACCAAGTTTACTAATTTTCTTTTAGACATTGCTGCTGAAGAATCATGGAAACTCAAGCTAATGATCCGGATCATTTGGTTAATTCTGATAATGAAAATGACAATATAGCATATGAATTAGAGGTGTATTCTGATGAGGGTGAGGAGGATGAAAATAACCATTCAAATGGGAAGGTAGTTAAGAGGGGCATAACCAGGTTATCTAAGTTTCGCAGGGAATATGGAAACCCGGTGGAATAAAGCTCAGTGTAACCTTCGATGTGTTGAATAGGATATCAGGAAAACACAAAGCATTGTTTTCGAGTTTTTTGGGAGACATGGTTCGTAAGCATATAGGTTTGAAGATTCTATCCTGGAAGAAGGTGGGTTCAGAAGCAAGAGATAAACTATGGGATGAAATCACGGTACACATATACTATTTTTGAACCCAGTACTACATAAGTTTATCTCTGCATTTACATTATGTTCAACTAATTAACAACATTGTGTTAATCTTTGCACCGATATTTTGATGTTGACTTGACAGTCAGAAAGCTGGTAATGAATCGTCTTGGTCAACTTCTAAGGAATTTCAGAAGGAAATTGAGACAAACATACATATTGCCCAACCAAAATACACTTTCAAAACTAAATGAAGTCTCGGCGAAGTATAGTGCAATTTTAAAAGCCGAAGAATGGGTCAATTTTGTAAAGTACACGGCCACCAAGGAATACAAGGTGTTAATTAGTCATTTTTATTCAAATAAAAATATCTTTCATAATTTTGTGTTTCCATATATATTAGTTCTATACTATCAGCATTACTACATCTAAACGCCTTATGATTTTGTGTTGCAAGGTGAAATCAACTGCAGCTAAAATGGCGCATTCCAAGTCTGTTTATCAGTATACAATGGGACGAGGTGGATACGCACATGTGATAGATAAAATGGTAAGATTACACATTTGCACATTTGCGTTTAATAGCATCATACTTTCGTTTATATTGGTTTATCTTACATGTGTATGTATTTGATGTTTATAAGATCGAAAATAAAGAAATTGAACCAGGTGAAGAACCCCCGTGTGGTACACTGTGGTTGAAAAAAAGGGTAAATAAAGACGGAGAATATCCAGATGATGAGATTAGATTAGTATGAGAAAAACTTGTAAGTTTGACTGCAAATTTTATTATTATGTTCATCATTGGGATTAAAAGTCTTATTGATGTTGTTTGAATTACAAAAGTTACTACTGCTAGTGAAAGTTAGTACTGCTCAGAGATTAAGACTGCTTAAAGTTGATACTTCTAGTGTATTAGTTACAACCGTTAGTTATAAGTTAGTACTGATGGTTCGTATAGTTAGTACTGCTTATATTAAAGTGGGATCAACATATAATAACCTATTTCCCATATTGTATGTGAAGAAAGAAACTAGGGACAAGATCAAAAAAGGAACCTTGAAGGTTGATTATGGCACTGATGCCATGACAGTTGTATTAGGTAAGGAAAAGGGAGGTTATGCAAGAGGAGTGTGAAGTGGACTTACATACAAGAGGTATTTTGATCTTACTCGAATCAGACAAGCATCTGATGAAAGAATTGTGTTACTTCAAAGTCAACTTGATAATGAGAGACGCGAACGTCAAGAAAAAGATCTAGTAATCCAGAATTTGATGAATCAGTTGGCTGCACAAGGGGGCAGTTGAAGTCAATGTCAACTCAATTGACACCAACAGAAGTAAGACATTTTTTATGTTGTTTTTTTTTTTTTTTGGTAACAAATGTAAAATTATATTACCAAATCAGAGATTACAACTTCAGAACACTAGGAAGCTTCCCACCAATTGACAAAAACAGATTATTGCTCAACATGTTTGCTGATAAACCAGGATCCAAACACTCCTCCATATAACAATAGAATCCATTCAGCCTTAAGTTGAACTTGTTTCTTGACATAAGAAAGTAACATTCCATCTTTTTTTGAGCTTTTAATACTACTGCAGTCTTCTTAACCTCCAAGGTCATCAGTCTCATACTAATAATTTCATTGAAGGAATCAAACACAATTCTTAACCTTCTCAACCTGTTTGCTGATAAACCAGGATCCAAACACTCCTCCTTTCAGTCATTGCACACATTGTTTACCTCAATTTTGTTTTTAACTTCATTCCACAATTCCACATTTTTTATGTTGTTAACCATTTCATTTTCTAATTATTTCTAACAGCACTGATCCTATAGATAGTAGGCACTGATCCTAAACTGATGAGTCTATGCATTTCTTAATTTATATTGAACGTGTCTCTGGTGGACATTAATCATATAAATAGCAGCGCTGATGAGGATGGTGGAACACGTGTTGCTGTATGTGAGAATGATGCGAGCATTCAGAAGTCTAATGGACTTGCAACTTTAGAAAAGGAAATGGAAACAAGGGTAAGTAATAAAACATCCCCCTGTGATTTTTGAATTCTACATACATGTCTTATTTACCGTGTTTTATATATATAGGAAACTGTTAAATCTATCGCATCAAAGAAAACGACTAGATCAATACGAAAGGATTCTCCATGTCAAGATTCCCAATCACAAGAAAATATGTCTCCACTACTAGTACTACCACAAGTATGTATTTAAACATGTTCATATATTCTTTTGCTTAATTAATTTCTGATACATACATGCAACAAATTATTTTTTTAGGCAATTAAGTGCAAACTGTGGCATTTAATGAAATCAACTATTATTGCTTTGGGTACCATATACAAGACTGATGGAAAACAAATGCTTCATAACAAACAACTCCCAAAGGATTGCTACAAAGTGTCAATTGATAAATCTTTAGTGGATGCAGCATGCATACCGGATGTAGGAAATAAAGGTTTCAAAACAGCTAAGGATGCAGTAGTTGGTTTTTTTGCATAGCCAAAGGATCAAGTGGTTTTGGATCAAAAGGTACATACATGCATGTGTTTTATCAACCTACATATATATAATTCTTCATATTTAATTCAATGTTTGATACACACGGCTTTTGTTTCCTACAGGCAACACCACCAAGTACCATACAAATGATTGGTGAGAACAAAACTGCACCTAAATTACAAACGAAACGCAAAAACGTATACGTCTTTAGTGATGCCATGCAAAAGCAAGCTAAGAAGATCAAGAGTCAGAAGTTCTTAAATTATTGAGAATTTTATTATGTACGACATTACAATTTTATTTTTTGTTCAATTATATACATTCCAATTTTATTGTATTTGAATTTGATTTGATATATATTTGAATTTGATTTGATATATATTTGAATTTGTTTTGATATATATTGATTTCTTAAATATGACTAAAAGATACATATAGTCACAATTATTAACACTTTTGGTCACTGTTTGCATAATTCGTTGTGTGACTAAATATTACAACAGGCCACACAAACAAAAAATTCATGTGGCCATTGGATGAACAATAGTCACACAAAATACACATTTTTCACTTTAAACAGCATATAGTCACACTTATTGACATTTTTGGCCACTTTTTGCTTAATTGTATGTGACTAAATACCCAAAACAAACTTGCTTTGTGTGACTAAATATTACAAAAGGCAACACGAACATAAAATTCATGTGGCCATTGGATGAACAATAGTCACAGAAAATACACATTTCTTCACTTTAAACAGCATATAGTCACACTTATTAACAATTTTGGTCACTTTATGCTTAATTGTATGTGACTAAATACCCAACACAAACATGCTTTGTGTGACTAAATATTACAAAAGGCAACACAAACATAAAATTCAAGTGGCCATTAGATGATCAATAGTCACACAAAATACACATCTCTTCACTTTAAACAGCATATGGTCACACTTATTAACACTTTTTGCCAGTTTTTGCTTAATTGTATATGACTAAATACCGAAAACAAACATGCTTTGGGTGACTAAATATTACAAAAGGTCACACAAACATAAAATTCATGTGTCCATTGGATGATCAATAGTCACACAAAATACACATTTCTTCACTTTAAACAGCATACGGTTACACTTATTAACAATTTTGGTCACTTTATGCTTAATTGTATGTGACTAAATACCCAACACAAACATGCTTTGTGTGACTAAATATTACAAAAGGCCACACAAACATAAAATTCATGTGACCATTGGATGATCAATAGTCACACAAAATACACATTTCTTCACTTTAAACAGCATAGAGTCACACTTATTAACATTTTTGATCACTTTATGCTTAATTTTATGTGAATAAATATACCCAAAAAATATGCTTTGTGTGACTAAATGTTACAAAAGGCCACACAAAAACAAAATTCATGTGGCAATTGGATGATCAATAGTCACACAAAGTATACATTTCTTCACTTTAAACAGTATATGGTCACACTTATTAACACTTTTGGCCACTTTATGCTTAATTTTATATGACTAAATACCCAAAACAAACATGCTTTGTGTGACTAAATATTACAAAAGGCCACACAAATATAAAATTCATGTGGCCATTTGATGATCAATAGTCACACAAAATACACATTTTTTCGCTTTAAACAACATATGGTCACACTTATTAACACTTTTGGCCACTTATTCCTTAATTGTATGTGACTAAATACCCAAAACAAACATGCTTTGTGTGACTAAATATTACAAAAGGCCACATAAACATAAAATTCAAGTGGCCATTGGATGAACAATAGTCACACAAAATACACATTTCTTCACTTTAAACAGCATATGGTCATACTTATTAACACTTTTGGTCACTTTATGCTTAATTGTATGTGACTAAATACCCAAAACAAACATGCTTTGTGTGACTAAATATTATAAAAGGCCAGACAAACATAAAATTCATGTGGCCATTAGATGAGCAATAGTCACACAAAATACACAGTTTTTCACTTTAAACACCATATGTTCACACTTACTAACACTTTATGCTTAATTGTATGTGACTACGTATAAGAAAAAAAAAAAAAAAAAAAAAAAAAAAAAAAAAAAGCATGATTTGTGTGACTATTTAGTGTTTACAGTCACTAATACTGATTAATCCAACTAAATTTGTACCTAATTAGTCACACATGTTATGGTTTTGTTCACTGTTTTGTAATAGAGACGAACACTTACTCAAACATGTGACCGTAGGTACCCTACGGTCACGCGACCTTTAGTCACCCACACTCGAAAAATCATGTGTGACTATATGTATATCTTCTCACTTATTGGGTGTAGCCAAATCTACTTTGTGTTCTAGTGGCATTGACCGAGTAAAACTGAGGACAAGAACTAGGAGACGAAACCATTGAGATAGAGTTAACATTTTGTTTTAGGTTCTTGACGATGTCACTTGGGAGTGCTCCCATTACTCGATCATTGAGAACCTTTAAGAGGGTATCAATTTTATTTGTCGTCTCGCTTTGTTGTTTCTTGAAATCGGCTTCAAACTTTGACAAATGAGCTTCTTGAGATGAGATAAAATTAGACACCAATCCTTCAAGATTGTTAGAATCGTTGGAAGGATTATTGCTAAAGGTACGGTTCAAGGAGGAACCGCTTGGTTGAAAACTATTAGGTGGATTTGAAAATTTGTTTTGAGAAGAATTTTGGTTTTGTTTCAACCTAAAGTTTGGGTGATTTTACAAGAGGGATTATAAGAATCACCAAAAGTGTTTTGCTCGGGTTTGAAAGTGTACCACTTATCTCCCGCTTCGTCGGTACGCGAGGATGCATAATCCGTAAAAGCTTGTTCGGGGAGTTCCATGCAATCATGAGTGTCATGAGGACCACTACATAACTCACATGAAGAAGTGTTTTTGTTTACTTGACGTGTAGGCTTAGGAGCTTGATAGGATTTCATGAGAAACTTGACTTGGTCTTCAAGTTCCATGATCCTATGATCGGGAATGCTTGAGTTATTCGAAGGCAAGGATATTGCCTTGACCGTTTGATCAACTCGCAGTGGTCTTTCCAAAATTTGTTTTCATTGAGAGGAAGCTCTTCTATGATTCCCCACGATTCTTCCACATTCTTGTCGCGTAGCTTACCACTGGCCGCTTGGTCAGTGGTTTGCCTTGTGGAGTGATTGATATGGTCAAAAAAAATTTGGACTTGGAGCCAAAGATCAATGCCATGATGGGGGACTTTTTGGAGTAAGTCCTTGAAATGAGTCTATGCTTCATAAAGAGTTTCACTTTGACGTTGTTGGAACATAAAGATGTCATTCCTTAGCTTGGTAGTTCTTCCTAGTGGGAAAAATTAAGCGAGGAAACGAGAAGTAAGATCATCCCAAGTTGAGATAGATCCCGCATGTAAACTCTCAAGCCAGTTAATAGCAGCAGTTGTAAGACCTCGCAAGAAGTTTTACAATCCTCCTAGGCAGTGTACCTAACCGCTGTAGTATAGTATAGGCAAGACACGGGGGATTGATCGTTCCTTAGGGGAATAGTATATGTGAAGGCCGAAGTGTATGTCGACATAGGTCTAAAAGTGAGGAATGATTCTTTTTATATTTTTATATTTTATGGAAAGCAATTTAAAATCTCGGGGTTTGAAGAGTGTGCGGTTTAGCTACTAATTAACTAGACCAAAACTAATTATAAAACTAAATTAAACTAATAAACAAGAAAAGTAAAGTGGTAACTCTTATAATGAGGAAAACGTGTTTACTTAAATTTCCTTACTCCCTAGTTATCTCCTATTAATTAGTCGAATTGTCACGTCCTTGTTTTAATTGAAGTGTTGTATTCCTTAATATTGGTCGTGGGGAGATGCCGAAGTCTCCAACTCTATGAACGTATAAGTCTCCCCTAAAAACCTTAAAGTCTATTAAGTTTTTTAGGATCTACAAGCCGCAATTCATGCATTAAATACAATGAGAAAAACCAATAGTGCACTCTATGGTTGCGTTTAGTAAGACGTTCAAGCTAGCACATATAAGAGAGAAGCCAGTTTTCTTACTCCTAACGCTAAGCAATCAATTAAACAAGAGACGACAAATTAATGATCAATAACTAGGTTTCATTAGATCTAAACAAACACAAGTAAATCTAGCCTAGCATGTTATAACGAAGAAAAGAAAAACAAATAATCAAACAACACATAGACATATTGAATGATTAAACGAATAACTTATCTTCAATTACACATGGGTGAAAAAGGCTGGAAATCATCTAAGGTTTTGTCCTCCAAAGTGTTCCCTCAAGATGTTACGATGAATGAGAAAAATAGGAAAAATATATATAGGAATACACTTGTGACGGCATCACTTGCAAATTGTGACGCCGTCAGCCGGCCTCCAATTAGAGTTTCGTTTGTGTAATCGCCGTCATGACGCCGTCGGGAAGGTTTTGAGGCCGTCACGTGTAAAATCTTACGAGCTGTCACATTATAAAATTGCACTGAGTTTGGGTCTTCAAAAACAAGTGACGGCGTCAGGTTGTAGATCGTGACGCCGTCAAGTCTCCATCTTGATAGATTATTGACTTGGTGGTTTTTCTTCGTTTTCTTGTCGATTTTGGTCCAAAACATGCCGGTTTCCATAATTCTCGTCCCAAGTACCTAAAATGCAAAAAGAAACGATTTAGGGCAATATTTGATCATATTCATACTACTTTTGGGACTAAATGACCCCTTAAAAAGGTATCAAATAAATCCTTATCACTAAACTTTCACATTTTTGTAAACTTACAAAAATGTGTACAATGTCAAAAGTACATAAATATTTTTATAAACTCGTATCGTATAATCTTGTTATATATATCTAAGACGCGATTACTATATTTTTAGGTCGTCGTTAAAGCTCATGACATCTCAATACACTTTATTTCGTTGTTATCCGTTGCTTGTCACTACGGTGAGTTCGTAGCCCTAATTTTCCTTTAACTATTTTATATACTCCTTAGGGTAGATAAATGCTAAAGTTTTTACTACAGACAATTATTTACAAACCGCATGCTATCTGAATGTATTAATGCCTAAGTACCCATTGCCAGAAAGTCTCTGTTTATCATGAACCATTAGTTACTTAAATGTAAGTGCGAATATAGTGAATAAGCCTATAGGATTGATGAATCCCGCCTGGGATTGGCAACCAGACGTGCAATATTTGAATTCAGAGGTATATGGCAAAATACCTATTAGGGCAAATTATTATAACAATTTTATTAATTATATGTATTAACGAATTGGTTGCATAAGCTTAGTGCAATAATATCTGTTTTATGACTATTGTGAGTTACACAATTGTCTCTCGATAACCTATTGTCTATTTCTATAAACCTATGAATTCACTCAACCATTGTGTTGACTTTTTGGCATGTTTTATCTTAGATCCTTAAAAGCTGGCACGCACTGAAGGCGCACGGATATTTAGAAGACTATGCATCTTTATCATTCAATAAACTCAAAAACGTTATGTTGTACTTTTTATGTTATATAAACCTATAGGACCTCTTTTGTAATAAACTCTGATATTATGTATTAATCGAATGATAAATTGTTTTCAAAACGTCTCATTTAGAGTCGTTTTCTGTACTTGTACTTTGTGCTATGAAGTAATACCCTTGTTTAGCTTCCGCCGCTATACCAGACTCGGGGTGTTACATAGGGGGATTGAGGTCACTTTGATTTTGTGTGAGGTATGTGATAATGGTATAGAATCGACAGATCATCTCTTCTTTGGTTACGATTTAGCCAAGGATTTTATGGTAGAGTTGGGTTGTTGGTAGAGTCTTGATATTCCAAAGATTGGTTCTTTTCTAAGTTGGCAATTGTGGTTTGAGTCGCTAACTATGTCCAAGGCGAAAAAGGATTCTCAAGAGGTGGTGTTCTTGGCGTTATGGTGGCATGTTTGGATCTTTCAAAATGCTAGATTGTTCGCCAAGAAAAAACCAAAGAGAAGTCTTTATATGGATAACATCGTCACTTATGCATTTCTTTGGATTAGTGGTAGATGCAAAAAGATGAATTTAAATTGGGTTGCTTGGTTACAAGATTCTTGTTTAGCTATCTCTTCCGTGGTGAGAGCTATGGAGGTTCTGAAATGATTCTTTATTTCGGTCCGGGAAGAAGAGGGTTGCTGGTGCTTCTGTGTTTTTATTCTCGCTTATGGGACAAGATTATTTGGATCATTTGCTTTTATGTCATTTTTGGTTGTATCGTTTTCCCCGAGGCTTGTTTAGCTAAGATCCTACTATTATGTCATTTTTTAATTATCTTTGTAATATTATTCAAATTTACAAATTATTATATATTATAAACACGAAATTATACGAATGTTGAAATGTTGTCCTAAATTATAAATATTGAATGTTTAAAAAAATCACATGTTATTTTTTAAATTATATAAAACATAAACCATAAATTTGTAGTTTTTTAGTTTGCGGTTCCATAAAAGTAAGATCGAATCGAAGTTGACTTTAAGATCCTATGGTCAACATTGAGATCCTATAAGCTCTTAAGCTTGTTAAGATCCTAATCCAGATCGGTTTTTCTTTATAGAATCGTATGATCCTAAGATGAGGATCGGGATCTTAACAACTACGATAAATACATCAACCCCATAGCCCAGTCCACATAATTCTTATTACAAATAAGAATGACCGCGATCATCATAGTCAAGCAGAGTCAAGTAGATGTAGATGATCGTTTCTGGAGGTGCTTTCATTCTTTCTTGGACTTCATATACTCACTCGTTCCACCCAACAGTCGCTAACATCACCTTCAATTACAAAATGACTAAAATGAGTAGAGTAAAATACTTAGCTTTCTCGATGCTTCACGGCTACCTCTGGTTCGAGCTCTATCACAGATCGGCCAACTAAGCCACACCTACACCTTGATAGTCATCCTCGCTGTTAAAAACAAATGTAAGAAGGTAAGAAAAGAATCGCTAGTCAACATATTTTTTAAACGAGCACATCATCTATTCTTTTATGAGTAAAGGGTTTCCTCAGTAAATGTAGTACTCCAAAAAACGTTTAAGTACAAAGGATATGGGTGAAGTCCCATATCTCAGCCCGTTACATAGGAAGAAAAGCTTACATAACAAGACACTTCCTATCCTTTAAACAAGAAAACAAACCACTACTCATTAGGTTACATAAGACACCTACAAAAAACAAAATCACTACCTACCACGACCTTGAAGATTGATATCATACATGTCATAAAAGCATCCAATTGCCCTGGTAAATCATAGACCTGATCCGCATAGTCGTCATAGTAATCTTCAAGCTCATGCCCACCGCCTGTCGAAGCGAGAAAATTAGCCATAGGATTATTCGGTGGAAGAACCTCCTCATCATCATTGTCCGAAACAACCACTTCCCCCACCATAGAAAATGGGTTACCCACCTTAGCATATGGAGAAGAAGAGGAACTAGGCTTAGAAGCCACAACCTGATCCTTCTCTTTCAAGTCACTCACAAGCTGCTCTTGTAAATCCTTACCAGTCTTTTGAGACCCATCCACCTTAGCTTCCTTATTATTACCCGGATAATCTACCTTTTTTAGAGGATGACCATCATCATCCACAAGAGTAGATTTACCATCAATAATTAGCTTTTCAAGCTTCCCAATTTTCTAAACAATAGGAGTAGGACAAAGAATACCATTCTGATCAGTATCATCGATAGCAAGAGCATCAAATGGGTTTGATGTAGCAATTTTCGTCCCACTCGTACTTGCCACATTATTAATTTTCTCCTTATTAGCATCCGGATTCTTCGACTCAACTACATACACCTGCTTAGGCTTAGAAGGCTTAAATTTAGCCCCTTTACCCACATCAATACCATGAGACAGCTGTTTCTGAGGCATTTGAACCCTAACCTTTTTCCCTTTAGCCTTACGATTCTGTACCTGACTGAAACCATCATCTGTCTTCTCCAAAGTAGTTGAAGCTTCCGCA